>CM032447.1:114230820-114450820 GCA_019049505.1 Pachyrhynchus sulphureomaculatus
TTTAATCATAATGATTCGTAAACACTGGAAAAAAAGGGGCTGTAATATACAAAAATATGAGCGGATTGCTATAACTTTTAACGATCGATAAATTAACGATATACTGGAAAAGACCAGGAATCCAATCTACAGCTTTGCACATGACAGTACACTTCATTCATTTTGAACGTTCGGACATTGGCTACTCAGACAAATATTCGCAGACAGCAGAAAGTCGTTCAACTTAACAAAGACCTCTTCTTCTATCTTGAGGTGACACGCTACAAAAACCAAGGTGTCAGTTTTTTTCTAAAACATTTAACGTTGTTGAACCCGACATAGTTATGTCGGGGCACTTCATTCCTTCAACATCGTCTTTCAATTTGCTGGGCATTAATTTGAGAGCAAAAGCTTTACACACCACAACAACTGTTTACACCCAAATACGACCTACCCTCCCAAAACATACACTGCTTTGATTGGATTCCATTTAGGGAAGAGCTGTTCGTCTGATTGGAAACTCGAAACTGGCCAGCAACCTTGACCTGTGCGAAGAACCTTGGTGACTTGAGTCTAGTCTACAAGTATTTTCACGGAAAATGTTCGATGAATGTGGCCTGCTTAGCTCCTAGAGCGGTGCATGCTAGAAATACCCGTCACGCTAATATTTCACATCCATATGAAGTTCAGGTTAGCTTGTTACTCCTCGTACAACCCTTTTCAGGCAGTATTTTATATGAAGAACCTCATCACTTTAGAACAATTTGCCCAGGACTGTGTTTCCCACCGAGTACAATGTAGAGCGATTCAAGACCAACGTGAATCGCTTTTTCCGCATAGGTGTCGCTTCTTTAAGGCTTTTGGGATTTCCCTGCAGCACGTGTGCTAGATCCATAAAAAAAAATAACTATACTGACATCTAAGAATCTCCTGTGTATTTCATGCAGATTATTATACTTCACACTCCTTAGAAAATACTTTCTCTTCATTTCTTTTATACTCACTGTTTTCAGGATATTTCAAATTTTATCACATCCCTTGACTTTTCATTGATTCCTTTAACTGGAATTAGTAATAACAAAAAACAGTCATTACATTTCAAATTATCGACCTTAAATGCTACAATGATATAAGAATATGCAAACAAACCTATCCCCTCCTACCCTTTTCGGCCCTCTTATGTATAGACACGATCATTCTAAATATTTTGTTGCGAGTTATCATTTAACAGAGGATAATAATCTGTTCCTCTTCTTTTTAAAAATATTGAGAAGGATAGGTTAGTCAGTCATTTATAAACTGTAGTCGCATCAAAATGCTTTTTATGAACAGAACTAACTGTGCTGTTGTTCAAAAACAACAAGATAGTTTCCATGGTGCGATCTAAAGGAGCACGGATTATCGCTCTAAAATCTGAAGTAATTACTTTTAGGCACGTGACTGACTCCCGTCACTTTCAAAGTAGTCCCCTTGCATCCAAATGCACCGGTCCCACCATTTTGTCACTGGCCGGACATTTTTTGGAACACTACTTCCAGCGCCACCTGCGATTCTCGTTATATCTTCTGTACTGTCCCCCTCTCTAATTGTATCATGTAGGAGAACAGCCCGAAATCACATGGTGCCAAATCATATGAATAAGGCGGGTAGGGAATGACGGTCATGGAATTTCTCGCCAAAAATTATTGGCACTGAACGAACTGTTGACTGGTGCATTGTTACAATACAAAAGGAAACTATTCTTGCTCCAAAGCTTTGGCTATTCTTTTCGAATATCTTAGCGAGGGCGGTCAGAATATCGCAATAAAATGCCAAATTCATTGCCCCGTAGGACCAATTCCGAAAAAACGATTTCCTTCACAGAAAAAAAAACTATGTGTATGCTCTTCGCACTGCTCTTTACTTGTTCGATATCCCGCTTTTACCGCCAGTAATGACTATCGACAAAAAGATTTTATCGTCGGAATGAAGTTTTTCAGTTCAGTGCAAACATCAATGCCTCGCTGCTTTTAATCACTTGTTAACAGGCCGGGAACAAACTTCGCCGTCGTTCTATGCATGCCTAGTTTTTCGGTTAAAATTCGCGGACATGTTCCATAACCAATAGAAAGATCGTCGAAGATGCTCAAAATTACCCAACAACGGTTTTTAAACATTTCATCTAGGTCGGCGTAAATACATTTTTGTGGTATTTTCTTAACAGTTTTTTAAAAATTTTATATAGACTATATTTGGCCTAATGATTTACTATAACCTTTTTTAAAAAAAAACCCTGTGTATTTTCAAAGAAAGAACACAAACAAATAGTTTAATGAACTTTAATAACATATCAGTGAATAAATATTCAGATTCTTAGATTTTAATAGTTCATCCCTTGGAATAGGCCGTCTTCCTGATGCCCTCTGCTGAATAAGCTACTGTAATAATGTCATTTATATTAATAATTTATTTTAGGACAATGTGAACCCAACGAATTTAAATGTGACAACAAAAAGTGTGTACATAGATCATGGGTATGCGATGGGCAAGATGACTGCGGTGATGGATCAGACGAAAGAGTTTGCGCACCAGCACGACCAGGTGAAGGATGTGGAGCACAACAATTTACTTGCAGAAGTGGACAGTGCATTCCAAGATCATTCCATTGTGATGGTCAACCGGATTGTATCGATAGAACCGATGAAATTGGTTGTAGTAAGTAACTTATGATCCAGTTATCAGTAGGACTTCTATTTCTGAATATTTTAATAATCTAGAATACAGGTTCCTCTAAAATTTTATTTCTTATTTATCTTCGTAATTTTATAACTCTTCTACGTTTAAATTAAAAATTATCGATTGCAATTTGGTATTTAACTTTACAGTTAATTAAACTGCAGTATTCTTAAAGTGTCAATTGATTATTTTCTATTGTTAAAATGAAATGTGATGTTCGTTAAGAAATAAAAACAATTATTTTTATGTTGCAATAAATGAGATTTATTTATTGCAATATTATGTCAGTATTTTATATTTTAAATTAAAATCAGTGTTAGCGTTTGCAATGTCTGTATGCCAATTTCTTCGTTCGGAAATATAAACAAAAACCCTTTTTATCAAATAAGAAACAGTAAAATAATGTTCAAAAAAAGCGGAAATCTTCTCCGGATACAATTCTTCATCTTTGGCGATTTTGTGTAAAATTGGCAAAGCTTTTGAACTTACATGTTGCTTTACAACTTAATAAAGATCTCTAAGAAATCCTGTCTTAACGTTTAAAGAACTATAGCACTTTTTCCTATACATGTTTTTTTCCTAAAAAAGGACAGGTAGTCCTAAAAGACTTCGTACACAAAATCACAATAGAGACACTGCAATCCCTATAAAAATAAAAATAAAATGATTCAAAGGACACAAGGAATAATAATTATTTTTGAAATGAAAAAACACATAATGACACGAAACAAAATTGATGTTAAAAAATCAAAATTCCGAATTATACTATAAAATTGTTAGTTTTGTTATTCAACCTTTATACATTTCGTAATCACAATTTAGTAAATTAAGCCTGTAAAAAAATATCAAAAAATAATCTCTCTGTAGATTATATGTTATGAAAATATCATTTTTTTTTTCGACCTAGTAAGTTAGTTATTGATTTTATATCGTAACTTGTTAAGGTCTGTCGATAATAACAATACAGTTTTTTATATATATATATATATATATATATATATATATATATATATATATATATATATATATATACGAGGCATGTTTTTTAAGTAAGTACCGTTTTGCGATTCCGCCGCCGCAGCGATACGGTCGGCGTTCCGCGCATGCGCGCTGGTAACCTACATCTCATGTCTACGCACTGACGCCTTTACAGTCTGATTCTTCATTGTATACGTTATTTACTGAGTGTTTAAGATGCCTCCGACAATCGTGAGACCCGCCGATTGTGAAGTACGGGCTGTTATACGATTTCTTAGTGCTAAAGGCGTAAAACCGATCGATATTCATCGTGAGATCTGTGAAGTTTACGGACAAAACATTATGAGTGATGGAATGGTAAGGAAATGGGTAAGAGCATTTAAAGATGGCCGCACAAATGTGCATGATGAAGAGAAGATTTGGTGCAGAAAGTGGACGAAAAGGTGAGAGAAAACAGACGCTTTACAATTTCATCATTGTGCGACTGCTTTCCTCAATATTCTCGTAGTGTTTTGTATCGCATTGTGACCGAGAACTTTTTTCTCAGGCGGCAGAATTTTATGAGGAGGGTATTCAAAAACTGGTGCCACGGTATGACAAGTGCCTCAATATTCACGGAAATTATGTAGAAAAGTAGATTAAGGTACAGGCTTTCATGTAAAAATAAAATTATAGCGATATCTTTGCACGTCTTTTTTTAATTCCAAAACGGTACTTACTTAAAAAACATGCCTCGTATATATATATATATATATATATATATTACAATAGAGGTTTTCACGGATGGTAGAATGTAATACATTAAAAATCCGGGTGTCAATCCGTTCGTCTAACGATGAATTTGCACAACGTTTCGCCAAAATCTCGTTTGGCATTTTCAAGTGCTCTTGCTGTTGCTGCTACTCGATACTGTGATCTTGCTGCTGCTGCCGCTCGAAGCTAACTTAGCAGTTATAATATATATATATATATATATATATATATATATATATATATATATATATATATATATATATATATATATATATATATATATATATATATATATTTCTTCAGCCTTCATCGATCCATTGCTTGATATAGGCCTCCCTCATATCTTTCCACTTTTGACCCTCCCGTGCCTGCCTCATCCACACAAACCCGGCCGTTCATTTGATGTCATCAGTCTAACGGGAGGGTGTCCTCTCGATCGCTTACCCATGTATGGTCTTCATTTCAATATAGATTGGGATCATCTCTGACCTTAGTGGTTAACGTAATATAAGTGTTTCTTTTATGATGTTTCAAAGCATTTGCCATTGTTTTCTTCAGTTGATTCATAGAGTGCTTGGTAAGTGTCCATATTTGGGTTCCGTAAGTACTGGCAAGATGTACTGGTCGAAGAGCCTAGTCCGCAGCTACATAGGGATATTTTTGTTTGTCAGCGTTTTACTAGTTTTGGCAAACGCAACCCAAGCCTATATTTTTCTTCTATAAATCTAGGTTGTTTGATTTTTATAACCCATTTTTATTTTATTGCCAAAATTGTCCAAAATAGTGTTTTCAATCGTGATGTTCGGGTCTTCTCCACACATTACCTTGGTTTTTTTGAAAATTCATCGTCAGTCCGACAGTAGATAATTATCTCTCCAAGTTCGTTAACATTGCTTGCAATTCAGCGGGATTTTCTGCAATTAACACAATATCATCCGCGTACCAAAAGTGATTCAGTCTTTTCCATTAATCAAGATGCCTCGATTGTGCCAGTGCAAGTTCTCGAGTACGTCTTCTAAAGTTAATCTAAAGAACTTTGGCGCCCATGCCTCTTTTTATGAGAATAGGCTTCGTAGACTTTTCAGCTTAAACAGTAGAAGTTGCATTATCATGTATATACTTAAGGATCTGGATGTACCTATAATCAAATCTGGCATAATTAAGTGCATTCCTCATAACCCAATGTTGCACAGTATCAAATGCTTTGTGGAAATCCACAAAAGCTAGGCAGATGTCTAAACGATATTCCACTGATTTTTCCAGCAACACACTCATGGTCAGTAGGTGTTCGCATGTACCATAATCTTTCTTGAACACAGCCTGCTCAGGAGGTTAGTAGCTATCCAGTTTGAGAGTCAGTCTATTCGTTAAGTTTTTTGGAAACAATTTATAGATTTGCGAAAGTAGACTGATAATTTTCTAAATTGGCTATATCTCCTTTTTTGTGTAACAAGTTGAAAAGACTGCAGAGTTTCTTCACCACCTCTGGACCCCCTCCGTCAACATTTCCGCTAAAATTATATCTTCTCTAAGCGATTTATTGCTTTTAAGTGTTTTCAGTGCATGATACACTTCCTCTTCGGTAATTTCAGGTAGGTCATCTAAGCCAACATTAATAACTTTTTGGATTTTCCGTGTTTGCTGGGGTTCCTTTTTGTATGTATCATACAATTTCATCTATGTCCCTTAACTCTTGGCTCTCGTTTTTCAAGTATACGATATGTCGTTTTTCGGTTGGTTTCGAACCTTTTAGTCATTTATTGTTTTCAATTAATTTTTCAACTTAGGTTTTGTAGAATTTTTCCACGTTCTTTCTCACCATCCATCTTGTTTCTTTTGCCATACATCTAGCTTCCTGATATTTTCCTTCCCTAAACAAATTTTCTTTTCTGTTCTATTTTGTTCTCGGTTTTTTTACTCAGTCTATCTGCTTTTCTGTGTTTCTGATTTGCTATGGTTAAAACCGTTCGTTTCAATGTTGTTAAAATATCGTTTGTGTAATTCAAATTGTTTTCCGTCCATTCACTTTCCTTCTCCTTCAATCTTTGTTGCAATTCCTTTTAGAATTGCCTAGATTTCTATTTTATTATGTTATATGTCCCTTTTAAAGTTCATGGAGTCGACAAATATGGAAAATGTATTATTTTTTTTTTGATTTTCACAGGAATAGTAGTAGGAGGGAAATATCAGGTTTCAGTTGTAAATATCTTTAAAGTTCGATCTCTGCTCAACGTTTTTGTGCAATTAATATCTTACTATAATTTTTTAAATGTTGACCTTAAGTATGTGTATAATCTTTTTGACTGTTTTTACGTCCATTGCTGATGGATATACTCTTAAGTAATAACACTCTGTTTAAGGTTCTCTAGAGCCCAAAAAAAAGATTATTTTGAATTTTCTTGGTTTTCTCGGTCTCTTGTTATGTAGCCGTAATAATACTGAACGAAACAATATATTGATTTAAAATTTAACACATTCATAATACTTACAGTATGGAGGAAACTTGGAGTTTTTGAGTAATATTTCTCTGTGGCGAAAAGGGTAACGATCGATAAATTTTATTTATCCAATCTTAACAGAAATATAATCTAAAGGAGACTGGAAAAAATAAAGTGGGATTGATGAGTGACTTCAAAACAATCAAAAGCATTATTCCTCTTTTTACTTGGTTTTGATTAGAAAAAATGTCCATTCAAAACAGAGATTGACATGTATTGGCAGAAAAGGAAAAACTAATATGCCATTTTATTCCAATTTGCCGTCGGCCGTTATGCCCTATCACACTGATATCATTTTTCAAATGTCCTTATCACTTTGATTAGGTATATTAGATAAAATATGCCCAAAATCTACATTTCTAAATTTTTAAATGAAGGTTGTCTCAAATCAGCGGGCCATCTTTCTTCATTTTCTGCGGTCAAAAGTAAGTAAAATACTGCTTAAGTGGTTAGAGCTCCCCAAAGGATATAGTTGAAAACATATTTTTTTCCAAAATATCTGCAAAATGTAATGAACTGTGATGAAGAGGCAAAACTAAGTATTATTTATGTTCTGTTATAGTAATAATCTAAGTTTGGCAACCGCGCACTTTAGTTACCTGTTTGTATTAGGGACGCTGGGACGTTTAGTCTAAGCTCGGCTCATAGAGAGTTAAGTTACGAAATCATTTTGAAGGCAAAATTATTACGTAGTAAATATCTAAAATATACTAATCTGTCTTTAATTAAAAAATTGCGTGTTTAAGTGATAAGTGATGCAAAATGTCAATGACTCGGGTAACATCATTTACCAACTGTATTTTTGCAACTCGATCCTTTTCTTTATTGAGATCTCCTTTGAATAAATTCTGTTTTTCTGTAACTTTAACATGGCCAGAGTGGCGAAAAATGTTTAAAAGATTTATAGCTTTCAGGACGTAGCTTAAAATTCGCTTAAGAAATAATTAACATTTTTATATATTTACTGGTTAAGTAAACCGTGGCTTTCCAGAATAAGTTGCGTAAAAAACATGTTTTGGATGCGGTGTTGCCGGTTTAGCTTGTCACGGAGGAGAAAGGAAAAATTAAAATAACGTCAGTATCGTAGACTAGTGAAACAGGCGCTAGAGAAGTGGCTCAAAAAGAAAATCAGTGTGTAGGTAGTGTAACTAATTATTGTAAGTAATTGTGATATTAGGCTACGGTATGTACAGTTGATAAGGTCAGTTCTATGCAAATCGACCAAATAGATAGTACTCACTCTACTAACGGTTCTTATTCTACTACTCAAATGACACGCCGAATTACATTTTAGGATCGATTTATACTAATCCTCTTCTTGATAAAAAGAACTTTTATGATCAGTTGAGGTGCAGATTAGGGATGGGCGTTAATGGTTTTTACTTATCGATAATTTTAAGTTATCAATATATCAATAACCATCGATATCTCAATACCTACAGATATATCGAAAAAAATTCCCATCACTGCTTCAGATATACGATTGTGGATTGATGAATCTGGTAAATTTCAATGAAATGGCGGAAAATTTTGTTAAACGACATATAGGTAAGTGATTTCGTGTAACGGTTGTGTTTAAAGTTTCAAACAGATGCAACGCGCAGTTGTTTGTTGGCAGCTATCATAAGTGATCGGTGTTACACGCTTTGTAGAAAAAGTTTGCTGCGGCCCAGATAGAAACTGAACTGAAAGAACTTCATGGGACACCAGCAAAACCATTTAGTACTTAACAAATGAATTTAAACGTGGCAGTACCACCGCTGCAGGCGCTGCATGTTCAGAACGCCCGATTGAGGTTTCTTCTGAAATGGTCGATAAAATTCGTCGTATCGTGATAAAACATTGGCGTATTAAATTTCATGATGAGTAGGCATCTTATATGAACGGGCACATAATATCTTGCATGAAGTTCTAAAAATGAAACAGCTGAGTGCGCGATGGGTGCCGCGTTTGTTGACTACAGACCAATAACGCACTAGAAAAAACATTTCAAAATCGTGTTTAGAAAAGTTGCAGCATCATTTGAAGACCTTCTAGAATCATTTTGTGACTATAGACGGAACATGGATCCTCCATTACACCCTGAAGACAAAACGGCAGTCAAAGCAATGGGTTGGCGAAGATGAAGTGCATCAAAAAAAGTGAAAATAGTTTTATCAGCGGCAAAAGCGATGACAACTATTTTTGGGGCTCACAGTGTATCATCATGATTTACTATTTGGAAAAAATTGAAATAGTGACTAGCTCTTATTATGCAACTTTATTGGACCGTTTTCATAGTGAGTTGAAGCAAAAGCGACCAAGACTAGGACGCAAAAAAGTGCTCCTTCACCAGGATAATGTCCCTACTTACATATCGGCAGTTGCAATGACAAAAGTGCGCGAGCTTCCCACCCAACCTGTTCCTCAGATTTGTCCCCAAGTGACTTTTTTCTTTCCTAGCTTAAAAAAATTGGCTTGTGGAAAGAAGTTCTTGTCGAATGAAAAAGTTACTTGGGTTGTAAAGTATTATACACAATTCAAAACATTTTTTTCTGAGGGAATAAAGAAATTGGAATCTTGCTACACCGAATATTTTGACGTCAGTGGAGATTGTGTTGAGAAATAAATTTGTTTTTGCAAAAGAATTTTTTTACCTTGTTTGTTAAAAGGCTTTTCAATCTACCATCCACCCCCCTACTTTTTACACCTTCATGATATCTAAACAAACAGATGATTTAGTGACTTCGCCTTCTGGCAGGTATAGCCAATAAAAAAAAATGTACTGATACTTATGTATATAACAGAAGACTTATCCCACTCCATTTTAGAGCGTTCAGACATTATACAAATAAATATTTTAGTTTGAGAAGAAATTTAAATTTAAATCACAAATTAATATGTCGTAATTAAGGCTTAATGAAATTGAAAACGTATATCAACTATTCTTCACCAAACCTGAACTGAATTGGTACCTTTAAAACTAAATTAGATATAGAAACTATTAATACTATAAATGCGTTTGTTCAGTCAGTGCTCACTATAGTATTAAAACTAAAAAGATGAACTTATTCTTGTTCAGAAGTTAGACTTCATCAAACCAGTAGAAACAGTATACTTTCTAGGTCAGTTCAGTTATAATAGTTACTAATAGTATTAAGAGACATCTTTATGCCAATTTCATTAGGTTAAAGGGCGCTGTTTTCGGTCACCTTGTCCCATAGGTAAAAAATCGTAAATTCAAGGCTCAACATATTCTAACCTTTTAGAAATAACATCTGGGTCTCATCAAATACAGTTCGAAGGGAACTGTCAACATCCAACCTATTTTATAACTCCTTAGGGCGATTTAAGTTTGAAAGACTTCCTTTAGGTATAACTCGTACACCAGAATATTTTTCCATGGTATTTAATAAGATTCGAAAATTAAGGCCGCTCCTTGATTTGTCGGTGCGGTATCGTTTTGCTCGATGTGCTCGGCACCGATTCGGTAACGAAAACATGCCGAACACCAATATTTTCAATGGAACCCACCTGACTAGCTCCGCGCCTGCGCAACCCGCGCGAGTCAGGAACAGGAGAAAAAAACGATACCGCACCGACAAATCAGGGAGCGACCTTATAGACGGAGTAATTCGCACATATTCTTATTCATTCTTATGCTTTGGAAGAGCACAGTAAAATAATTTCTGAGGTTCTATAGAGTATGGACGAACGAGATATGATTTTAAATAAAAAAAATATTTTATGGGAGTTAAATCACTTTAGGACGTAACATGTTAGGTAAATAGAAATTCGGTTGTTCCCAACAGAATTTCCATATCCATCCATTTATGATTTTTAGGATTGGTTATCTTTTCTAATCACTTGATTTCTAATCATTTTAAATCCTTTACCTTCATTTTGAAGAAAAATATTCC
Source organism: Pachyrhynchus sulphureomaculatus (assembly GCA_019049505.1). NCBI lineage: Eukaryota > Metazoa > Arthropoda > Insecta > Coleoptera > Curculionidae > Pachyrhynchus > Pachyrhynchus sulphureomaculatus. The sequence goes on from CM032447.1 coordinate 114,241,643, forward strand.
ATTTCTTTTTAGTGTTGCGTACAGAATACTTATAAGATCACTTCGGTGTCTGTCCGTCTGTCTATCACACCCGATTTTCTCCGAAACTAAGTAACATAGAAAGTTAAAATTTGCCACTAATATAGGAATTGATGGCCTCATCAAAGCCGTGTCGCTTTGAAAGTTAAATTTTGACTGTAAAAGTTAGTTCTGGGGGGTAAAATCGGAAGTTTACCCCCCAAAACTAACCCCTTAAGCCAAAATTTAACTTTCAAAACTACACGGCTCTGATGAAGCCAGCAATTCCTATATTAGTGCCAAACTTCAACTTTCTACGTCAAATAGTTTCGGAGAAAATCGGGCGTGATAGACGGACAAACAGACAGACGGACAGACACCAAAGTGATCTATAAGTGTTCCGTACAGAACACTAGAAATGAATTCAATTCTCTATTTACGCATAGTCTAATCGAAAATAAGCTCTTTATTCCCAAGACAGGTAAATTATCAGTTTGACTGACTGTATTATCTATACATCTTGTTCTTATTGTATAGAATATGGAGTAAATGCTGAATATCATTTCTTAAAAGATAAGTTTCCTGACTAGTTGTGTCACAAACCATGCTTGATTTGTTTAAACCTAATTATTGAATTTTTGGCACAATGCCACAACACCGCAGTTATCATCTGATAATGCTAACGTGGTTAGCCGATCACCCGTCTTGTGCCAAAATAAAGTATTTGGTGAAGTGATGATAACTGGTGTTTAGATAATCATTGTAGCGGATTATTTTTCACGTTTCTTTGAAATCTTGATACGTGTACTTACGGGAAATGTTATAACCAAATTAAACGATTTATTTTCAATACATAGTATACCAAAAATACTGAAATCAGACAATGGCCCTCAATATTAAACTGAAAAAAGAAATTTTTTAATGAATATGATTTTTTTAAACATATTTTTACCTTTATTATAGTTAGACCAATAAATGCATAGAAGCTGCTGTACAAAATTTGAAACAATTTATATATATTATAGTATAGGATATTTTGCAGCATATTGATTTAATAAAACATACTAAATTTCATGTCCTAAGCGATTTTGACGATATTGTGAAAAATATGTTTCCAACTTTATCCTCTGGAAAGCCCTTTAGCACGTCATATGTTTATATTTAGAATATGTTCCAGAAACATTCGAAACAATTCGAAAATTAGTGGGAATTTTCGAATTGTATATGTCCAGTTTTTGGTTCAAAATAACAAAAGTTTATTTTTTTAAAGTTTGACACATCTAGAAACAAAAATATTGTTAAAATGTACATCGCAGTTATTTAGGCCTTACAAGGTTTATTCCACCGTACTTCCATGTTACTTGTCTGCTCTTATTGTTACTTACTCACTTTTCTAATCTACACAGCTGCCCCAGTTATTGCTGAACCACCACCAAGCATGATATCTCTGAAAGTTGGACAAACTTTCACCATCACCTGCAGAGCCGTTGGTGTTCCCACTCCAGAGATAATTTGGCGTTTGAATTGGCATCATGTTCCACCGAAATGTAGAATGACCAGTGAAAATGGACTTGGTAGGTACCACTTTTTTGTTTTTTTCTGCTTCTGTTATTTCTTGTTACTTATCTACCTTTAAATTTACCCATTAAAAGGTGCAGATTCGCATTAGCGCTTGGTTGGGTTCCCTACAGATTTATAAAAAAGAATAACTTTTTTACTTTCTAAATATTTCTATATTTTTAGGAAAAGTGTTATTATCGTCTAGAATAAGAAATATTTCTAGACATTCTTGTAGAAGTGCTGCGTTTTATATTAACGAGTTTCCCGCTTAACTTATATATATATATATATATATATATATATATATATATATATATATATATATATATATATATATATATATATACAAAACGAATCACAACTGCCAGTTCATAATATAATAGTAAATGTGAAAACAAACATTAATCAGTTAACAAATAGCGAAAAAGACAAACTTGGATCAAAAAATATCTTAACGAATTTCAAAAACAAACTAAAAAGTCAAAATAAAACCGCAGATCTCTCAAAAAATTTAAGAAAAACTAAAAAAATTTTAAAAGAAAATCTTCAAAAAAAAATATTAAGAGCAGATAAAACCAACAAAACAGTTATTATGAAATCAAGTGATTATCAAAACAAAATGGAAAACTTATTGAATGATAAAAAAAACATATAAACAAATTAAATTAGACCCAACAAATATATATCAAAAAAATAATAATAAACTAATTGATAGATGGTAACAAAAACAATATATATCTCCTAACACTGCAAAATTACTGAAAATCCGGAATGCAGTTCCTCCAAAAATATATGGTCTTCCCAAACTCCATAAAGCAAACGTTCCATTAAGACCCATTGTATCATGTATCCAATACCCATTTGTTCCACTTTCCAAACATTTGAAAGATATCTTACACAAAATCTTATATAAAAATGACCACTACATTAAAGATTCTTTCCTATTTAAGGGTAAACTTAAAAACATAAAACTTCCCAATAATTATATCCTACTATCACTGGACGTCATATCACTATATACCAGTATACCCATAACATTAGCCGTTAAAACCATTAAGAAAAACGAGGATAAAATTAAACAATTCACCGACATCTCTATGAGTGGATTTATTAATGCAACAGAACTAATCTAAATAAAATTTACGAACAAATAGATGAGTGTGCAATGGGAGCATCTATTTCTAGCGTGATTGCACAATTAGTAATGGAAGACTTAGAAACTGATGTCATACCAAAATTAAACTTCAACATTCCCTTTTTTTACAGATACGTTGATGATTGTTTGACTGCTATACCTAAAACCCAAATTAATTATATCCTACAAAAATTCAAGGGATCCCACAAAAATATTCAATTCACATTTGAAACAGAAGACAACAATAAGATAAATTTCTTAGATGTAACTTTACACCACATTAATGAAAATATAAAAACTTAATGGTATACCAAAAATACATGTTCTTCTAGATACCTTAATTATGAATCACACCACCTGAATTCCCAAAAAAAATCTATAATCATAGGTCTAGCAGATAGAGCAATCAAGCTTTCTGAAACAGAATACAGAGAGAATGCAATAAGCAAAGCTAAAGAAGCATTAACACTTAATAAATACCCGATGTACCTGATAAACAAAGTCTTCAAACAACGAATACATAACATTTACAATACCATAATAAGTAAAAAACTAACTAAAAACAACCATAATACATATATTACTTTGCCGTTTATAAATGGATTATCCCAACCACTCAAAAAACTTTTTGAAAACTACAAAATTCGGTTATGTCACAAATCATATAATCTGCTCCCATGCAATTTTTCCAGGCTAAAACCAAAACCCCAAATAATAAAAAAAAAGTAACATAGTCTACGAAATCAAATGTAATAACTGCGAAGGAATATACGTCGGGCAAACAAGCCAATACCTAGAAAATAGAATCAAAGGCCATAAATACGACAAAAAAAAACAGTACAGCTCTTACAAATCATGAAATGAATAAAAGTCATACCTTTGATTTCAAAAACATCAAAATTATCAAAACCCAAATAAATATAAAAAAAGAGAAATGCTGGAATCCATACATAGACACACAGATGACGCCCACTGCAATAAACGAAAAAACAGATGTAAATAACCTAAACCGTATCTACCTACCCGTCATATAAAGTCCTTCATGTTAAGTGGTTGTTTGTAGAAAGTAAAAATGTGATTTTGACAGTGATTTAAAATTAACACCCCATACAATGAACTACTTTCCAAGGTAAGGCCCTCATTAATGTATACAGTTATGTGTCTTAAATTAAAAACTACGAAAAGCTACGAATATTTTAACCTCGAAATACACGACAAACTGATTAATTATTTATCTATATTTAACTCTTCTAATGTCATCTTTTAGAGCAAATTTTGAAGAAGACCTCTTCCGAAGGTCGAAACGTCAATAAATATATAAGAAATCCAAGAATTGTTTTAATGTAAGGTTTAATAATATACTGAAATTATTTGATACTGTTAGAAACCAGTTTATAAGTAAAAGCGTCGAACTTGGCACGTTCTAAATTTCTGTTGTCTTGGGACTGAATAAAAATTAGTTAAGACTGTCTGCCTCTTAATGAAACACTTCATATATTATTGTTTGACGAGGGGAAATTTAATACAATTTGTAAAGCTCGACTTGCATTTTTTACTTCTTCTTAGTATTTAATATCACTGTTATTAATTAATTAATATTTCTAGGTACTTTGGTCTGTGAAGATATTCAAATAGAGGATCAGGGAGCATATTCCTGTGAAGCTATGTCAAGTTTGAAAACTGTTTTTGCTACGCCAGACACTATTTTGACCGTTACTCAAGAATCCGTTTGTAGGCCTGGATATTTCAACGTCGAGGCAAGAACTGAGACTGAATGCATTAAATGCTTCTGTTTTGGTCATACCAGCAACTGTAGGTCGGCAAATCTCTTTGTTTTCCAAGTAAGTTTAGAAATTATACACACATTTCTGTTAGTTTCCTAATTTTCTCTTGATTTCTCCACTATATTTCAAAATTAAATGTTTAATAATTTTAAGCACTTTAAAGGGTTCAGTTGTTGCTAAGCTCCCAAGTACGTAAAGTAAATCCCAAGATATAAGATAACTTTTTGTTTTTTCAATGGGGCAATAAACGACCCTATTACGGTTTTGTGCATAGTCGCCAGGTATTACGATAAACGTATTTTTATATTACCTGCCTTGTATATCGCCCTCACTTGCACCTACAATCATATTGGATCTATTTTACCTATATATTTACTACCTGGCAACACGGTTTGGAGCCCTTTAAGTATTTGGTAATATAGGCCTAATGACCACAGGTCCCCATTATGATTCGAAAGATACTTTTTATTATTTTTACTTTTAGTTTTACTTACAACTTACAAGTAACGGTTCTATTTTAATTATGTGGTGTCCGTGGGAAAATTGCAATAGGTGGCTATCGCAAGAGAGAACATTTATCACTTGACGCTAAACAAATAGTGAAAAATATTTACGACAGTTTGGTAAAAAGAAATTTGAAGAAACAAAGTGCTTTGCAAGAAACCAGTGAACTAACAAAAACCTTAATTTCTATGATTAACGGTATTGTAGCAAAACCATCACTCAGGAACAGGAAAAAACGGAAAGATTTTCAAATGCATCATGTAGACGATTGTGAAAAAGACGTCATCAGGAAAAAAATACATTCTCTGTATGAAGAGCAGTTGGTGCCGACACCAGACAAAATAAAATTAAGACTGGTGCAGGACGGTACCAATATACATTGTGGCCGATCAACCCTTCACAGAATTGTCATAAGAATGAGATTCACGTTCCGAAAAATCAACAAAAGGCAAGTAGTGATGGAGTCACAAAGAATACGAATTTTGCGACATACTTATTTACAAGAAATTAAAAAGTAACGGTCAAAGAATTGGCCAATAATTTACCTTGACGAAACATGGCTCGATATCCATGACACTATGCAAAAAGGGTGGGTTGACAGCAGTACAAAATGTCAGACTAACGCATTTTCAAATAAAGGTAAACGAATAACCATTTCGCTTACTGGATCTGAAAAGGGCTGGGTTTCAAATTGCCTACTATTATCTGCAAAAAACATAAAAGATTCTAGTTTGGACTATCACGAAGACATGACCGCAGAACTTTTTCAAAATTGGTTTCAAAATTCCCGAACAGAGTGTTATAGTTATGGACAATTCAAGTTACCATAGTCGCCTACTAAATAAGGTTCCTAATGCAGCCAACACCAAATCGGAAATACAGGAATATATGTTAGAAAATGACATTTATTTTGACTTTAGTTACAAAAAAAGTGATCTTATGGAAGTTTTGAAAGACTATAAATTGAAAAAGAAATATGTTTGTGATAGTATGGCAGAGAAAATGGGACACACTGTTTTCGGCTTCCTCCGTATTATTGTGTGTTTAATCCAATTGAACATATTTGGCATCAAGTTAAATCAAAAATAAGGGCACAAAATGTTTTTCCTTCTTTAAGCGTGTCACTTGTTAAATTAGTAAAAAAAAGTTATAAATTATATACCTTGTGAAAGCTGGCAGAATTCCATTCAGCAGGTTGTTAAAGTTGAAGATTCATATATTTATGTAAATAATATAAAACCACTGATAATTACCTCAGCTGATGACAGTGATAGTGAAACCGAATTGGGCTTAAGTTAAAATATAATTTTTTTTTTTTTTATATACAATATGTCCCCTCTTGTAAACCCCATTCATTCAAACTGTATATTTGTACTTCTTATCCATTTGTTTTTACATGCATCTATAAATAAAGATCTCCAAAAACACTTATAATTTTATTTATTTGCATTAATGAATAAAATTCTTAAGTTCATCTCTGCAACCTATCATAAACAAAAGGTCAGAATTTTTATATTGCCCACTTTAAACGGCAAAAATCAGGATCTTATATTTTGGGACAGGCTATAACGTAAAGAGTTTAAATACAAAGCAAGACGTTTACGCTTTCTGCAGAAATAGTCGACAATTCATCAAATTGGTCAATCTAACTGTTACGCTAACACTGCACTTATTATACATTTTTTCTTTAATTTAACAACACTTGCATCGAAGTCCATGATGTTTTATTAAAGGAAAACTTGTCCAACATCCCGTTTTCTGTACTAATCTACAATAGCATCATAACATATTTAAGGTTGATGCGATATTTCCATTATTTCATACTTTATCAATACACTGTATTTTAATTTTTTTTTTTAGTTCCAACCACCATTCGACTCCGTTAAAATGTTGGGTGCCCGCATCGACCCTTATACAGGAGTTGTGGATATTCGTGATGAACCGATATACCAAGGCGTTGAACCTAATCTTCAACAAATTGGAAGAAATGGAGTTAGGGCTTCTTTACCTTATTACGCTGAATTAAATCAGCCGGATGTTGTTCCCTACTTTACCTTACCTGAAAACTTTCATGGTAACCAGCTAAAGACGTACGGAGGATATTTGAGATACGAGATTTATCATTCTAACACAGGAAGACCGATTGCTGGTCCTGAAGTTATCTTAGCTGTAAGTATAACTAAAAATTTACAAAGACATAAAACATTGAAGTCTTTGCCGGCGGTAAGATTGAGCGTAGGCTGAAAAGTTTTTGACCTAGCTACTTAAAACACTTTTTTTTGCATAATTCCACTTTATTCATTAACATAGTCTCCTTCAAAAGCGATACAATCAGTCCAACGCTTTTCTAACTTTTCTATACCTTTCTTGTACAAGGATTTGTCTTTGCATTCAAAATAGGCCTCAGTTTCGGCGTTCCTTTCTTCATTGGAGCCAAATCTTTTTCCCGCAAGCATTTTTTGAGGTCTGCGAATAGATAATAATCGCTGGGAGCCAAATCTGGAGAATATGGTTGCTGAGGAAGCAATTCGAGCTTCAATTCATGCAATTCTGCCATCGTAACTACTGACTTGTGACACAGTGCATTGTCTTGATGAAAGAGCACTTTTTTCTTGTTCATTTGGGGCCGTTTCTTTACGATTTCTGCCTTCAAACGCATCAATAACTTTATATAATATTCGCTATTGATGGTTTTTCCCTTCTCAGCATAGTCGATGACAATTATTCCATGCGTATCCCAAAATACAGAAGCCAAAGCCTTCCCAGTCGACTGTCGTGTCTTTGATCGTTTCGGGCGGCTTTCACCGGCTGCTGTCCACTCAGCTGACTACCAATTTGATTCCGGTGTGTAGTGGTGGATCCATATTTCATCCAATGTCATATATCGAATGAAAAAAATCCTTTTTATTGCGCTTAGGCAGGTCCAAACAGCGCTCAGAATAAACACGTTGTTGTTTTTGGTCCACTGTGAGCAGACTTGGTACCCATTTCGAACAGAGCTTTCTCATGCTCAAATGTTCATGTAAAATAAGACCAACACGTTCTTTTGATATCTTTAGGGTGTCAACTATCTTGTGCAATTTCACTTTACGGTCACAATTTTGTGGATTTTTTTATGTTTTCCGGTGTAACCACCTCCTTCGTGCGTCCAGAAAGTTCAACATCATTTGTATCTGTACGACCGCCTTTGAATCCAGCATACCAATGAGTGATTTTCCAGAAGCAGAGTCCCCGTAACACTTATCAGGCCATTACTTTGCTTGAACAGTACTTTTTCTCATCAAAAAACAGTGTTTAATCAGCACACGAAATTCGATTTTTTTCCATTGTTTTGAAAATATCAAAAGTAGCCTCACTAAAACCACTGTAACTTGTAAACTCGTCATCGAAATATGAAATGTTGACACGTATCGTTTGAAAGTTGGAAGTACCAACCTTTAAACGAATCATATGGATTTTTGAAAAGGGCCACATCTATGTGTCAGACCAAAAACTTTTCAGCCTACGTAATATATGAAAAAGTGTGAGGTAAGGTCTGCATTGAGATAAACAACAGATTTAATGAAGATAATTTGTTGCCGTAAAAATTTTATTTAACATATTGAACCCTCTTATATTCTTTAAAAACTTTAAAAGAATGCCGGAGAAAAAATGAAAGATTGTGCATTCGTGCACGTCCTTTTATTTAATGATAACCTCACTACCATTTACACCTAAATTAAAACTTTTATCACAAAAAAAAAATGTACATAAAAAGTAATCAAATATCCGTTAACAAAAAAGAAAAATAGATCGAGGCTCCCTGAATTTGTGAAAATAACGTTTATTGGAAGAACAAGATAATACATGTATATTACACGATAAAAACGATTTCATTAGTGGTAATCAGGACATCAGTATTTAACAAGAAAAAAGCTTATTTTCAAATCGTTTTTAAAAGAAAAAACTTCTTTATATAGAAAACATCATTTACCTACCTGTAAACTAGTTTCTTTGCAAATCGGCAATTGCGTTATTATTGCACTGAAGAATCGATATTACAAATAATAATTAACAGTACTAATTGTAACAATTTGTCTTTTTTAGGGAAACAACTACATACTTCTGCATCAAAGCCGCACACCTCCACCTGCCTTCCGTACCACACAACAGAGAGTACGATTATTCGATGGTGACTGGGTCATAAAATCAGCTAACCAACCCGAAAGATTAGCGACGCGAGAAGAAATAATGATGGCCCTGGAAGATGTCAGCCATATTCTAATCAAGCTTGAGCACAATGAAGGTGTTTTAAATACAACTCTGACAAATATCGAAATGGATACTGCTGCCATTACTGACAGTGGACTTGGTATTGCCAACTACGTTGAAGAGTGCTCTTGTCCGGTTGGGTATACGGGAACTTCTTGTGAGGTAGATTTATTTTAAAATACTAGTCTACTTACTACCATTAATATTAGAATCCGCATTAGAGTACTAACTGTAATTTTCTTTTAACATACTTTAAACACAGAAGTATAAAGTCAAGTTAAAAATCGAGATTATCCCCAAATTTAACAGCAGATCTCATTTTATAATCTTTCAAAGTCGGTTCTATACACATTGCAAATATCACCTATTAAGTTTTAAGGAAAAACATACATGTACACAGGGCGGCAATTAGTTTTCCGAACTGGTGCTATATATCAAAAACCACTGAAGCCAACTATAAGTTTAATATGTCATTTTTTCGCTGTATCCTTTCCTGATTTTCTTTTTAAATTTTAGCGTGAAATATTGGCAGATAGCTGAGATACGTTATTTTAGTTAATAGTTAAAAGATTTCATTCATATTTGAATGATTTTGAAAGAATATATAGCAAAATTTTTCCGCGCCTAACAAATGAAGACTAAAAGTTATTGAGAATGCGACCTTACAGGGAAATCATACATGCTTCTAAAAACAATCTAAAATTACTAAAACCAATTATTCCTGCTGACAAGATCAGCTGTTGAGTCACAAACAGAGCATCAAAATGCAGAATGGAAATTAAAATCATACCCGTAAGCCAAAAAAACACGTTTCATCAAAAATTAAATATTATTATACTTGGACATACATACAAAGAGAATAGCATATACGCACGGGTAGTTCGCAACTTACAGTAATATAGGAATATTGAATGAGATTGATGATGAGATTTCCATTTAACTTCTACTCGCTCCCTGCGCTTTCCCCATATATTATTAACGATAAACATCAGATCACCGGAACCACTTACGCAATTTTAATATGATACTCACTAATACTTTTAAGGTAAATTACCTAGATACGAAAACTAATTGTATGACAAGTTAGTCAGTCACTTATATATGAAAACACACACCCATACATTTCGTCGTTATTTTTCCCGCCGGTGCTTGTGTTGTGATCTGTGTAAAAATAAAGATGTGTCGACTTCCTTAATGTAAACTCAATTATAATAAAATACATAAAAAAAAAATGTAATGTCCTTCAACCAAATAGATAATAGCATACTATGTTTACCTAGCATCTACTATGGCTCCCTGGCAAATTTTATATAAAATTAAATAATATAAATAAAAGTCTGTTTAAGTTGTTTCACATTTCATTTCATTTATTGACAACTAGCTAGTCTATAACTATTATTACAATGATATAGTAAAACATGATTAACGCCTTGTTTAAGTTGTTAATACTTCTTAGCATATATAAATCGATTTATTAGACATTCTCCACTTCCATGAGGGGGGTTAATATGGTCATAGAAATTTGGAAAAGTTTAAAACTTAATCGTATATTGATATTTTAAACTTAATCGTATATTATATATTAGAATCGTTTTTGGCAGTGAAACAAAAAACCAATATTAAAAGAAAAAAAAAGAAATACTAAACTATTGCATCTTTAAGTTAATAATTACAAATTTCATAACAATTTTATTGCAGAACTGTGCTGAAGGATATGTACGTCACCAAGAGGGTCAGTGGCTTGGGCAGTGTTACAAGGAACCTGTTTCTTGCCCGCAAGGAAGCTATTTTGATGGCAGAGAATGCCAGATCTGCCCCTGTCCATACACTAATCCTAGTAGTCAGTAAGTATCAGAAATATGAATAATAATTTTATATAATTTTGTATGGATTCTATTTGACAACAATTTTTTTTATTATTTTATTTTTTCTTAAATCTCCAAGATCTAAGAAATTAAATTGCCAAATTTAAACTTCTACTAAGCCATTTCGTAATTATTTTCGTCTTCTAATTAAGGGGAACGTCATTTTACGATACTTTAAGTAAAAAAACGAGAAGCAAATATTTCTAGCAACCAAAATTTAGAGAGATTAATTTTGTGCGCTGGCAGTTTTGCCAAATTATTGTTGTATAAAAATCATCCCTGCGTTCGTTTGCTTGTAGTGTAGTACAATGGAGTTTTCCCTAATTACAAACGGGAATAAAATCTCATGAAATGTCAATAAAGAAATTTTGCAACGCTTATTTTTCATATGCCTTTATCCTTATCGTTATCTCAAGCATGCGCAGTATTATCGCGAAGGAATTGCAAGGTTAAATCAGTATTCGTCGTCTATAAACTTAGGAGATTTTTTTCATACATTTCATGGTTAAGCACACTGGTTATTAGTATTAGATGAGTCAACACAAGTTTCTAAACGATAGCGATAAATAAAATTTCATTTGAAATTAGCACTACACATACTCTAATGCCATTGTGACAAAGATTGCAAAATCCCAACATGAACTGAACACGAATTAACTGTCGTCAGTGTTATTTGCAGTAAAAGATTGTCATTTCAATTTTACTGTGTTTTCTTAACGATTTGTATCCCTAAGTAGAAAAAAAAAAAGCCAGGACCTATCATAATAGCGATAAGAATGACGAATTTCAAATAACCCCTCTTATAAGTTCCTAAATAAGGGAAATCGTTATCCTTAATAAAGGTTTCTCTTATTTTGTTTCAATACTGTGCAAGCTCCAAATGGTGGGAGCATGCTTCAAATAACGATAACAGCTGAGCCCTTATATTTAATTGCTTTCCTTTACTACTACGCAAGCTCCAAACGGGGGGCGCAGGCTTCAAGTAAAGATAAAGACAGCCGTCAACAAAAATAATCATTGCAAAATCTCTCTAATACATTTATTAAGAAAAAGAGTTCATTGTCTAAAATATTCCATTTAGTTGCTTTTTACTAAGATAATTTAAAAATAAAGATAAGAGAATTGTACCATTTGTCTAGCGCCTGGCAGATATGTAGCGAAATAACGATCGGTATTGCAAAAAAGTAAGTAAAAAAAAAAAATTTTTTTTCAATATTTTATAGCATACTTTTGCATTTTAGAGTCAACGCCATCAAATTTTTTCTCGCAAAATAAATATCTCACCTTCATCATCTTAATGATGGAGCGCCTATCCTTACGTTTATTTTTCTCTAATACAAATGAGAAATGGAGAGCTTGCGGTTTACAAAATAAAATATGTTCAAGTAGCTTAAGAATAAGTTTGTCTAATATATAAATATATATATATATATATATATATATATATATATATATATATATATATATATATATATATATATATATATATATATATATATATATATATATATATATATATATATATATATATATATATATATATATATACATATATATATATATATATATATATATATATATATATATATATATATATATATATATATATATATATATATATATATATATATATATATATATATATATATATATATATATATATATATATATATATATATATATATATATATATATATATATATATATATATATATATATATATATATATATATATATATATATATATATATATATATATATATATATATATATATATATATATATATATATATAGTATACACATGTGTTCAAGATATTAACATATCTCAAAAATTATATTTTTACTCTTTGACAGCTGTACCGTCTGAATACGGTATTTTAGAGCGAGATGAGTCAAGTTTCATCTTGGTTCCAAGTAATTTCGGATTAAAATGCTTCATATAATAAAACTTTGGTGAAGAATTCAAAAATTATTGACGACTCAGGATGATTTATTAAAAAAAAACTTCTTTTTTTTTAAATTAATTAGAACTCACGAAATGTTATTACTTCTACAAAAAATTTAATAACAAACCCATGTATTGAAATTCCTTACTAGATGGGGTTAACGGTCTATCGGCATGATATAGCTCTCTACTTCAAAAATCTACTGTCACAGTCATAAACATTAAATATTGCGATAAAAAAAATTCTCTATTTATCTAGTGCACCATGTATTGAAAAAAATTACTTTAAATATAGTTTTCTATTAAGCTTTGTAAAGTTAACTGTCACTAAAATGACGTTGCCAGTAGAAATTCTCCTACGATACCAGGTTAAGAACGAACAGAACTTTCTGATATGGGAAAAAATATACAATTATAGCGTTACGAATGCAGATATAATGTCGTTATTCAATTCTATAAACATTGTTGCCAAATTAACATACAACCCACCAAATATCTATATTCATCATTTACATCTGATAAGATAAAAGAGTAGCATCCTTATTGTAGATATTGACGTCTGGAAACAAAACGATCTTTACTGTCGTCACTTAAATCAGTCATTAATAAATTTATTTAATTACTTATTTATGTACCTTAGATTTGCAAGAACTTGTAACCTTAACACCGATGGCAATGTGGTATGTGACTGCCAACCAGGGTATGTAGGTCTAAGATGCGAACTTTGTGCTCCTGGTTATGCAGGTAACCCACTTCAGCCTGGAGATATTTGTAGACCTGTTCAATACTGTGATCCTCAAGGATCACTTGGTACTGATGCTGACGGAAGATGCCTTTGCAAGGTAGGATAACAAAATATGCATATATTTAAATCCTAACCCACTGTTAGAAAAAAATATTAGAGAACATTAGCGTACTAATAGATAAACAATTTTGTTTAAGAGTTAATTGGTTTCAAGTAGGTCCCAAAAATAAATGATTTATGTATAAAGATAACCAATAAAATTAAATCTTAAAACTATATACATGATGTTGATAAAGCTTGGAGTCCTAATCTTATATTACAGAATTCATATTAAAAATCTTTATCTGTTAAATGTAGTCTATACTGAGCTGTCTGTAAAAATATACATAAAATAAAGCAGGACAACCCTAAGACTTAAAGCAAAACAAAATCAACTTGCTAGACTTGGTTAGTACCTCGTATATATTTTATATAATATATTTTTTTAATTTCTTGCTACATTCACTCACTATATTTCTTTATCAAACAAATACTGTTGTAACCTCACTATAACCTATCGCCACATTGTGATATTAAAATACATAACCAAAACCTGCCCCAAAAAAAATCTAATATATGCCTTCAGAAATTGAAATTATTTATTTATTCACTATTTTATTTTTATTTTAAAGGAACCTATAATGCAATTTATTACATAGAAAACTAACATGCAATATCTGGTCGATTAAGCTGTCGGAAAACGTTATTTCTTATTACTCTTACTCCCTATCTAGATTGTCTTAAAGTTTGTAACAGATACACTGATGAGTAAATGTATTTTAAAAGTTGGGTAATTAATATATTTTTACTTCCCTCGTTCAGGAAAGTATTATATTCGTGAAAAAAAATCACTCTCCCATATTTTTTATTTCTTTGCCTTTCAGAGTTGGTCTGTCTATCTGTACGTCTGTCCGTCTGTTATCAGTGTTATCAATAATTAAAAATTGTTATCAATAATTAATAATTGTTATCAATAATTCTGGAATGAAATAAGCTGTAGATTTCAAGTTGAGTACACATATAATAGTTGAAGTAGGGAAAAAACTTACAGTTTTTGGTGAGGGTCGATAAATTTCATTTCAATTTACTAGGGTTATAACATCTTTTTTTTGTTTTTGGTTACATATTGAAGTTTAAAGATAAATTTATAATCAATTGTATCAAGATTTAAAGGAGCGAAGGTGGTTAGGGGAAGCAGCTTCGAATATATTATGTTATACGTCATCTGAAAAAATTCTGAAAATTATGTTGTTTTTTTCATTATTGTTAACTTTGACAACATACAACAAACTACATAAAAAGAAATTTGAGTTTTCAGTTGTAAATATATCTGAAACCACCACTGCTCAACTTTTCCTATGATAATATAAGAATTCATCATCATTAAAATTTCAAACGGTAATGTTCGAATTATTATTATTTTAGACGGGCGTGTTTACGACGGAAGTACTGGATAAATAACTTTATCGATTTATGTTTTTAACGAGGAAAAAACTCACTAAAAAGATATAGCACAAAAACTCACTAGATTATCGAATTTGGAATGTCCTATACACAAGTATACTGGGTGTTCCCTTTAAAAGGTTCCAATAAATAAGAATAAAACCACGCAAACTCATAGAAAAAAATATTATTTTATTCAAGCCCCCACAGAGCTACTACTTCATTTCTTTTATAATGAGACAACCTGTAAATTTTTCTTTTAGATAATTTAACTTTTGAATGCAATTCCAATGAGTTTTAATATAGAATTTAGTCTATCTTTTATGATTAGTAACTAACTGATCCTTAAACCCCGAAGAAGAATAGTCAGAGTGTATCATTGATGTAGATTAGACTTTTAATAACATCGCGAAAGCCGATGAACCATCGAATATTTTAAATATTAGAAATCTGGCAACACTTATATTCAACCAAATCGTAACTCATCATTTCCAGTCACTCTTGTAACGAGGGAATCCTTGCCTTAACCGAAACGTACGAAAAACAAAATTAATAATAAATCAGTTCCTATCAGAACCGGCAGATGGCACAGTAGTTTATTGACAGTTGAAAGAACCATAAAATGTTTTTCTAAGCCTCGATATTGTATGTTGTTTTTAACCAGTACTTACTAAATTAAGTCACTGCCAAATATATCTCTATGTATGTAAGACTCAGTGTCTGTCTATATTTATGTATGTGTGTATGTATGTCCAGGTATAACTCGAGAGCGAATAATCTAATTTTCATGTAGTTATCTTTTACTGGTAAGTACATCCTTTAGCAAGGTTTCTTCACTACATTTTTAAGGTCTTATTCTGGATGTTTATTTTAAACTTTAGTAGAGAAACGTTTCTTTCTGGACATTTCCAATAATAAATATAACAATAATTGCACCAAAAATTGAAACTAGATCAAATTTTAAGGATCTTTAGTGAATCTGGTTGGCCACAATTTTATTTTACCTGTCGGAAAATTTTAAAATATTTGTCTGTTTTCGGTTTATGTAGTTGTTCAGGAATCGCTTACAAACGGCTAAACAGATATTCGCAAAAGTTGGCATAGAGTTATATTAGATGCTAGGTTAACATAATAGGCCATTTTTTATTTCTACAGGCGGGTTCAAGAAAATAGCATAGATTTTTTTGGGTAGAACATTGAAAGAATCTGAAGTATGTGCGAGTGTACATAAACACGTGATTATTTCACAGCCGGGAATTTAATGAGGACATTTTTGGATGTATGGAAGAATGTGCGTGAATCTTTAACCTGAGAACGATTGCTCAAATTTTCATACGGTTTGTTCATAATATCACCTTGCAAAGCTCGAGTTCATACTAGATTATAATTGCTTAGGTGTTTCTGGAAAAATAATTATTTTGTCGTCGTTGGCAATATAGGTGGCGAAAGCGCGGAGATCAAAGTAGTAAATGAATATTTGACACTTTTTCAAAATCCTTTTTTAATTAAATAATGCAAAACGTGGGTCCTGTGCGTGTGAAGCTATACTAGTTCTATATAAAAATAAAATAAAATTTGTGTATTTTCAATTATTTTGTATTGTATTTCATCTTATTATGTATTATTTTTCTTAGAAGCAGATAATCGAATAGAGTATTTATACAAATTGGTGGTTTTGGTAATTGTTCTCGGCGAGCTATAAGTAGTTGTACTATGCTACGATAAGACGTAAGGGTTTATTTACCTCATTAGGTACGTAATACCTTATTAGGTATGATTTCGTAGAATTTTTATTTAGTTTTTTATGCAGACTATTTCTTGGAAAGTATTTTATTTTTTAAATACTTGATAAAAATAATGACTCAACTTAAAATACATCCTGCTCTATTGTACCGAGTTCTATTTTAACAAATTAAATGGCCATTCTTGCAAAAAACGTTCCCCTTAATAAATATTTTGCCTTAGTTACAAACATGGTTTACTTTCTCGTAGTTTGAGGTGTATCGGTTTGCGTGTTCTGTTTTTGTTTATTACACGGTATTGCATTTTAGTTTTTACAACCAAGTTAAAGAGTCAAAGTTGATTAGACTAAATTTGTCAAACCCAAGTTGTTTTCATCGGTCAAGTTGACTTGTTAAAGCGACCGATCTCTAACATTGTTAATGTAAAGGTTAGTAATTTACAATTTTTTACTTTAATTTAAACTGCACATTTTTCTTTTTTTCTAATTCAGACGGGTCTTTAAAGCTCCTTTTTGTCATCGCTTTAACAAATCAGAGATGTATATTTAAAAACTCAATAAAAAGTACATGTTCTCATGTGAGTACAGTACAGAGTTATATAAATACTTGTTTTTTAATCCAAGTTTTAAAATATTTTTGTGTTTTTGCCCCTGTTTCCTCAATGGAATTGGTGAGTAAAATGCCAATATCTTTACCTACGCTTATCTTTCTTTATATTTAGGCTGATTTTTATTTCTTCGTATGAATCAATTTATAATTTTCCATTTATAATTTTTATGTACTTTCTTTCCCCTATGTAGAGTGAGTTTTGAGTGACTAATATGATATAAAATGTAGATTAGACAAACGTAGCAGTTGCAATCACAATGTTTTTACAACTCATGTCTTCAGTAAATAATTTACTTAATCCGCCAATGTTTGTATTACTTGCTTATCTATTATGAATAACTATTCTTAGATCAGAAAAGATAATCACAACACGAAACATCAAAATGGACCTACTATAAAGAAGTTTATAGCTAAGCCAAAAGGCATTTTAATTTTTTTTATTTTATATATTTGTTAAAGCAAATAGTTTTATGACAATACAAGCCTGATGATGATCCATTATAATGATTTAAAATAAAAAAAAAAATAATGTCCATTAAGATTCTGTACATGGTGGCATAGTTAAATTATTTATTCTGTTTTTATTTTGTGAAAATTGCGTTAACGAGATATTCTCGAAAATTTTACAAATTACATTGGATGTGCTACATACATATGAGTACAAGCCACAGTAACAGTAAAAATGTAAAAAATATAAATTAAGAACACTATTACACATAAAGCTGCAATGAAAATTAATTAAATAACAATTTTAGACACAAAAATAAAAAAATTCCTGTTAATTTTCTCTTTCATAAGAATTTGCGCCACGGGGCCGGGCCAACCAATACGAGTACAAGACACTTTTCTGTAGATAGTAATGATCTATAAGGAAAAAAAGCACTAATCGGCTCCCAATCTGGTTGCCTGCATATAAACCATAAACTTTATAGTCCAATAGCTCCCTTTTTAAGATTTTTCCCTTAAGTCCTCAATTCTGTATGGCATAACTGGATTTGACTGGTGACTCCTGAGTTAATATATAGTCTGAAACTCACAGACAAAATAGACGGCTTTAACGTATAGTAGCAAGTTATAGTACTTGCCCATTTACTTACGCAATTATTTGTCTAAGATAAACCAATGAATACAAATGTCGTTTCTGATGTGTTGCTGGTACTTACTACGATTAAGAAGGCTGCTGCCACTTAATTGAATTTGTAAAATTCAGTGAGAGCAGGAAATTATACATCTCGATAATGACCTAAAAAAAATTCTGACTTAGGATGACTAAAGCAATTTTTTTCTAAAAAAGGAAACGATACAGAATCGGCATAGTTATGTCAATATACTCCACTTTTTTAGCATCGACACTCAAGTTACTAGACATAACTTGGGAGCAAATATGTCTTAACAGGATCATGTGGCAAAAAGAGCTTTTAAAATATTATTTCGTATTAGAAAGTTTTATACTCTCAGTCACTTTAAGTACTGTACAGAGCTCAAATTCGACTACTGATGAAATACAACTCCTATGTTTGCAAGTCTGATTCCACACATACACACATTTGTTGGATCCTATCCAAAAGAGGGTTATTTTATTCACCTGATTGGAAACCCGGAATTCATTAGAATCCTGGATTACTTAGAACATCGAAAAAACTGTTTTTGACTTGAGCCCATTCTATAACTTGACTTCATTTGAACTGTTGAATACAACCCTTGATTGATCCCACAGTGGTTTATGTTGGAATTGCACGTCATGCTTAGATATAACATCCAAATGAGCTTCAACTTGTGACTCCTTACATCGCCCTCTCCCCTTGGGATGAACTGCTCGGCTGACTATGTTTCTCACCGACTATAACGAACATCAATTATTAGTTCTTTGAACGCGTTGCTTAACCGGGGTTTCCGAAACAACCATACATTCAGCTTCGTGTTTGCCAATTTCAAACCATACGCTGACTCAGGAATATTAGTTAAAATGATTTGACAATCGGTAAACGAAATCAGGATACAAAAATTGCCGTCGTTAAGTAATAAGACCGAAAAGTTTACAATTTTTAATCTCTGTCTATATTTTATCGTCAAATTCCAAAAAGCCCTTGCAAGTAACTTGGAGGCTTAAGTTGATTAGGATGTTGTGTTATATCGACAAATTGAAACCGAAAAATTTTCGTTTTCAATTTGTTATAAATCCTAATTTTTGATAATTCCGTAAAATTACCAACATATTTAGTTAAATCGCAAAAAAAATGTTAAAATTCTAACATGACACTCCAATTTTTATTTTTGGCCTTAGAGCTCTAAAAGATTTTGATAAGCAAACAAAGTAACATACTAACAGCGAATTTCCAAAGCCTTAAATTAGACCTCCGACTCAATTGAGGTTTGAACTCGTTATTTTGAAATGTCAAATGCAACTCTAATACAATAAAAATAATTATTATTAATGTTGTATGCAGAGTGTGCCTCTGTGGGCAATCAATAAAAGCTCGTTGAACAGGAACATACTAAAATGTTCTTACTTGGGAATAATAAACGTTTCTTGGGAATGTTTTTGAAGTATTTTAACATTTTTGGTAGAAGTATCAAAAAATTTTATTTAAATTATTTTTAGATTTTTTGTTTTATTTTCATTGAGATATTAGATTAAGCTTATGTAATGAGTGATATTGTTATAGTGTTTAAAGTTGACGTATTTCGAGGCAATGACCGTTTTTATAATTTAGTCAATTACAACATATAAATTATTATTATTGGTTGTTATTATCTTGTGATGTGGGAATGGCAATATTTTTACTCTTAAAAACTAAAAAATATATTTGTATATTAGAAACTAATAAATAAATTGTGTTCGAGATATTTAATCTATGATTTAACCAGATATTTAAATAATGTTGTCTAAATTACTCTAAAAATAAAGATGTACTGCTATTTTTCGACGGCTGTTGAAATAAAAACAATAATAATAAAGAAATTTGCTTCGAAACGATACGATCATTTTCAACAAATTGGCATTTTATATTCTATACTTATTTAACCAGCCTGGTAAACACACTACTATATAAGGTTTATTTTTCAAAGTAATATAGACATTTGTTTACATATATTTTTTTTTTAAATAGGAATATACTACTGGCCCCACTTGTAACCAATGTAAGGCTAATACTTTCTATCTCGGCTCAAACAATCAATTTGGATGTATTTCCTGTTTCTGTATGGGCGTCACTCAGCAATGTTCCAGTTCAAGTTGGTATAGAGACACGGTAGGTAAAATTAGTTTTACTTTGTTAAATTAAAAGTATTGAGTATGAAACCAAGCAAAACAAAAATAATTAAGAGATATTTCCAATATAATAACGAACTCTCATCATGCTCAATCGAACGAGAATAGAAGAGGGGGAGCGATACTTGGGGCGAAACATAGAAATAGACAATTAAATGCAAGCGGCAGGATTAATAGAAGAATAAGAGTCGAGAGATTAATGCATATATTACAAAATAAAAATAAAAGATTTAAGAATACGAAAAAAAAAATTATACCAATGTGCCATCCCAGACCTACTATATGAACACCTACTATATGCACAAAGAAAATAAGAAAAAAAACTACCGTATCCCATAAGGAGAGAACCATTCTAAATATAACGTTAAATCTCTAGAATGTCAAAAACCCCATACTAAAAGTAAAATAGAGATGTGCAGGATATGTAGGAAGAATGAAATGAACATGAAAACAGTAGAACGGAAACCATGAGAAGAAAAAATAAATCCAGAACAGCTTATAAGCTGATATTAGAAAAGCAACTGAAAAAGAATAGATGAACGTAGCACAGCACGGAAATAGATGGAAGGAAACTGAGCAAGCGTATGCCCACTTATGGACAAGGAACACTGTAGAAAGAGAGAGATATTAAATGAATTCAACAATTGATTTTTGAAATATTTTTATTTAATAGTAGACCTCCAGTTTCTTGTGTAAGGTGTCGGTTTTAGTCCCCCCATGGTCCTATTGCATTTATCTGTTTAGGGGTATATTGTGTAGACTGTTTTTGTGTGCTCAAATGAAAAAAAAATGCTGTTATAGATGGTTTAAGCTTGAAAAAGCTCACATTGTAGACAGTGTCCATCTTGTTTAATAGCTGGAAGCTGAGAATTACCCTTGACTAAGACGAATAACAGACATAAAAGTGTATTTGCGTTGTTTCTACCTAGCAATCGGTCGACACAATTAAAAATAATGTGTTTTAATGAGACAATAATTTTTAGTGAATTAAATAGAAAATAAGAAATAAAAAATAAAGTCTAAAAAAAATACCATCTTTTGCCGAATTTATGCTATTATATAATGTAAACAAGTATATATTAGAAAGATTTATCTCTGTGTTTAGTTGTCTTTTGTAATAAAATTTAATTGAGAATAGAAAATGTATTAATATAGTTTTTGGTCGATCACGTTTAAATCCCTATTTAAAATTTAGGTTAAGCTCAGCTTCCTCCTGCAGATTGTGGGTATTTTTTCAGATTTTTTTCAGATTCCAGAAATATTATCCATTAATTATGTTAGTTTCAAGACTATTTGACCAATACCCAGTACAGGGTATCTCGCATCTAATATTTTAGGTTATATTAATATGTCTCACAAATGTTCACAATAAAGCTTCACAGAAAAAAATTGTGGAAAAAATATACATTTTCATTTTATATCAAAACAACGGTTTGTCAATACATCTCATTGACAAAAAATTAAGATATTAGTTTCTTCAAAAAATCTTTACGAATGAAGCTTCACCATGCAGCCAGCCATTGAAAAAAAAATATATTTTAAACTTTAGATTTTAAAAACAAAATATTTTTCTTCGCATCGGTTTTGTAAAGCCCTCTAAATTTCGTGTTTCCTTAACTGAATTTCAAAATTTAGGGAAAAACCGATATCTACCTTAGCGTTTTGAGGAGCTCCCTAATGAAGTATTTTTGGAGAGATATTTACATATATGAACAGTTGTCGAATTTTTCCAACGTGAAATCATTCATCAGCCGTCCTCATCCACTGCTGGATATAGGCTCCTCTAAGAACTTCCACTGATCTCTGTCCTAAGCGGTGTTAACCCAATTTTCTGCCACTCTTTTGATGTCATCGCTCCATGTTGTTGGTGTTCTACCTCTGTTCCTTTTGTTTTGACTGAGTCTTCATTCCATTAGTCTTCTACACTATCGGTGTGCCTGCCCATCTCCATTTATAGTACATAATTTTTTGGATAATATCTATTACTTTCTTTCGTTGTTCGATAGTTATGTTTGTTATTCTGTCCTTTCTTGTGATACCCAGCATAGCTCTATTCATTGCTTGTTGCGATACTCTCAGTTACTGACTGTTTTATTGATGTGAGTCTCTCGGTCCCATATGTGATTTCCGGCAAAACGCATTGTCCATAAATTTTCTTTTTTAAGCACATTGGCAAATTACCATTCAGCATATCTCTCAGCTTCCCAATGTGGAATACCTTCTAAAAATATTATATCCCTATTGCCAACACATACAACATAGACTCAGTAACCTGTACCAATATCCAAGTAAGTTTAGAATAAACATAAGGACACCCAGTTAACCAGTTTTAGGTTGGGTACTTTATGGTTAAATCAAATAGAATGTGTTTGTAATGATAATAGTTGGGTACGATGGATTTTCTTAATTTATTTGATTTTAGTTTAGAAGACAGATTTACTAAACTTTGTAGTAGTAATTCAATAACCTATTTATAGCAGTCTATTTTGTGTGAAAGGATTCAATATTTAATAGGACCTTAAAGTTCAAAATCTCACCTAAAAAGCTGATAAAAAGTATAATATTTAACGACAGATTTGGATATGATAAATAACAGAGAACGCAGGATTATAGTTAAGCATAAAATCAATTTCGGAGTGATATAAAATATTATAGAGCTGTATTAGAATAATGAATAAAAGAACGAAACCAATTGATATAGCCCAATATAGCTTTAGATCATCACATCACAACTATTTTATTTAATTTTAACTTATTAATTCAATATCAGAAAGTTTAGGGAAAACATATAATCAATCTTAACACATAATACTTTATGTTGCTATTTACTTTTTTTTACTTTTTTTTTTTTAGATTCACTCTCGATTCACTAGTTCAACATCCGACTTTAAATTAGTGGATATCTACAAAGAAGATGCTTTCACTGAAGGTATCAGACTCAACCAAGATAGTCGGGAAATCGCCTATAGTTCATTCGCACAACCAGAAGTTTACTATTGGTCTCTACCAAATAAATACTTAGGCGATAAAGTTACGTCTTATGGTGGATACCTTACGTACACCATTAGAAACACCCCGGTACCTGGAGGAGCTAGTTCTAGGAATAATGCCGCAGATGTTGAACTTGTCAGTGTATGTATTATAAGACATATTTTATAAAAGGATTAAAATTTACAATACAACAAATACCGGAAGCTACAGTATTGTATATGTCTATGGTTATTTTATTCATTTTAGGAAAATCATATTAATCTACAGCACTTTTCTGCCAATAAAACTCAATCAACTAACGGCCCACAAACTTTTGTTGTTCCTCTACTTGAACAACACTGGCAACGTAGTGATGGTGTGAAGACCGATAGAGAACATCTACTTATGGCGTTAGCTGATGTAAAGAATATTTATATTAAAGCCACATATTTTACTAATACTCAGGAAGCAGCGTAAGTATGAAAATTATTTAAAGTAATTTTTGTTTTCTTCTGTAGTTTAGTTCAATTTTTTGATCGAGAAATGATCTATCAACCTATTCGGAAAAAACATTTTTATGTATGATTTCAGCAACAGAAGACCAACAGATTAGGCAATCAAATAAAAATAAATTATAATAGCGTTTGGTAGCGTGATCAGAAGGATAAAAAGTTTGTGAATATTTCGTGTTTTTCATTTTGATAGAAAAATAATTTTTAGTGTTCCGTACGGAACACTTATAACATCACTTCGGTGTCCGTCTGTCTGTCTGTCACATCCGATTTTCTCCGAAACTATTTGACAAAGAAAGTTGAAATTTGACAGTAATATACGAATTGATGACTCCACCCAAGCCGTGCAGTTTTGAAAGTTAAATTTTGATTTAAATGGTTAGTTTTAGGGGGTGAAAACGGAAGTAAAAAAAAAAATTACCGGGTCATCAAGTGGGGTATCTAATGAAAGCTTGTGAAAACATAAGTTCAAAAATATATATAATGTAATGCTTGCGCACACTTTTCTTTGTATTATTTTTAAAAAATTGCCAAAAATCGCTCTCCTCTCTCTTATTTCGAAAAATACTGATCAAAAAATTTTGAAATAATTCTGGAATATTCTCCACAGGGTATAGATTGAACTAAAATTATTACGAGTTCATTACCTTTAATAATTTATGTGGTATATAAAAAAAAAACAAAAATTTCAATGTCATCGAGAACTTATTTGGGGTGTGTTTTGTGAAGTCATGGATTATTTTATACCTCCTTAACAAGAATTTTTATTTTAAAAGCAATCAACATACGAAACACTATTTGCGAAAATCCGACTTGTACTTGGCTAGTTATTTTTTATTTATTATTTTTTAATTATACGAGCGCCAAACTAAATTGTACATGTTACATCCAGAAAAGTTATTTAGGGACTATTGACCCACCCTGCATATAATAATATTTTCCATATTTTACGAGTAAATAATTATTTAATTTTGAAAGAAAATGAAAAAGGCCTTTTTTAGATATTGAGTTTTTTAATATTTTTTAACGTACGTATTTTCCTTTTATAAATTAAGTATGCTTTGTGTATCTATAGAATAGGTTTTTTTACTATGTTATTTATCTGATTATACCCTACTGCTGATCCTAAATTTTACGAATATTCTCTTCTTTTTTGTATCAAAACCTTTGACCCCCGACGTAATTAGTTTTTAAATCAACTTTTCGCCAAGATAAAATATTTATCCTCAACTGATTATGTCGATTCCATAGTTGATACTGACTTTATCAAAATTATAACTGACAACTTGCACATTTGCAGCAGCCGATGTCCGAGCGTTCAAGGTGAATGAAGAGACAAGCGTACTGTCATCTGCAAAGCTATAGATTGGATTCCCGGTCTTTTCCAAATGTAAATGAGAAAGAGAGTAGGAGACAGTATGGAGCCCTGGGGCACACCAGCGTTGATAGTGAGGGTGTTAGAAAGAAATCCATCGACCGCCACTCTTAAAGGTTGATCCATCGTGCCAAACACGGTCGAATGCCTTGGATATGTCAAGAGCAACTGCTCGAGATTCTCCAAAGTGTTCAATAGCGTTGTTCCAAACATTCAGTGCAACTGGTCGGTAGTTATTTGGCAAGGTCTTCTTACCTTTTTTAGGTATCGGCTGAACCGTGGCACATTTCCAGCAGGACGGAAATTTTCTGTAGGATAGGTTAATTTTGACTGCAATATGGGAATAGTAGGTGGTGTTTTTCCTTGGAAATCGACAGTAGAATGTGAAGCAAAAAGTTCAGCCAACAAGTTCGCTCTCTCAACAGGTTAATACTAATGTAAAATAATAATGAACAAAGATAGAACGATACTTCTTTAAACGTTGAGATCTTCCCATTTAGCAGATTGCCAAATCTTGCATCACTAAATATATTTTTTTGGCGAACACCCCGTCTCGATCAGGGATCCGTGTTGGTTCGTCATGATGAAGCATAATACACCACATAACATCAAAGTTTCCAGATTTACTTTAGTATGAAACAAAATTTAAAGATTTTCTTAATTTTGGTTAAGTATATTTAAATAGGGAATATTTTTAGAAAATATATTTTTTTAATGAGAGCATCAATTTCGTTCTAGTATGAAACAGCGGCTTAAATATTTCATCATCGGCTTAGGTAGATGGCAGCACTCATTCAAAAAGTTAACATTGATATATACCACGATCAAGAAAATGCTCCAAGTTAGCTTACCTAAGACAAGTCGTTAAACAATAAGCAACAAACCTTACTTGTAACGGCTAAAAAGAAACAACTCCGAGAAATCAATTTTTTCAAGAAAGATAAAACCGTTGTGATTTACTTACTGACGAAAATAATATAAAAATTAATTTAAAGTAGATATAGTAGTTTTCTCGCTTATATCATCAGATTGACTGCAAGTTAAGTAAATACAAGTTTAGAATCAAAACTTTGTTTTGGAACTCAGTAAATAGAAGTTTTGGGTTTTACTTCTTATAATAACATAAAAATAAAAAGTAACTCACATCAACACTCTTATATTAAACTATGGTGACGTTGAAACTGTTATGGACCATCCCTGGACATGAACAAGTCGGAAAAATCTTAATGGGGATTGAGCGACCATCACAGTCTGTCTAAAGCGAGATGATCTATGACATTTTGGCGTGTTTCGCCGCTTTTCAAAGTTTGGGTGCCTCGACATAATTATGCCGTGTTCAGCGACGTTAACTTTTTTAGAAAAAACTATCGCCTGGGTTTTTGTAGCGGTAGATTCTACTTGGTTACTGGTACTCAAAATAGGATTTTTTCCAGCTCTTTGTTAAATTGAACGACTTACTGCTTTGTGCGGATATTTGCATGAATAGCCGGTGTTCTAGCTTTTAAAGTGCGTACTGTCATCTCGCTCTCTGAGGAAATACTAGAGCCATAAACAGAACTTTTCAGACATACCATAAGAGCGTAGCTTAAACAATAATCCATCGTGCCAAACACGGTCGAATGCCGTGAATATATTAAGTGCAACCGCTTGAGATTCTTCAAAGTGTTCAACTGCTTTGATCCAAATATGTGTTACATAAGTTCAGAAGATCGTCTGTGGATCCTTGTTTACGACAGCCGTATTGATAGTCTCTAATAATATTCAGTCATTCAAGATATTTTAGAAGATGCCAATAGCCTTTTCCATGACTCTCGATATTATTGGAAGAAGTACGACTGGCCGGAGTTGTTTGGCAAGGTCTTAGCCCTTTTTTTGGATATCGGCTTATGGCCGGAAGAACCTAAGAGCGAATTTACGATGACACTGTAAATCTCTAGATTGATGATTAAAAATAGGTTAAGAACACTGGCGCACTCTCCGTCTTGATCAGAGATCCATGGTGGTTCATCGAAACTCACTGAAAATGATTCAGTTTCGCGACCTCGTTCGTCGGTGGTATTTCAATACTTAAGCCAGTTGATGTTGTGGACATTAAAGTCGCTCAGGAAGGCAATTTCGGCATTTAGATCATTAATTTGTAAATGATCGATGGTGGTTGAAAATTATTCCATCTCCTTCACTATCTTCGATAGTAACGAAAAATAACTTGTAAAAATAATATATATATTCTATCATATATCCTACAGTCCAAGAACCCTGATAAAGGGCAATATATATATATATATATATATATATATATATATATATATATATATATATATATATATATATATATATATATATGAGACAACTCCTCTAACCTCCTATCCCACCTCATTATCCCTTTATATATTTTACTATAAAAAATATGCTTAACATTTGTCAATTACTTGAACCAACAAATCCGCAAAAATTCTTAAAATAATACTGAATCTTTACAAAATTTTTTTTTTATGGGTCTAGCACACGTGCTACAGGGAAGACCCTAAAGCGCTCCAGGAGCGGCATGTGTGCGGAAAAAGCGATTCACGTTGTTCTTAAATCGATGAGAAACACAACCCTGGGCAAATTATTCCAAAGGGATGATGTTCTCCATATAAAACACTGTTTGAAAAGCATTGTACGCGGAGTAACAAGCTGAACCTCATACGGATGTGAAGTATTAGCGCGACCTGTATTTCTAACATGCATCGCTCTGGGAGGAATTAAGCGGGCTACATCCTTCGGGCATTTTCCATGAAAATACTTGTAGAACAGACGCAAGTCGCCAACCATTCTTTGATGTTCCAGCGAATTATGGTCGCCGGTCAGTTCCGGGCCTCCAAGCAGACGAACAGCCCTTCTCTGAACAGAATCCAACAAATGCAGTGTGTGTTTGGGAGCGGAGCCCCAAACATGGGAGCAGTATTTCATAGTTGGTCGAATGTCAGCTTTGTAAAGAATTAACAGTTGTTTTGGAGTAGAGTGACCGGATCTCATAGAGGGGGAAAAAAAATGTCGGAATCTTGTTCGTCTGGACCCCACAAAACGATTCCCCTTCCCAGATATTGAAATAGAAATTTGAGCTCGATTAAACGACGTTAACCCGTGCCGCTCGCGCTCAGTTTAAAAGGCTGACATATGGAGCCATAACTCCAGAACGGTAAATAATAGAAACACGCTTAATATCTCAAAAGAAAGCTAATGTTGTTTTTCAAAATTTATATTCTATACATAATTGTTGTTATTTTAAGTCAAACCGAGTTACAACAGCCTTTAGCCCCAAAAACGTGACCTGGTACCACTAGGAGCATACTTCGTATATTTTGTTATTAAGTGATAAATTTTGCTTTTTTTTGTATATTTTTGAGTTTAAAGTAGAAATATAATAAAAAAACAAGTAATACTGATAAGTCTAATGACATTTTTTATTTTAAAATATAAAAATTAGGTATATAATACATACAAAACAGACACAGACACAGAAAAGATACAGACGTAGTACCTACATGAGTTGATAATTTTACATAGTTATCTAATCTATTCTAGAGCTTTTGTTAAAGTAGTTTTTGAAACGTCAGGATATAATGCTCGGCATTTACTTACAACTTGCAGGACATATTGCTTTTGGTCTTCATCTTTTGTCAGAAGGTCGTTAAAGTCGGTTATTAATTTAACATCACGCTCAGCCATATCATTAACTACTTTTAATGTTTTGACAATTTTCAATCCTTCTTGGAAGTCATTATTTTGAGGCCAGGTGTTTGGATGTTGTCTTAGGAAATCTGTTTTTATATTAAATTGGTCAAAGAATGTAAACGTTTCTTTGGTAAGTAAATTTACCAATCCTCCATCAACTACCTCTTTAAGTTTTCTTTCCTAACTTTTGGATTTACAACCCTAGCATGCTGTGATGGTTCATCTGTGCTACTGAGCAATTTATTAGCCATTAACAACTTTTCATCGTCTGTAATGGTGGGATCAAAAAACGATAATCCCACCAACTTTGCATTCAAATACCACAAATGATTCGAAAATTTGGTCAGGGCTATTTCTGCAATGTCGTTGTCACATTCTTTATAGTCTAACAGACTATGCAAAATACCTAAATCTTGCTTTGGTGCAAGATGACCTTTTGGAGCATTGAACCAAGCTTTACAATAAATTTTAACTAGGAAAACAGAAATGGCACGCACAGGAACTTTCTTCTTCTTTAGACATCTTAAATTGACGACGAAAAATGAACATTTTTAAGCAGTAAATAGCCTTTGCCATCCACCTAGCGTGATGAATGGCTCCTGAGGGTTCTAAAACCCACAACATTGCCGTCTAGTGATCCAACAAATACGAGAACCAACTGCAATAGCTTCTTGTAGTCATCTCTGGGGTGGCTCTCAGTTAATTTGGTCTCGAATTCAGCAGTAACATTTGCAATTACTTCTGGAGTTAGCTGCTTTTGTATTAGATTGTCACTGATACCTGTGTCGTATTTTCCTTTGTCTATCTTGGGCCACGCAGTGAGGAATCTCTTGAAAATGTCTGGATGAGGTCCAGTGGTTGATCCCATTTTTGTGTCGAATACGCCTCTTAACAGAATTTCCAAGATATGGTGAAGGCAAGCTAGGTATAACAATTCTCTTCCTAACATTTGCTCCAATATGACGCATGCTCCTTTGAGTCTTCCCGTGTTGGATGCTGTAGTGTCGAAGCACATCGCCTTGACGGTGTTGAGAAGACCCCATTCATGTAGGCATTCATATACGGCTACGGCTTGCTCCTCTCCAGAGCTGTTTGCTGTTACAGGAACTCCCAGCAGCTGTTCCTTTTCGCCATATGAAATAGCTATAGCTATTCGCTCACATTGTTCATTTTTTAAAACACCCGGTAAAAGTTTACCGTCCCAATGGACAACCACGGGCTCTTTTTCAGGAATGTTTACTTTATCAAAAAATTTTTTTATTATATTGTTCTCTGAACATTTGCGTTCTATCATGTAATAAAGTTTTCGAGACTTTGTACTCAAGAGGGTCAAGGTTTAGTGCTTCTAGAGTAGCTATTAAAATTCTCGTGGCATTTCTGTCGGATACCTTACATCGATCTAATAAAATGGACAATTTCATGTTTAAAATCTCTTTAACGCCCCTTGCAAATGAAACTTTCATCCTCTTGCTCTCAGATGGTCCTGATCTTCTGCAGCTTCTTCAGGGATGTCCATTTCCTCCAAGCTCTCAAGTTCCTGGTAGATGCTGTCCTCTTCAGTGTCTTCTTCTCCTTCTTCGAACTTGTCTTCATCATCCGTCTCTAAGAAGCAACAAAAGAAAGAGAAAAAAAGACTATAAAAACTTGTCGTTTTAGCAGAATAGTAATAATACATAGGTACTAAATTACCTACTTCTAATTATCAAAAGGTATTATTTAAAAAATATAAACTCAATCATAAAGATGCCAAATCATGCTCTCATGTACAATTTTCTTTCAATTATAATGAAACTATTTACTTATTTGTTTATCTATTTTTTAGAATACTAATAATAAAAAAAAAACTCACCAATATCAAAAGTTGCTTCTTGGATTTTTCGGTTCATTTTTGCAAGTTCCTTTTGCACCTTGATTTCTTCAGCTCGAGACAACTTGAGATCCACTCCAGTCATGGAACCTGGGCGGTCCCTTCTGCCTCTGTTTCACGAGAAACGCCTTATCTTCTTCCGATTTCATCAGAGCCAAGGCATCTTGTTGAGCAATATCAAAGAGATCATCCAACTTTTCAACAAACTGTTTAAATTTGTTCTTGGCCGTTTTCGATGTTTTCTTCCGGTCTTTTTGAAGAGTTCTCCACTCGACGTGAAGTTTTTCCAGCTTAGTAATGCATCTTGCTCATGTTTAGTCGGGATGCGAGCCTTTCTCCCAAAAAATGAACACTTCTCGTATTGTAAGTTTTGCTGATTCTCTTACAGTTTAATTTCACAGTACGTAAATTATAAAATAAAGCACACAAAACTTGACGATTTGAGGGTAGTTTACAACCGGTGATCTGGTGAATGGGATAGCCCACAAGAAATATTTTATCCTTGGTCCGGCTTTGTACACCTGATGTGGATGCCATTTCAGAGGCCAATAGGTAAATAACAGTTAACTTGGAAAATGAAACAAAATATATTGCAAACTTTAATTTCAATAAAATGTTTTCAAATATCTTTTAAAATAATACTATAATAGTTATAAAAACAATAACACACACACTTGGAAAATTTAAAAAAAAAAAAAACGTTAAAATATCTTCACTAGATAATTGTTCGATCTAACCAGCTCAAAGGCACTTTAGAAACTAAACTGAATAAATAAAAGGTCGGTTGTACGCTGAAGTAAAATCACCATCCCTAAAATAGAAATTAGATTCACCCCCCTTTTTACCTGTCAAACGGGTCTTTCTTTGGTAAACTAGTCAGGTAATCCCTATATAATAAAAGAGTAAATTTGAACAAAAGGCTCTTTATGTTTGAAAATTGAGTTCCAAAATACTTTTTAACAAAAAAATGTTAATTCCGAGACACATTAAAAAATCCGTAAAATTCTTAGAATACTCCCAAACTGGCTCCTACTGGTACCAGGTCACGTTTTTGGGGCTAAAGGCTGTTGTAACTCAGTTTGACTTAAAAGAACAACAATTATGTATAGAATATAAATTTTGAAGAACAACATTAGCTTTCTTTTGAGATATTAAGCGTGTTTCTATTATTTACCGTTCTGGAGTTATGGCTCCATATGTCAGTTTTTGGCCAAAAATTTGCTTTTGGCCAAAAATTTGGAAAGGGGGGTTAATCGTTTTGAGCTGGGAAAGGGGAATCCAGACGAACAAAATTCCGACATCGATTTTTTGCGGTCACCCTATTGTGGAGTGTAAAGCTTTCTGGCTCGAAATAATATTCCCAACTTTTGAGAAGCTCTCCTTGCTATGCCTGAAACATGTTCATGCCAGGATATATTTGCTCCCAAATTAACGTCCAACAAATTAAGTGACGATCCTAGGGGAATGGAGTGCCCCGATATGACCATGTCGAGTTCAGCAACGTGAACGTTTAACGATTTTCCCACCCCTTTTACCCTCTTCTTGGGCTAAAATTGAAAGTCATAAAAACGTAATATAATTTTTGAATTTATTGACTCCAAAAACTTTTACATTTTATGTTTTACTAGGAAAAATTACCATATTACTATTAAAACTATACAAAATGTATCGACCCCCACCCTTTTCACACTCTTTGCCTTAAGCAATATCGCTCAAAAACCCTTCGTTAGGTACTATATATATATATATATATATATATATATATATATATATATATATATATATATATATATATATATATATATATATATATATATATATATATATATATATATATATATATATATATATATATATATATATATATATATATATATATATATATATATATATATATATATATATATATATATATATATATATATATATATATATATATATATATATATATATATATATATATATATATATATATATATATATATATATATATATATTATATATATTATATATATTATATATATATATATATATATATATATATATATATATATATATATATATAAGTTTGAAATTGATACCTCATTTTAACCCCTACGCCTAAAGCGTTCTCACTTAAAAACTATAGATTTCATTTCCTCATTAAATATATATATATATATATATATATATATATATATATATATATATATATATATATACCAAGTTTGAAATTGATTCATTTCTTTCGAGAGTTATCGTGCCAACGGACCGACCGCTAGGCGGACCTTCGGAAATAAATGACTGTTTTTCGTGATCTAGGAACCCTAAAGCGTGAAGATAAGTAAAAATCTCGTATTGTGATTTTTTCACGAACGCAAGAAAAGTAAAAATATTGGGTGTGTGAATTAATTTTGAGGGATTTTTCGGTAAAAATATCGCTTAATTGTAGCAAATGATTGCCAATTGATTATTCAAAGTATTGTCCATCGCTAGCCACTACTTCCTCCCATCTTTGTGGCAGCATATGAATACCACGTTGAAAGAACGACTGATCTCTTGAGGCTATCCACGAATCGACCCATTTTTTGGTATCCCCATAAGAATGGAAGCGCTGTTCAGACAGGCTGTGCGTCATCAATCGGAACAAGTTTTAATCAGACGGATCAAGGTCTGGTGAGTACGGCGGGTGAGGTAGGAAATCCCATCCGAGCGCGTCTAGCGTTTCCTTAATGGGTTTTGCAACATGTGACCGAGCGTTGTCATATTGAAAAATCCCTTTGTCGTGTCTATTGGCATATCACTGTCGTTTTTCCTTCAACGCACGGCTCAATTGCACCATGTCTGTAACGTTCCTCAGTAATAGTTTCGTTGGGTTGGAGTAGTTCATAATACACTACACCCAGCTGATCCCATCAGATACACACCGTAAGCTTCGAGCCATGACTATTCGACTTGGCGAGGAGGTTGATGCTTCACCGGGCTTCACTCATAATCTTTTGCACTTTGGATTAGCGTAACATATCTATTTACGATACAATGCAAAAAACCTTTCCGATTGTACTGTTGAAGCAATTGTTCACAGGCGAAAAATCGCCTTTTAACGTCTTTCGGTTTCAATTCGTACCGCACCCAATTTCCTTGCTTTTGAATGATTTCCAGCGCATTTGAGCACTTGAAAATGGTTGTGCGATCAACTCCTAATATTTCTGCAGGTTCTATTTCCATTTAGCACGGGTCTTCATCGAGTAATGTCTCCAATTCTTCATCTTTAAACTTTTTCGGCTGGCATGAACGTTCTTTGTCTTCCGAGTCGAAATCACCATTTTTAAAACGTCGAAACCAGTACTCACATGTTTTTATCGATGGAATATAAGCACCATAAGTTTTCGACAGCCCTCGATGACTTTCAGCAGCGCTTTTTTTCGAATTAAATAAGAAAGATAACGCTTCCCTTAAATAGGTATTTGTTGGCTCGTATTTCGACATATTCAGTGCTCAAAAAAAAAAACATATACTAAAAATATTTTAAATCAGTTCACATTCCTTATAATAGTGCAGCGCATGTGCCGGTTTTTCCAAAACCAGCCCTTCAAATTTGGGCTCTGTATTCGATACATACACTATAATATCATTTTCAAGAGGCATTAACTCACTTTTGTTTTGATAGCAGGCATAAAGGAGAAGCTTAATTCGCATGGAATACTTGGTTCGTCTGCTTGAGGTATACTTTTAGTCCAAAATTTAACTGGGTTTACGGTTTGAACATTCTATCACTTGGTATTTCATAAGGTTGTTGTTCCATGTTTGTTGGAGTCTTAGCACGTTGAAACTAATTGTCTAAAAACAGATTCAGTATCCATCTGTAATTGTCATCTTTGTTTTTTATTTTTTGGAAATATAGTCGTAGTAGAGCTGTTGTTTAAATTATGTAAACTAACTTTCATGTCTGCAAAGACGTGTTCAGAATTTATATTATGCACACTTAACTTAATTTTTCCAGCCGAAGAAGCTAAAGAAAATTGAAAAATAGGTTGTCATATTACGATTCCTTGCCTTACAACTTCGTCGGAAGTTCTGCTTTTACCTGGAAAACTGTTTTCAAGACACTACTCCTGGAATGATATGGTTTTGGCAATTTTAAAACAAAACTACGCAATCACCACACACAACTAATAACTATAACTAATACCATCTCAATTTAGTATTATTTTTGACACCTATATAGTAATATTTCAAATAACGTATTCAAAATACGATATTCAATTTTAGTAAATTGATTTAAGCACCCTGTTTACCAGGGAAACATCAATTCGAGAAACAAAACTTATTTTGCTTTATTGAAATTTCCTTATTTTTTATAATTTTAAAATATTAATTTTAACTTCTTATTCTTGTATATCAGGAACTATTTATAATTTAGAAAGAGTAACCCTGGAAAAGAAATACATATTTTTGGCGATTTGAATGATTGTAGTCAAATATAGTCATCAAGTAAGAACGTGATCGCTCGTATTCTTGAAAAAATATGTTTCGAGCACATTTTTTTGCCATCAGTTTATTCTTTGGTGTCCTAACAACTGCGCGGCGCAATTACCTTAGTAAGTTGTCCAATTGCCTTCTGCACATTAGACTCCTTGACGCAGCCTCAGTTTAGATCCCGGACACGATTCGTTTTTCGACTTTCGGCGTGACTTTGCCTACCGAGCCACATTTTTCGTCCCGTTCAAATGTTTTATCCACTTCTTCACAAACGATACTGACTTTTTAATATATTTAGCGGCCGCGGAATGTGCCATTTTAGGCTCCTTTGGATGGAACGAAGAAAGACTACTTTGAACCGACGCGCAAACAAGTGATTAATTTTGGATTTTACGTGATTTTGACGAAAGTTCAAAATGGACTTTTATTAAAATGCGTCGTAGACAAAGGTTCCCTCTATCAATTTTTTGTTGAACCGCTAGAATCCCATCTACTAAAAATAAATTATCGCGGAGACGTTCTTACTTCATAGACTATATTTTAACATGGAAAATAAAAATAATATAAAATTAACATCCTTAAAAAACTATTTTTAAATGGACTTACGTTTAGACATGTTCTTAATAATAAAAATAATCGGTCAAATGCAAGTTGAACTTGCACAATTAGTGTTCCGTAGGTTGATTGCTTTTAAAATAAAAAAAATTGTTACGGTGGTATAAAATGATTAGTGACTTCCAAAATACATCCCAAATGAGTTTTCAATAAAGTTGGCTTCTAATCTTTACTGACAACTGATGACCTTGAAATTTTTGTTTTTTTATATATTATTAAAGGTAATGTACTCGTGATAATTTTCGTTCAATCTACACCCCGTGGAGAATATTCCAGAGTTTTTTCAAAGTTTTTTGATCAGTACTTTTCGAGATAAGGTGGGGGGACAGCGATTTATCGCGATTTTTTAAAAATAATACAAAGAAAAGTGTGTGTTATTCGACAAGTCATAATCTATGTAGACAAAAATTCCATAAAAAAATTCACCTTAAAATAAATAAATACATATTTCATCTGTTTTATTTACTATTTGTTGGCATGTTTCGTGATCACAATAAATAAGTGTCAAGCTAAATATTTATGTTGTACCTGATGATCGTCGGTGTGTTACAAGCTCTGTCGCCGGTTTGAAAAGGTTTTTCATTCGATATGTTTCGTGGTATTTTAACCCGAGTAATTGCAAAGTTTTTTTTTCACTTCCGATTTCACCCCCCAAAACTAACCCCTTAAGTCAAAATTTAACTTTCAAAACTACATGGTTCTGATGAAGCCATCAATTCCTATATTATTACCAAATTTCAACTTTCTATGACAAATAGTTTCGGAGAAAATCGGGTGTGACAGACAGACAGACACCGAAGTCATCTTATAAGTGTTCCGTACGAACACTAAAAACGAGTTTACCTTAGTAATATATATGACAACTTTCAAACCAAGTTGGTGACGGACTACAAATGTACTTCGCTTGTGGCTGTTTGCTACCATTAATAATTTAGTCTCCTGGTTCTTATTTCTAACCTGAAAATTCCATAATAGATATTTATTAACTCGTAAAGTGATACGCAAATGAACATCACACGAGCTGTTGCTATCAAACTGCATATGAATTTCCAATTTTCTGGAGAAGTTTCCTGTTTACATGTGATGATTTCTGTACAATAAAAGAAATGTTTATATATATATATATATATATATATATATATATATATATATATATATATATATATATATATATATATATATATATATATATATATATATATATATATATATATCGAAAATTTAAGAAAAAAACTTATATATTTTTAGTCTAATATCGGTGTCACTGGATACAGCCACAGATTCAAACACCGGAAGAGAACGAGCGTATGAAGTAGAACAATGTCACTGCCCCCCAGGTTATAGCGGATTATCTTGTGAAGACTGTGCATTTGGTTATACTAGATCTGATGATGGAATCTACTTGGAATTATGTCAGCCGTGTGAATGTAATGGTTTTTCAAACGAATGCCATCCTGAGACTGGAGTATGCATAGTAAGTATTTGTTCAAGGTTCCAAGTCTTAGTTATACAGACTACATGGGTTTGTTGATATACGAGTAATATAGAAATATCTTAAGATTAAAGTGAAGTTGAAACTTCTTTAATGATTTTGGTGCTAAACATTAAAATATATTACAACCAAAATATTTCTAGCAAACAAATTGTATATTCTGTTTTAAATTCCAAAAATATTTTTTTTGAACACAAAATATCCAGAACTAATCTAAAAACTTTTATTAATAGAAACATTAAATAGTATTTTTAAATTAGAATTGTAGGGATAACACAGCAGGTGAACAATGTGAGCAATGTCTACCAACATACGTTGGTGATCCAACTCGTGGACAACCATGTAGACCGAGTGGCACACCACAACCATGCAACTGCGATCCAAGAGGTTCAACCTACAATGGATGTGTTAATGGTGTATGCCAGTGCAAGGTATGTAACTGTCACAAATAGATTAGTAACCTAACTGTGCGTTTTCGGCTAATACTTGCTACTACCTCCAGAATCAACCGTGTTAGAGTGTCATGTCCCAGAATATGTCCGATAATATTTTCTCTTCTTTTCTTTAGTTTGTTCCAGATGATTCTTCGTTACTTGACTACTTCGTTAATGTTTCTGTTCTCTTCTAACACTTAATTAATATTAGATTTAAAGATTTCAAATATTTGAATTTTAAATATGGTCATTTAAATCCGATGACTGGACCTATTGATATATAAGAAAACCTCCGCAACCACCTTAAGTATTATAGGTGTAAATAAATAGACCTACTTTATCTTTTATTTCTCTTAGATACCAACAAATTATACACATTTTTAATGTAAAATTTAAAAAAATACAAATATATTCCGCGTCTCGACGCCTCTTAGCAATCATATTTCAAACTTGTATCAGGTGATGGTTCGCGTATGTGATGTAAAAAACGCTTTCTAAGTCTACATCTAAATTGCTTGTTTTTGTGAATTT
This sequence comes from Pachyrhynchus sulphureomaculatus, assembly GCA_019049505.1. Taxonomy (NCBI): domain Eukaryota; kingdom Metazoa; phylum Arthropoda; class Insecta; order Coleoptera; family Curculionidae; genus Pachyrhynchus; species Pachyrhynchus sulphureomaculatus. The sequence goes on from CM032447.1 coordinate 114,280,508, forward strand.
GAACGCTGATTTTCTTAGTATATATATTTATTTTCTATCTGAACAGTACTTTCCGTTTAAATTAGGGTGCTGTGTATCACCTAAATAGCTTCGTTATATGAAAAACGATTTTTTTTCTTGCTGTATCGTTGCTTTTGCACCTACATTTGGGTTGCCTTTAAGTCGATGTGTCGCCTTTAAGTCGATGTGTTGCTTTTTTCGATTCGTACGATTCAGCGTATGGCTTTTAATTTGTACGACAATAAAAAATTAATGCTAACAAATATAATATACAAAACTTTAAATCAAATCGGTTCTAGCATTAGAGACTGAAGTGAATTTGAAAATATAGCTGATTATATATGATTTTTGTTGATTTATCTACATGTTAGAGAAAATTTTTTAGAGTGTTTCTCATTTCTCAATGTTGGGACCTATGTAGCAAACTTTCTTTAGTTATGATCAGATAGAATAACCAGAGCTAACTTGAATCTAAAAAAGTTACATGTTCTACATTTTAACAAGTTGTAAAAACTGTAACATGTCCGTATCGTAGTTTTTCAGTTTCTATCGAAAAATGCCAAGAGTAATTTAACAAGGTAAATTAATGTTTTGATTTAATCGTAGCCGGTGGCAGAAATTAGTTGTTCCGGTCAACCTGGAAGTTAACATTTTTAGAATAAAATCAAGAACCCCGACAAGCTTTTTAGCTACGCTACAACTTTTCAAAGTGTACAAAATTGTCCTTTGTGGACGTTAATATATCAAATACTATTTAATTTAAATGTTGTTCTGTCAAGAAATATATATCAATATGTTTTTAGTTTCTCTTGTTCTTTCTCTTTTATATAGGCACAATGTCCTGTATATTACCGATTTCACCCAGTTATCGAAAGGTTGTCACACCAACGTTTTCGCGGCCTGTTAATTTTTCTCTTTACTGCTGATGAGCTATCTCTCGTGATTCCATTCCATTATTTCTTTTGTTATTCTATATATTTATTCCTTTTTATCTTTATGTTCAACACTGTTATTTATATTATCTATTTTAAACGGCTGTCTAGTGTCATTTCTCTCTCTATCCATGTGCCTCAGTATAGATCCAATTGTCATCTTCTAAATTCGCGGTTCGTTTCAATTCTTAAGTGTTTGTACCACTACGTTGCACCATTTAAGTACGGATCTGGGTTTGTCGCCTTTGTAGCTTGGTTTCTTGCTTCTATGGCATTATCACAAACGTACCTAGATTTTAGTATTGACATAGCTGGATTGAACATATAGTTTGTAGTCTGTGCCGTAGTCAGTTGAATCAGAATTTTGTGTAAAAGCAAACGCTTATACAAATTTTTCTGTTCAGTTTTTCAATTCATAATAAAGTGTATCCAAAAAATAAATCAGGAGAATTTAGACGTGCAACGAGTATTCGGAATAAGAAGAAAAACAACAAAGTGCTATTGCGTAAAAACTAAGTACTTCGGATAGTGGTGACGTTGTTCATAGTTTTCAACACATACAGATTTGTTCAATTTTTTACAATTTTTGGTGCTGTTGCTAAAATAGTAATATGCAAAGAGGGTAAAAAGGCTATTAAATTTAAAGAAACTGAAATCCGTGGTTTTGGTTTTAAACTTTTAGTAGTTTGTGCTTGTGGTCGTAAGAAAATAAATTTAGGACTGGCAGAGACTTTTAGGTATTGGTAGAGAGGGCATATTTTTAGTGGATTAATGGATATCAGTCCAGGCATAGCAATTGAAACATATATTCATATGATCGTAATGTACACGATGCAGAATCTATTATTTTCAATAGTCCAAGTAAAAAAGCAATTGAAGAAAAAAAAAATTAAACGTCAAAAACGTGATGGCGGGATTACCTGCAATGGAATTGAAAGTATCTGGGGATGGAACCTGGAAAAACGAGGTTTTTCGTTACTCTTTGGGGTCGCCACACACATTACTTATCACAGTAGTCAAGTGATAGATCTCATTTTGAACAGTAGCTATTGTTAAGCTTGTACTTATAAAGTACTTATAAGAGTTAAAAAAAGATATTGATGAGTAGATAGAACGGTACGGAGGACATGAAGAAGAATGTCTTGCTAATCACTCTGGTTCTGCGGGAAAAATGGAAATCGATACCGTAAAAAAATGTTTTCCAGGTCTGAAGAAAACATCGGCGTGAAATACATAAATTATATACGAAATGGTGATTCGAATACATATAAAGCAATTGTAGATCTAAAATCATATGGCAATGACACACCTATTGAACAAAGGGAATTTTTTCCCGCCTCGCCCGATGTATAAACCATATCAATTAATTCATTTTTAGGAAAATCCATAACTATTACCTTTATACGTCACTTACTACAACAAATTAAACTATTTTTACTTGCTTTACGTGTCAAAATTTGACAATGCCTACGTTTTTGTTTTGTCTTGGCAACTATGATTTTATGGCGTAAGTGTATTAAACACAAGGGTAAAAATTGAAAAATTCAAAATAAATCGAAAACTATTAGAAATAGGTATATGACACACTTAATAAAAGTTGGAGGGCTCTGTAGAATCTCTCAGAAAAAATTATAACATACAGGGTGTGCCATTTAAAAAATTTGAGATTTTTCAATTTAAGATAGTCGAAATGCATAAATTTATTTTGAACATCCTGTAGCATCTAACTCAAATTTCTTTACATATATATATTTTTTTTTATCTCTATAGAACGCTCGTACCAATTATGAGTATTCTACCTTCTGAAACAATGGCGCTACTGGCAATTTTTTACAAAACTGAAAACTAGTATTTTTTAAAAAAAATTGAAATATTAGAAAAACTACTAGGTTTAGGTATATAACATTATTAATAATATGTTGCTACTCAATTTTTATATGAATACAACAGCGCTTCCGTCTGGCACTCTATAGATGGAAGATTATTAGAGCACAGAATAAAATTTCTTAAGGCATTCATGGTATATCTAATCTACACTATTGTAACTACGGACTGATCTACGGTCATTACTCAGTCTATAGATACCGTACAATATTGATTCTATGCATTTAAAATGCTGTTTTACCACATAGTCTTATTATTTTCTTTTTTAGGCAAATGTAGAAGGGCCTAATTGTGACAGATGTCGCAATGGCACGTTTGGTCTAAGCGCAGACAACATAGATGGCTGTGAAATTTGCTTCTGTTCTGGAGTATCTACAGAATGCAGTGAGAGTCAACTTTACACTGAACAAATTCCAGTTCAAGTTATGGATGATCATGGTTTTATTTTGACTGACCAGTATTTCAGGCAACGTATAACCTCAGGTTTTAGAACCAATTTGGCTTTAAATGAAATTGGCTTTAACTTCCCACCCAGTCAAAGAGAACGAATGTACTGGTCATTACCTACTATATTTACTGGAAATCAAATTAAATCGTACGGCGGAAGACTTGAATTTATGCAAAGATACATCGACTTCCCATACGCTCAATATATTATGGATAAAGACATTATTATTACCGGTAATGGAGTAGTAATCTACTGGACAAATCCCAGTGAACTTAAACCAGAAATCGTTAACAGCGTCACTGCCAGACTACATCCCAGTGCAAATTGGTATAGGTTAGATCAAAATAAGGCTCCCAGGTCTGCATCAAGAGAAGATATTCTTACTGTGTTGGCCAACATTGATTCCATTCTTATTAGGGCTACGCCCTCGACTGATACTTCTAGTACCTTCTTAAGTGATATTACTTTAGACACTGCCGTTGATGTTTATACTGCCAAACCTAGAGCTACTAGTGTTGAAAACTGCAGGTAAGAAATTCATTTATATTTGTAATGAGAAATCTTAAAATCTACTTTTAAAATTTGTTGCATTTAAAGCCTGTTTTTATATTTTAGCATCATGTACAGGTTATAGATATAAAATTTGCTGACCGGAAGTATTTTCCCCAAATTATAATATAATATTCCTTATTAAAAACTAAATGTTTTATTCTTTTGCGCCACTTTCTAATTCTCTCCTACATGCCAATAAAAATTTGACTATTTTTTATCTTAAATATTTTAATTATATAAATTTATAATTTTAGTATAGATATGTTAATAATAGTTTTATGTTTCACGGAGTATTAACCAGACCAGAAGACGGTGGCAATTTCCTTCCTATTAGGTCGATTATAATAAGGTCGGTTTTTATAGCCTGGACGGCAGCCATCAAATTATTTAAATAAGCTTCATTTATGCTGGATACAGTCGGTCAAGTAAAAACGTGTCATTAAAAGTATTTAAAAGTTTTTTTACATCATTCGACAGTAAAAGATTGCCATTAAAATGATAGTGATGAGTAGTTTGTCTAGTCCCGATCTGCGTCGATGATCACCTGGCATTTTCGGGGCATATTTTCGATGAGATTTTCCTCGTACTCTTGCGGCAAAGATTTCCAAATTGCCCGAATTTGCCGTGACAACTACTTCACTGTGTACATCTTTTTATTAGGAAGTTTCTGCTTGATGTATGATCACCCGTTCTCGATTGGCTTTGGATCTGGCGACCAGGATGGCAAACCTAGTGTGATGATAGATAGATATATAAGTGTACATTCAAATATCTTGAAAAAAATTTAATCAGGTTAATATAGTAAAAAATATACTTTCTAGTTATACGCAATTTAAAATTAAATGACAAAACTATTTTTATGTTATTATTTTTTTAAAAAAACTTAATTTCTTATTAGTACTATAAAAATAATAAATGAAAAATATAAAAATTGTAAAAAAAACAGTTAGATCTAATAAATTCAGTAATAAATAAAACTTTTTTTTGTATACATGTTAGCTTCAGTAATTAATGACAATTCGCCAAATATTAGTGGTGATATATATATGGTATCATTGTGCCAAAGATTCGTTTTCCAAATAAATGTTTTTAATTAATGAAATTCGAAACCACCGTAAAATGCATTTTTTTAACAAAACTCTCATTTCATTCTCTCAAGATATCGAGCCTACCAGTATTGCGGCAATATGACATCAGTGCCTATACACAACATAAAGGTATTATTATTGTCAATTTTTAGTGTTCCTTACGGAACATTTATAAGATGACTTCGGTGTCTGTCTGTCTGTCACACTCGATTTTCTCCAAAACTATTTGTCATAGAAAGCTGAAATTTGGTAATAATATAGGAATTGATGGCCTCATCAGAACCATGTAGTTTTGAAAGTTAAATTTTGACTTAAGGGGTTAGTTTTGGGGGGTGAAATCGGAAGTGAAAAAAAAACTGTGTGCAATTACTCGGATGTTTCTTTAAAATACCACGAAACATATCGAATTAAAAACCTTTTAACAGAACCGGCGACAGAGCTTAAAATTTAACAAAGCCGACGATCATCAGGTACAACACCTAAATTATTTAGCTTGACACTTGGCATTTATTCGTGATCACGAAAACAGTGCACAACAAATACGGGAGTAAATAAAACAGATGAAATAAATGTCATTTATTTATTTTAAGGTGAATTTTTTTATGGAATTTTTGTCTGAACATTAGAGTATGAATTGTCAAAGGAATAACATCCTGCTTGTGAAAAAATTAACATAGCATTTTAGATTTTCTTGCGTTCATAACGTCAATTAATATTCCACCTGACAGCGTTTTAACATTTTCTGAAGCAATTAACTTGATTCAGCAACACTGGTAGGCTGTCAAATGAAAGCTTGTGAAAACACGAGTAAAAAATATATATATATATATATATATATATATATATATATATATATATATATATATATATATATATATATATATAATGTAATACTTGAGCACACTTTTCTTTGTATTATTTTTAAAAAATCGCGAAAAAAAATCGCTCGCTGCCCCCCCTTATTTCGAAAAGTACTGATTTTGAAAAAATTCTGAAATATTCTCCACGGGGTGTAGATTGAACGAAAATTATCACGAGTGCATTACCTTTAATAATTTATCTGGTATATAAAAAAAAATTCAAGGTCATCAGTTTTCAGTAAAGATTGGAAACAATCTTTGTGGAAAACGCATTGTTTTGTGAAGTCACTGATCATTTTATACCTCCATAACAAAATTTTTTATTTTAAAGGCAATCAACGTACCGAACACTAATTGCGCAAGTTCAACTTGCACTTGACCGGTTATTTTTTAAAAATGTAATTTATCGCACCGTATGACTGCTCAGCAGTCAAAAAAAGTTTTTGCCCAGTTCCTTTGCAAATAGAAGTTGTAAAATGAATACAGAATTTGATTTCCTTACACTACATTTTAAGTAGTAGTAGAAGTAAGGTCATTTCACCTTACTGTGAGATATTTATCACGAAGTATCGGAACCTAATTTCACTCAAACCCTTTATATACTAAAAAAGGGCTTAAAAATGCCTTTTTTGTAACCAGGAATAAGTAAGAAGTGGAATAATGAGAAAATAACACAATTTTCAGATTCCCTGATTCCTAGAACCCGGAAAATAAGCCATATATACCATAATGTATACGAGGCAATACCTCTAACCCTCCCCTCTACCTTTTTAACCTCGTATATGATGAAAATACAAAATTTCTCGATTCCACCTCTTTCAGTTCTTCTGCAGGAGCTTATTTGGGAAAACCGGGGGCGTAAAACCGAAGTTGGTACTTTGGCTATACGCCACGGTCATTAGAGCTATTGTGACATATGGAGTTAAGTATGGTGGACAAAATCAGAGCAGAGAACGGCAACCCAACAGCTAAATCCACTGGAAGTTGGTTCGATTATGTTCCACCAGGGGCTATAAGTAGCCTCCCACCACAGCGATCAAAATAATTCTAGGATTAATAACCCTAGACATATATATAGGAAGTGAGGTGATCAATAGCGCCTACCAGATGAGGACAAATGGGGAACGAAAACAACAACCTGTATACGAGAGTTATGGATTTAATCAACAATAAACTCTTGGACATCCTATTTGACAATATGACAACGTCGTATAATTTCAAAAAACCCATATAGAATTGGGTGCGGCCCAAATCTATGGACGCAGGTAGAGACTCCGACGAAGGCAACAGCTCTGGTCTGTTAAACAAACAGATCAAAGTTTGCCAGCGCAATAGGGGCTAACATATATGCAGAAAAGCCCAAGTGGAGCCTTGGCAATCCACTAAGGACAAGTGCAACAATTTTTTAGGCAGAAAATCACGCAATACAAGCGTGTGTTCAAGAAATATATAGTCTTTCAGACAGTTAGCTGCTCTAAAGGCTTTAGATGTCTATCAGACCAACTCTAAGGTCACAATACAGCGTAAACGTGACATGTCAGAAGCAGCCAGGTTGGACTACTGTGTGTTTTACGACACGAAAAGCTGACGAATTAGCAAGATTCGGCGCTACAAAACCATACAGGAGCCCCGAACTAACGTTTGGTATACCAAAACAGGTAGTAAGAACAGCAATCAACAGATCAGCAACATCTAAATCGTTGACTCATAAGATCTGGCCACAGACATACGAGGAATGTAGTTGCGACCCTTTAAAGAAACTAACAACTGACATGCTCCAGTTAACAAGGACCCAGACCAAACTAGTGGTGAGACTGACCTTAGGAAACATTTACATAAAATGGGTATCCACAATGATCCGACAACATGCAGTGATGAAGCGGAAGAAACCTATATGAACATTCTATATGAATGTGCGGTTTTAACTCACAATAAACATAAACTGCTTGCAGATCTACATCGTGGTGATAAATTAGAAACCTTCTGTAAGGGACGACACTCCTATAATCAAGAGAGGGCAGCACAATAAGCCAAGAGGCTGCGGTGCACAACCGCTTACTCCGCCAACAGCCAACCAACCAACTAATCAACACACTTGAAAGGTTTCCAATTTATAATTGATATCTTGTTTTATTCGAGAGCAATCGTGCCAACAGATCCACGTCAGACCAATGGAAATGGGGAGACATGTTTCGTGATCTAGGGATACTGAAACGTCGAGAAATGCAAAAATCCCTGAATGATTTTTTCACGAAAACATTAGTTTCCTTTAACAAGTGTAGTAAATAAGCGATCCCTACTTTAGATTTTTTTTTTATGGGTCTAGCACACGTGCTACAGGGAAGTCCCTAAAGCGCTCCAAGTGCGACACGTGTGCGGAGAAAGCAATTCACGTTGTTCTTGAATCGCTGTAAAGTGTACTCGGTGGGAAACACAGTCCCGGGCAAATTATTCCAAAGGGATGATGTTCTCCATATAAAAGACTGCTTGAAAAGCGTTGTACGAGGAGTAACAAGCTGAACCTCATACGGATGTGAAGTATTAGCGCGACGTGTACTTCTAACATGCACCGCTCTGGGAGGAATTAAGCGGGCCACATCCTTCGAACACTTTCCATGAAAATACTTGTAGAATAGGCTGAAGTCGCCAATCGTTTTTCGATGTTCCAGCGAATCAAGGCCGCCTGTCAGTTCCGGGTCTCCAGTCCGACGAACAGCTCTTCGCTGAATAGAATTCAACAAATGCAGTGTATTTTTGGGAGCGGAGCTCCAAACATGGAAGCAGTATCCCATAGTTGGTCGAATTTGAACTTTGTAAAGAATTAACAGTTGTTGTGGAGTGTAAAGCTTTCTGGTTCGAAATAATATTTCCAAGTTTTTAGAAGGTCTCCTTGCTATGCCTGCAACATGTTCATGCCAGCACATATTTGCTCCCAAATTAACGCCCAACAAATTGAGTGACGATGTTAGAGGAATGGAGTGCCCCGACATAACTATGTCGGGTTCAGCAACGTTAACTTTTTTAGAAAAAACTGCTGCCTGGGTTTTTATAGCGTTAAATTGGTTACTGTCACCCCAAGATAGAATCTCTTCCAGGTATTTGTTAAGTTGAATGACTTCCTGCTCTCTGCGGATATTCGTCTGAGTAGCCGATGTCTGAGCGTTCAAAGTGAATGAAGAGACAAGTGTACTGTCATCTGCAAAGCTGTAGATTGGATTCTCGGTCTTTTCCAGCAGATCGTTTATATAAATGAGAAAGAGAGTAGGAGATAGTATGGAGCCTTGGGGTACACCGGCGTTGATAGTGAAGGTGTTAGAAAGAAATCCGTCGACTGCCACTCGTACAGATCGCTCTCTGAGGAAACATGAGAGCCACAAACAGAACTTTTCAGACATACCATAAGAACGTAGCTTAGCCAACAACCCATCGTGCCAAACACGGTCGAATGCCTTGGATATGTCGAGAGCAACCGCTCGAGATTCTCCAAAGTGTTCAATTGCGTTGTTCCAAACATGTGTTACATAAGTCAGAAGATCTCCTGTTGATCTATTTTTACGAAAGCCATATTGGTGATCGCTAATAATGTTGAATCCTTAAAATAGGCTGTATTTTGCGAAGTGACTTATTTGAGTAGTACTGTAATGGTTGAATTAAGCAAGTCGACAGTGTCACTATCCGTAGGTAGTTTTTTTTATTTACCCAATTTTAAAGAAATGAACCTTCAAGTAATTATCTAAGTTAAATATTAACTATCCGTATTATGTGTTGCCCCTGACTCACTGACTGACCCTATTACCTTACTATTACCGTATAACTATAATTTATTTCTAATATATTTTTTAATAAGTGTTCTATGGTTAAGGAAAACCAAATACTTCAATGGAAATATATTGTATTGCTGTAGTATAATATAATTTTTCAGGTTCGATTTAGGGCGGTAATATAGATATTCATTTTTAACGTGACGATCTTTTTAAAGATTGAGTTCAGGATTTGCCATAGTAATATTGTCTACTCTCTAAATTCAACCGTTTTAATGTACCAATCATTCAAAGTTTGAAATTCGAGCAATTTAAATTGGTAAAATTAGAAAACAGCTGCTAAAATTATTTTACTTACTGCAGTAGGTGGCATATTAGAACTGAAATAAGAAATAATACTTTTTTAGGTCTATCGCAAAATTATAAAGCAATAAGTCTCTACTTCATGACGTAAATAAAAAACAACACACACAAGACTGGAGGTTAGTTAGTCTCACGACTGTTTTTTTACTTCCGTTGTAGGTCTGATTGCAATGAAGCTTATACCAACATAAAATATTGTTTCTTAAAAAAAAACATGTTAAGCAGTACAAATATATCGCCTCGCCGATAGAACCTAACAAAAAAGGCTCAGTTTGGCCTCGATTTTGCGACCCGTAATTGCTCAATGCGTTTCTTTAATTTATTAAGGTATAAAATATTTTATGACCCCTAGTATCATTTTTAAACCATCATTGTTAGATCATATTCTAAAATATAAATTCATTTTAATGTCAAGCAAATTGTCTTAAACTTTGTCAAACCAGTTATTTAATTTTTTTTAGGTGTCCTGCAGGATATAGAGGAACCTCCTGCGAATCCTGCGCTTCTGGTTACTACAAGGATACTTCCTATTCTGATACCAATCCCCTTGGCTCCTGCAGGCAATGTCCTTGTTATAATAGAGAAGAAAGCTGCCACTTTGATTATAACCAAGGGGTAATTTGCAATTGTTTGCCAGGTTATACTGGTAGAAACTGCGAAACAAGTGAGTCTTAGTTCCAGTTATTTAGTTAGCATGTAACTTTTTACATACTATAGAGCTTAACAGAACACAAGTACCAAATTACTGGAAAAAACTCATTATTTTGAAATACTTTGAAAAGTTCTTCTAAATAATGGTATTAAACAAAAAGGGGTAAACTGTTTATTTTATTTGTACTTTTTCCTTTGTTTTGTTCTTGTTATGGTTTATAGTTATAATAGGCTTTATAAATTATGATTAGAAGCCAATTTCAGCAGTATATACCATAACAAGAATCTCCTTAACATTTTTCGTTTATCTTGCCAATCTATTCCAGTCCAAAATAATCCAAATTAAATATATGAAAATTAGAAATTTTTTTTAGAAAATAAATTTTTCCTTTTTGAGAAAAGTTATAATAATGGCAACATTGTTTTATTTTCTATAAATTTAACAATTTCAAAAATGTCATTAGATATATATTGACATATATCCACATGAATTTTCATAAGATAGATGAAAATAGATCCTTTTTAAATTTTTTCACAACTAAGTTTTAAAAATCGTCAAAATTAATTTGTTTTTTGATTTTTTTATATTGTAAAAACTTCAAGCTTGATGGTTTGGAACCTTATCTAGTACGATTATTTAAGTAAAAATAAATACGGAAGATATAAATAAAAAAAAAATGTTATAAACTAAATAATTTTTTTTTTTAAAAACTTAATTTCTTGTTAAATTCTTATCGAGACCGTAAACAGTTTTAGAAAATAGATTACATGAACATTCTATTTTTTAGAGAATACCTAAGGTTCCGAAAGGTCAAGCTTTGAATTATAAAAAAGTAATTTTGTTTATTTGTAAGCTTATATTTTATTGCGAAAAACCCAAAAAGTGCTAATTCTAGATTTTATCAAATTTTCCATGGTACTTTTAAATTATGAGTGTTATCCATATGTTTGATACAATGCAACTTTTTAATTACTTAACCAAAAATTTAGCAGTGTAGAATTGCTATGGCAAATAGAGAGGCTTAAATTTAATTTAAACATAAATTATTTTATTTGGTGATTTTACTTTATTCTAAGATGCATGATTTATTTTTAATATTTTAATAAACGGCTACAGTACATTTTCTATGCATGCCTGTAACCAGTACCTAGCATTCACTTTTATCGATTTCTGAAGTTTTGGATTCCTAAAATAACTGAAACCCCAAGAAAGTAATAAAAATCATAAAATGTTTAAGATTTTTATTAATATTTTTGGGCTTTACAAGTTATATATATATATATATATATATATATATATATATATATATATATATATATATATATATATATATATGATTGAATAACGGAATGATAATATTAAAGAATGAAAAAAATAATATTTTGTATATATGTTTAAAAATCTCCTTGATATTTTAGAGGATCAAAAGTGTAATATCTCCCCGATCAAAAATTATACTTTTGGCATTAATTAAATAACGAGCTAATTATTACGAGGTTTAAGGTTAGCATTCTAAGGTCACACAGTTTTTCAGCAATCTTTTTACTACTAATTACCCGTTGAAATATAAACTTCCTTTTTCAATTATGTACCTCAATACAGTACCTAAATATAGTGCCTTAAAGCTTATATTAATTATGAGGTCAGTATTTTAAATAGGAAGTAAAAGAAATTAGAAAAACCTGAAATAGTTTTTATACTTATTAGTTGACTGTCATATTGCAATTACAAAGTGGTCTATAAAGCTTGTCTTTTATGCAATAGGACTTAAAAATACCTTTCAAGTAGAATAATTATTGACTATATTGTTGGATAGGTCTCTACTAGCTTTACAACGTCGATGGAAAAGATATTTTCTAGAGAAAATAAAACGCTTTATAAAGTTTTCAGTAATATAGATAGCATGATATAATGAATATAACTTAAGATGTGCTACCCAGGTCAAAAATATCAAATATATTCGTCAGAACTTTAGAAATCGATAACAAGTAGGTTAATATAGAAGCAAATTATGTATTCTTGCGATATTAATTTACCTGGAAATATAAAAGGGGGTTAACTAAATTTTAGATATAAAATCTGGCTCTTAGATATAGTATTCTGCCTTACGCAAACGTAGAATAGGGCATTCTTCGTAGTTCCTTACACTTATTGTTTTTATTTTATTATGTAATAAATTTTATATTTAATGTCCTTTAAAAACAGAAATCCTAGATGTGATAATTGGTGTGCAAGTGATAATGTCCCCTTCAAGGGTAGTAGCGCCTATTGGACAACAAGTAAAGCTCACTTGTGCTTACAGAAGCGAAAATTTTACACAGACAGATTTTGATATTGTAATTCGAAATCTCGATAGCTTAAAAGAGACTAAGCTGAGTAATATAGAATATTTTAATGGTGGAGCCCAAGCTACATTTTATGCCGTTGTTGGATGCGTACAACAGACTTTCCAATGTCGCATAGTGACTAAAAAAGGTTATAAAGTCGGAACTGTCAATGTTATGGTCCTACCAGGTTTGAACAATACCTACATCATAACCCGTAGAGCTTGCTGTGATACAACCTGTTCATTTCGTTCCCTCCACCATAGTATAGGTTTCATCAATATGATGATGATTTGTTTCTTCTAGATTTGATAGCAACCTTCTCTTAAATACAAATTATAAATATATTTTAAGTATGGCACACTATAAAATATGGCCCCTTTTGAATAGAAACGGTTAAAAATGCTGCAAAACACAATATAACTTGCTGCCGATCCATAGCTAGTTCGATGATTTTTAGAACGGATTATAAAAGATAATTATTAAGTAAATTGTGTTGTAAGATCTACAAGACAAACCGCATTAAAAAAACCGGCCAAGTGGACGTCGGACTTGCGAAATTAGTGTTCCGTACGTTGATTGCTTTTGATATAAAAATTGTTGTTACGGAGGAATAAAATGATCAACGGCTTCACGAAACACATCCCAAATGAGTTTTCAACAAAGTTTTTTTTCCGATCTTTACTGAAAACTGATGACGTTGAAATTTTTGTTTTTTTATATACCAGATAAATTATTGGTAATGTACTCGTGATAATTTTCATTCAATCTACACCCTGTGGAGAATATTCCAGAATTTTTCAAAATTTTTCGATTAGTACTTTTCAGGGGGGGAGGGGCAGTCATTTTTCGCAATTTTTTAAAAATAATACCAAGAAAAGTGTGCGCAAGTATTACATTATATATATTTTTTGGAACTCGTGTTTTTTACAAGCTTTTATTTGACATCCCCCCTAAATGACTTGGTAATTTTTTTTCACTTCCGATTTCACCCCCCAAAACTAACCCCTTTAGTTAAAATTTAACTTTCACAACTACACGGCTCTGATGAGGCCATCAGTTCCTAGGGTAGTACCAAATTTCAACTGTCTATGTCAAATAATTTCGGAGAAAATCGAGTGTGATAGACGGACAGACAGACAGACACCGAAGTGATCTCATAAGTCCTCCGTACGGAACACTAATTATCCACCGGAAAATGAATTGTAATTATGTAAAGGAGCAGGTTGCTAAAACTACATAGTGTATGGTATAAAATACTAATATGAATAATAATTAATGATATTATGTTTCTAACACTGTTTCATTGTTGGCACTATTTTAACATGTGTTTCGTCTACAGGTTCTTGTTTAGTCCGAAAAAAAATCAGTGGTAATACTTACGTTACTAGTTTTCTACCACTGATTTTTTTTAATAAATCGTAAATAATAATTTAATTGATGATTATGTATTAATGGTTCACGTATCACCAGTAAGAAAAATATATAACAGTGAACCATCTTCTCAATTCAGTCTTATCATCAACTAAAAGTGGACAGATAAAAACCAACGCTTCTATTTTTAGCTGAAATTGTGGTTCCAACGTTAAGACCAAATTCAACAACTCCCACTGTGCCGCCGCCTACTATTGAAGTTTCTATTTCTGGACACACACTTCAAATCTATGAAATTGGCAGTAGCGTAAGACTGAACTGCTCTGCCATATCAAGGATAGCCCCAAGAGTAAGTAAAATTTCATAAACCTTTCTAGTACAATATGGCTTTGGTTTTCTTGATCCAAAGAGGGATTTTTCTTAATAAAATAAACTACCAGTAACTGATTCATCATTTTTTTTAAATCTGAACCCATAGATTTTGTATAATATTGAAATAAGGTTAGAAACTACATCTGTGTGTATTTGAACAATATTTAGAAATGTAAATTAAGTTGTTAAGTTAAAAATCCCATGTATTAACAAAAACAACTATTCATATCAAATTTTTTTACTTAAAATTAAGGGAACATTACACTTTCTCGGTCGAAAATTTTAATAATAATTTTTATGGGACTGATAAATTAATTATGTTGGGATTGCAAATAACACAACGGTTAATTGGTGTTCAGATTATGTTAGCATTTTGCAATCTTTGGCACAATGTGACTACTCAGGATATATCACCACTACACCAAACACTTTATTTTTGCACTCCAGGTGCGTTTCGCTAACCATGTGCTTCATCAGGAGTGATGATTGACAAAGCTAAACTACAAATCTACCCTATTTATACTTAGTCAAACACCTGAATTACTCAGGCGGAACTAATGGCATAGGCGAGGCCGTCAGTTCCGGTCAAGTAACCAGTAGAGGGGACTATAAGAAATAGGCCCTCCGTCTTTATTTAAACTACTTTTACATTTTATAATTTCCATACTTTTATACGCGTTTAACAATCTCCTGTCAGATGCATTTTTAATTAATCTTAGATTATCTAATGTTACAGTATGATCAGCTTCAAGGGCATTGTTTGGCAATGCTAGACTTTTCTGTTCTACTATATTTTAAATATTCTTTAAACCGTGTTTTAATTGACGTTTGGCCCAGCACACTTTTTGTCGCAATCATTACAACTAATTTCATAAAATCTTATCTTTGAGATTTCTTAGGATATTCCTCAGATTGTTTGATGACTTGTAGACTAGGGTGAGGCCTACCTTATTAAATACCTTATTGATTCCCCTGCTATATTTCTGATTATATGGTATGGAGAGATACTAGGTCTTGTTTTTATCGCGTGTAAAAAATGTGATAATGTGTAAATTAAATGTGAGTAATCCGACCATACCAAAGTTATATTGCTTACCTATAATTCACAAACCTGGAAAGGCAATACGACGTATTGTTACATCGGTCGGATCACCCACATATTTGATATCCAAATGGTTATCAAAAGTACTTGAGAATTTACCATTAAATACTTTTGCAGTGAAGAATTCTTTAGAATTCACTAATAAAACAAAAGATCTAGTTCTTATTGAAGGTGAAATCTTAATTTCTGTTGATGTCAGTTCTTTACAATATCTTGAAGGATTACTTAGGATGAATGACTTTGAGGACGAAATTATTCATGAATACTTAACATTATCTAAAGTTTGTATGGAACAAAATTATTTTTAATATAATAGTCAATTTTATGTTCACAAAAAAGAACCAGTTATGGATAATTGCTTATTACCTTTCATAACCAATTTATTCATGAGTAAGTTTGCAACCGAAGCCAGTCAAGAATTTGAGTATTTTCCAAGGGTATGGTATAGGTATGTGGATGATGTTTTCGCGGTTTTTGATACAAAGAAAGCAAATATAGATGGTTTTGTTTCCAAATTAAATAGCCGATATGATTTCATTAAATTCACAAAGGACAACCTCCTTTTCTAGATATTTTAATAATCAAAAATAATAATAGGTTAGATTATAAGATATAAAAAAGGTTTAGTAATAGATAGATATATTCCTAATGATTCATTTCATTGCAAACAACACAAGTTAGCCGCATTACATTTTTTAGTTCATCATTTGGTCACTTTTCCTCTGAATAGAGTAAACTTCAGTAATGAAAGGAATCGTATTAGAAATATAACTAGAGTTAATGGTTATGACGATGACTTCGTAAACAAGTTAATAAATAAACATAAGTTCAGGTTAAATATTCAAAATTCCACCTTTTTTACACGCGAAGAATAAGACCAAGTATGTCTCCATACCATATAATCCGAAATATAGCAGGGGACTCAATAAGGTAGACCTCACCTTAGTCTATAAGTCATCAGACAATCTGAGGAATATCTTAGGAAATCCCAAAGATAAGATTCCTAATTGTGAGAAAAGTGTGTTGAGCAAACTAAAGGTCAATTAAAACATGGTTTAAAGAATATTTAGCACATTTAAAATATAGTAGAACAGAAAAGTCTAGCATTGCCGAACATGCCCTTGAAGCTGATCATACTGTAATATTAGATAATCTAAGATTAATTAAAAATGTATCTGGTAGGAGATTGTTGAACGCATATGAAAGTATGGAAATTATGAAATGTAAAAGTAATTTAAATAAAGACAGAGGGCCTATTCCTTATAGTTCCCTCTACTGGCTACTTGACCGGCACTGATGACCTTGCCTATGCCACTAGTTCCACCTGAGTAATTCAGAGTTAGCTTTAGTCAATCATCGCCCCTGATGAAGCTAACATGGTTTGCGAAACGCGCGTCGACTGTAAAAATAAAGTGTTTTGTGTAGTGGTGATATATACTGAGTAGTGATAAATTAATAAAAAAACATTTTTTGAGAGTAAATTTTCTGACACATATTTTAATATGTGTCTAACACAAAAAATTTTACGTAATTTTTTAAATAATTTTTTATAGGTTTTTTTTGCAGCCTCATGGAAGCCATTTTGAAAATTTTGAGCTGCTGCGTGCACGATTGCGCTTAACTCGAAGGCTGAAAAAAATATCCTTAGAAAAAGTATGACTATGGCCCCATATAGACTACGATTATTTTGTTTGAGCAAAAATTCACAAAATGGTGGACGTCAAAAATAGCATTTTTTTTTCGTAAAAAAAAAACATTAAAAATTGGGAAAAAATTAACAAATCTTTTTTATTCTACTTTGTACTGAGGCTATTGTTATATGGAAGAACATATTAAGATTTCAGACCGATCAGTTAAATGGTGTTTAAATTATCGTGCACGCCGATTTCAAAAACGTTGTCTTGAGAAAAATGCGTTTAAAGTTTTGACAAACTAATTTTCACATATAAAATCTACTTGCGTTCAATCAGCTATGCCTGCTGCATACAAAACTCCTTCCGACTCCTCATACGCCTCTGAACACAGCTTGAGCTACGATTTTAATATTTTCGATGATAAGTTGTTTCATAAAAGCCCGTTCCTAAATCCATCAGACCGCAAAAATTGTTCACTCAAGCGATTCCACAGCCGGGTAATCTCATTACAAAAATGAAACGTCTGTTAATTTCATTTGATTTCCCAATTTTGGGGTTAGAGTCAATGAGTGTATCGCCGCATTCACACACAACACCCTTAAAACCTACTCCTCTTTCGTCTCGTTGGAAAAATTTCACGTCTCCATCGCAAACTTTGCACTTCAACTTTTATTGTAAAGTTGTAAAAACTAAATATTGTACTATACAATAACTAAAAGTCGAATCAGTGCTTAGACCCAAATCAGAAGTTTTTACAAGTTTTTCTGCAGATGTACTGGCAAAATTAAAAGTACTTTCATCTGAAATACCATAAAACTGTCTTTTACGTGGTCTGCACACTCGCTTCGAATTAAATTTCCCGTATTTTTTATCCATTTGCACAATATTAACCTAGACGTTTACCGAGTATTCTTAGCCCTGCGAGCAATATTTTCGAACTGAGCAGGCCAGCGAACCATTTGCTTTGGAGCTACAGTTTTGCCTTAAACTGAAAAGATATTATACCCATTATAATAAGCTCTCCTTTCACCTAATTCTATCTTTCTTAGAATCATAAAACTAGCAGCAGATGTTCGACGCAGGTACACGGCCAAAAAGTAAGTTGGCAAACCGCGCGGTCGATTTTGCCTGCCCTACACTTGGCGCTATAATCGTATATAACTTCGAAAGTATTCGAAGTTTTTCTCTGAAATTTTCAAAGAATATTATTGAAATATAATATTTCCAATATAATACTTTCTAAAAAGTCGATTTTTCCGACCCGAGAAAGTGTTAAGCTTTATATGAAGAACATGTCTCCTATACACATGTACTACTTTTATGTTTACTTCACGAGTCCTTAGATTTAGAGTTTATATTGTTTCGTTTTTAATTACGATTTCATTTATCCATGTGCATAGAAAAACACATGCTAATTTGTAAAACAAAAGATTTATTTTGATGAAAAATAAAGTAATACAAACCACTGACCTTACAAAGGTGTTTTCTTGTAGTTGAAGAGAAAACAAGAAAATAGTTATCAAATATTTCTTTCTCTTGATATTAAGATCCTCATACGTAAGCACCAGGAGTGCGGGCGACGCACAGTGGAGCCATTTGCCCGATTCGCGGCGAAAATTATATTACTTCTTAAATATGCAATGAATGATCACATAAACTATTTTTGTGGCATTAAAATAATTAAAAATAATATATTTGTGTAAAATTCACATAATACGAACACATATTTAACCTTTTCAGTCACGCAATTCGGGGAACAGACGGATCTTCATATCATGCATGTTATTATAGGTTTTTAGGGTCGCTGAATTCAAATACGCTGTCAGATTTAAAAAATTCAAAATGGCGGATTTAATATGGCGATGGAATTTAATTTAAAGTTATAATAATATATTTTACTTACCTTATTATACAGAGTGATTTTTAATTGTTTAATAATGCTGCAAAGTTGCAAATGTAAGAGGACTATCAACGTCAAATTGTTTTAACCCTAAAGCTTCAACGCGCTCGAAATGATAACCGTTCGTTATAACCAAACGCATAATATTTGTGAGTCGGTCACTGAAACGATTACCATAGTAACAAAACAGATACGCAATTCCTTAGATGGAAAGAACAATCGAATGATTGCATAATAATCATTTGTTTCATGCTTAGACGACATATGTTCGTAAAGACATTATATAGTTCGGCGATAATTCAAATATGTTACGAGAGTAGTCTGAAAAGTTTTGAGTTTCGACATAAAGATGGTGTTATTCGTCAAAACCATTATTTTCAGACAACTCTCGTATATTGATTGTGAATTAAGACATTTATATACACGCCTTCCGCGTATGAATGACTCTTTCTCAGGGCTTAATATATACGCTACACAGCTAGAGTTCATAAAAAAAAAACTAGTGCACTATATCTATCCTTATATAATTTAATTTCTCTATATTTCAAGTTATATTTAGCATTTAGAATATTTAACTGTCTCTCCTAAAAGGACATTGTATAAAATAGGCAATTTTTCGTCTACTGACAGAACTTTAACCTTTCGCAGTGTGGCGAAAATGAGATTATATATCCCTTTTTTCACCTAGTCAAATTGTACGTTCGTGGATCTATGATTTAATTGTACTCGTAATCGCACTTGAGCGCACTTTAAAACCATTTGGATATGATAAATAACAATGAAATCTTCTAATAAAAATTAATTTTAGATTGTAGGAAAGTGTAGATAAATAGTTACGCCTAAATAAAGATACAATTTTATGAAGATTTTTGGTTCTGTGGCATTATTTAATTTGGCACGTAAATATTCGCATCAGAAACGAAACCAATACGTGTTAATGCAGCTATTATATCAAACTTTGAATTCAAAAATGTATATAGCATAGTGTTCTTAAAAAATTGTGGGCAGCATATGAAATAAAAACGTAAGAATGAAACGTGTTATCAGAGGTAATTTATTTGAGTGATCTATATAAGGAATATACTCTATTCAGATAGGTAAACATAATAAATTACACTTGATTCTTTGAATTTAGACATTTTTCTTCAAATTTTTGTGTTTATTATCCTTCTCCACATACTTTTATAAAATCGACTTTTCGCCGCCTCGGTTCCACTGTGCGACGCTGACTGTACAGGCGATACCGGAGGTGCGAGCTACGTGAGCTTTGGGTCCTAAATGTCCTGCGTAGCTGCAAAACTTGCAGGGTCGTTCTTAGTCAAAAATTGTATTAATAAAGAGTTCATGTTTTAAAATCATTAGGAACAACTTTGTTATCGTTTATTTCTAAATTTACATCCAGTAAAATATTAAAAAAAATTACCAATACCTGATATCGTTCTAATACGCTAGGATTGAAAATATTTTAATTTATTATAAAGTTATAAAAATAGTTATTTTTATTAACACATCAGAATGTCTATAGGTTCCACATTTACACAGGGGGAAAAATTTGTTTTTAGTAAAAAAGGACTGTGCTTCGAAGAGAAAAGAATAATTTGTTGAACGAAAGCCACTTTTTATTCAAATTTATTTAAGTGAAAAGACATACAAATTATAGTAAAATTTCCTTTAAAAAAAATCTTCAAGATTCACCCTTTGCATACTCGTATTATGAATAATCATAGTGTAAATATTTTATTTTTTAAATGTCGATATCACGAAAACTGTTATTTCCGATGTATGTATGTGTGACGAGTTTTAGATATAAAATTATCCATAGGATCCAAAAATATAAGAATATATAGTGGACTTTATTACAACGACTTGCCCTTTAATAAATATGTCTCTGTTCTGTGATCTGTTTTTAAGCACCAATCCGGAGATTTACACGGTCACCGTAAATCCACCGTTAGATTCTTCCGACCATAAACTGCTCTTGACATCGAGTATCCTACCAATCAGTGACAGAGAGGCTCCTAGGTCGCGCAAGATTTGGCACTACCAATCAGCTAAGTGGGAAGATCTCGTGGAATATTTTTGAACTTTCCTTGGATGGACGTTTGTTTTCTATCCGACAACTCATTACTTCTAAACATCTTGCCTATCGACAATGGCGTGAAAATCCTAACACCATAAATCGTAACACCTTTGTTCGTGCCCGGAACAGATGCAAAGGAATTATCGACGAAACCAAGGAGGCACACAATCAACGAATTAGAAACAAACTTCTTGTTCCAACAATTCCAGGTCCTTTTGGTCAGTCGCTAAAGCAGTTAGTCAAAATTTCACCAAATCCACCATACCACCACTCACAAGTCCAGATAATTCCATTGCAACGACACCTGTTGAGAAAGCGAACTTGTTGGCTGAACTCTGCTTCACATTCTACTGTCGATTTCCAAGGAAAAACACCACCTACTATTCCCATATTGCACTCAAGGATACCCAATGTTGTCTTCAGACAGCGGATCATAAAGCGTATTTTAATGAAGCTAGACACCAAAAAGGCTTTTGGCGCTGACGGAATACCTGCCATAGTTTTCAAAAACTGAGCGAAGGAACTAACACCAGTTTTCTGTAGACTTTTCAACCTATCATACAGAAAGGGAATATTTCCTTCCTGCTGGAAATGTGCTACAGTTCAGCCGATACCTAAAAAAGGCAAGAAGACCTTGCCAAATAACTACCGACCAATCGCACTGCTTTCAATAATATCGAAAGTCATGGAAAAGGCTATCAATCAGCATCTTCTAAAATATCTTGAAGGATTCAACATTATTAGCGATCACCAATATGGCTTTCGTAAAAATAGATCAACAGGAGATCTTCTGACTTATGTAACACATGTTTGGAACAACGCAATTGAACACTTTGGATAATCTCGAGCGGTTGCTCTTGACATATCCAAGGCATTCGACCGGGAAAGGGAATATTTCCTTCCTGCTAAAAATGTGCCACAGCTCAGCCGATACCTAAAAAAGGCAAGAAGACCTTGTCAAATAACTACCGACCAGTGGCACTGCTTTCAATAACATCGAAAGTCATGGAAAAGGTTATCAATCAGCATCTTTTAAAATATCTTGAACGATTTAACATTAGTAGGGATTACCAATATGGCTTTCGTAAACATAGATCAACAGGAAATCTTCTGACTTATGTAACACATGTTTGGAACAACGCAATTGAACACTTTGGAGAATCTCGAGCGGTTGCTCTTGACATATCCAAGGCATTCGACCCTGTTTGGCACGATGGACTGTTGGCTAAGCTACGCTCTTCTGGTATATCTGAAAAGTTCTGTTTGTGGCTCTCATGTTTCCTCAGAGAGCGTTCTTTACGAGTGGCGGTCGACAAATTTCTTTCTAACACCAAGGCTCCATACTGTCTCCTACTCTCTTTCTTATTTACAATAACGATCTGCTGGAAAAAACCTGGAATCCAATTTACAGCTTTGCAGATGACAGGACGCTTTCTCTTCATTCACTTTGAACTCTCGGACATCGGCTACTCAGGCGAATATCCGCAGATAGCAGGAGGTCATTCAACTTAACAAAGACCTGGAAGAAATTCTATCTTGGGGTGACAGTAACCAAGTGGAATTTAACGCTACAAAAACCCAGGCGGCAATTTTTTCTAAAAAAGTTAACGTTGCTGAACCCGACATAGTTATGTGGGGGCACTCCATTCCCCTAGCATCGTCACTCAATTTGTTGGGCGTTATTTTGGGAGCAAATATGTCCTGGTATGAATATGTTGCAGGCATAGCAAAGAGAGCTTCTAAAAGTTGGGAATATTAATTCTTTACAAAGCTCAGATTCGACCAACTATGGAATACTGCTCCCATGTTTGGGGCTCTGCTCCCAAACATACATTGCATTTGTTGGATTCTATTCAGGAAGAGCTGTTCGACTGATTGGAGACCCGGAACTGACCGGCGGCCTTGATACGCTGGAACATCGAAGAACGGTTGGCGACTTGAGTCTGTTCTACAAGTATTTTCATGGAAAATGTTTGAAGGATGTAACCCGCTTAATTCCTCCCAGAGCGGTACATGTCGTCGCGCAGATGCTTCTCATCCGTATGAGGTTCTGCTTGTTACTCCGCGTACAGCGCTTTTCAAGCAGTCTTTTATATGGAGAACATCATCCCTTTGGAATGATTTGCCCAGGGCTGTGTTTCCCACCGAGTACAATTTACAGCGATTTAAGAACAACGTGAATCCTGGAGCACTTTAGGAACTTCCCTGCAGCACGTGTGCTAGACCCATAAAAAAAAATGGAATATTTTGGCGAACCTCGTTACGAAAAAGTTCAAGATTCTATCCATATTATTTCTTCAAATACTGCTGGACCCCCAACCAACCCGACCAGTTGCACAGGCATAGAGGATAATCAAGAACTTACTGAGAACAAAAAATAGACCCTGATTTTCCAAGTCTTGATAGCAAATTTTTAATAAAAAATTACGTTTTTTTTTTTATTGTTGCTGAATATATTCTTAAAAAATCGGTAAAGTGATACTGATACCCAGTACTTTCCTTGCCATGACGCAGTTCTAAAATAAGTACCTAACTTGACTTTCTTAAGTGAAGAGTAAGTAAACTCCCACCTCTTTTACCCCCGTCCCTTGAAACGATATCAGTTAAGAACTATAGGTTTTATGCATACTTCAAGTAATATATTATCGTCTCTTTCGAAAGTAATCGATGTAAATTCCCATTTTTCCCATATATTTTTCGTGATATAAAAACCTGAAAAATAGTAAAAATTTCGAAAGTAATTTTCTCACGAATGCAATACTTCCCGTTAGCAAGGGAAGTAAATACATTAATTTATCTACTGTGTCATAAGTACGTTTCCATCAACTTAACCGTCTGTATTTCTAAAACTTGTTCTATATTCAACTAGTCATTTTTTTAGATTACTCTGTAATCAGATTCCAATCTCTTCTATATACTAAGTCTGTTAAAATTAAAAATAATGAGAAAACAGTAACCCTGAAATAGAAGTATACTACGATATATACGCAATCACCCTTTTAACCTCTATGCTTTAAGCGATGTTCACTCAATAAATATAGGCTTCATTTCCTCATTAGGTATTATATATACTTAACTTAAAATTGAAATTTCATTTCGTTGGAGAGTTATCGTGCCAACAGACCAACAGACTAACGGCAATGTGTTTTTCGTGATCTATGAGAAGTGTGAATTAATTTTCAGGGATTTCTAAGAGAGGGTGTAACTTGTATTATATCGCATCGGGGCATACTGTTGCTATATGTATAGTGAAGCACCATCATTAGACTTTAATTTTGAGTATATGTTATTTTGTCGAAATGTAAATAACATATTTTTTTGAACATTGAATATGTCGAATTACGTGGCCACAAAACACCATTTGCGGGAAGCGTTACTTTTCTTGTTTAATTCCAAGAAAAGCGCTGCTGAAAGTCATCGATTGCTGTCGGAAACCTATGGTGGTTATATTTCATCGATAAAAACATGTGAGTACTAGTTTCGACGCTTTAAAAGTGGTGATTTCGACGGAAGACAAAGAACGTCCAGGCCAGCAGAAAAAGTTTAAAGATGAGGAATTGGAGCCATTGCTCTATGAAGACTCGTGCCAAATGGAAAACTTGCAGAATCATTTGGAGTTGATCGCACAACCATTTCCAAGCACTTACAGGCACTGAGAATGATTGGAAAGCAGGAAAATTTGGTGTCGCATGAATTGATATGAGAGTCATTGAAAGGGAATTTTTCATCTGTGAACAACTGCTTCAGTGGCACAATCGGAAAGGTTCCTTGCATCATATCGTAACTGGTGATGAAAAATTGTTAAGCTATGATAATCCAAAGTGCAAAAAATCATGGATGAAGCCCGGCGAACCATCAACATCCTCGCCAAAGCCAAATATTCATGGCTCCAAGTTTAAGATGTGTATCTGGTGGGATTAGCTGGGTGTAGTCTATTATGAACTACTCAAACCCAACGAAATTATTACTGGAAAACGTTACCGACAATAATTGATCTAACTGAGCCGAGCGTTGAAGGAAAAACAAACAAAAACACGACAAAGTGAGTTTTTAACATGACAACGCTCGGTCACATGTTGCAAAACCCGTCAAGAAAACACTAGAAGCACTTGTACTTACCAGATATTTCTCCTTCTGATTATCACTTGTTCCGATCGACGACGCACGGCTTGTCTAAACAGGGCTTCCATTCTTATGAGTATACCAAAAAATGGGTCGCTTCGTGGATAGCCTCAAAAGATGAGTCGTTCTTTCAACATGGTATTCGTATTCTGCCACAAAGATGGGAGAACGTAGTGGCTAGCGATGGACAATACTTTGAATAATTAATTTGTAACCATTTTTTTACAGTAAAGCTATATTTTTACCGAAAAATCCCTCAAAATTAATTCACACATCCAATATTAACCTTAAAGGTGAAGGACAGCAAGAATCTCGGAGGATGATTTTTTCACGTGTAAAACAATACTTTTCTTTAACAATGGAAGTAAAAATACACATAATATAGAAATATCGTACCAATAAATATAAATGGTTTATTATATCTGGGATGGGAAATTGGAGTTTGAATATGCATAAATGAAAATAAATAGAAATTTACCTGTGCTATTGTAACAAAAGGTGTAATACTAATTTGAAAAAATTGTAATAATCTTACTTGTTTTTCCGAAATCCTTTATAATACTTATCTAGGTTCCATCCACTAGTAAGCCATTATGATAGTTGTCATGGCTCAAGATCCACAAAAATTCTTCTATTTTTTTATAGGGCCCATTAATTTATAGCCTGTCCCAAAATATAAAATCCTGATTTTTGCCATTTTAAGTGGGCAATATAAAAATTATAGGGCCTATATAATTATACTCCATTTTTGTGACAGGTTGTAACTTTTGCCAAATTCAACTAGCAGCTGACGCAAGAATTTTAGTGCAACAATTACGTCCATACTGATGTTGATTTTGACTTCTAACCGTAAAAATACTTTGCTTTGTAGCAATGATATTGTAGAAAAGTAAAACTAAGATGTATTGACTTAAATTCGAAAATTATGCAAATACGACAGCTCATATTTCAGCTTTAAGTGGATTGAGAGTAGAATCTTAAGTATCATTATTTATGATAATTTTGATTGTAATTTGCACAAAATTTCCACTAAAAAGAAAATATCATTCTTTGAAGTGTTACGGAAACTATGCGGCTTTTGCGCTGTTGGCGCTTCTCAAAAGTTCTACTAATGTGGAAGACTACTTCAGATGAGTAGTACAATATTCAGTTAAACGTTGCACTTATACCGGTTTTAAAAAGTATTATCCTTTCTGTAAGCACAACGACCTGTCAGCAAAATTTTACCCTTATTATTAGATAACACAGCCATACAAAAAAAAAAATTCATTACCACAAACCAAAATACATAGATCTAGTGTATTTTCTGACGCTGAATTCGAATCCATAATTAAAAAAAGATTTATCGTGTTATTTTTTTTTTGACCACAAACATCCCTTGAAATGGGATAAAACTATGGTAATAATGTAATGACACTTAATGAAGTGTGAAAAATGGTAGATATTTTTTAGTCTAGAGAAGAAAATATGCATTTAAACTACAGGAAGCTAATTATTATTTAATTAAACCAAAATCCACCCTTATAGGGGGTGAAAAATACCTCTAAAACTCAAATAACGCACGTGAGTTTAAATAGCATGTACAAAGGACAAATTCTTGTAGCTCTTAGGACAAAATATCTAAATCTGGTGTTACAACCAGACATTACTCTTAGAGGGTTTAGACTCACCCCTACGGAAGTCTTTCATAAGTTTCAATAATGACGAAAAAAGTTCGGCTTTTGTAGTTTTAGGCAGGGTGAACAAATATGGAGTAGATTCGCTTGAACGACCGAGACACTATAAACTACCCTTAGAGAATAGTAGAAACTACCCCTACGCTCTAATGATGCACATGTATGTTATTGAAATTCGGAAAGGAACAAGTACTTTTATCTCATTGTACCAAACATTCAAGATAACTAGAACATCTTCCTAATAAGATCGAAAATTATCCTTAGCAGGAGGTAGGGAACTACCACCTTAGAAGTTCTAGTATCTGAGAAAAAAAATACAGGCTGTATTTGTCCATCATGCCTGAAACTAAGAAAGCCTGTATGTACATTTTATTTAAACTTACGTACGTTAGTTGAGTTTTACCCCTATAAGGGTGGATTTTGGTTTAAATAATAGAAATATCTTGCTGTGGTTTGAATGCATATTTTCTTCTCTAGACTATAAAATATCTACCATTTTTCACACTTCATTAAGAGTCATTACATTATTACTATAGTTTTATCCCATTTCAAGGGATGTTTTTGGCAAAAAAAGAATGACACGATAAATCTTTGGTTAATTCGAATTCAGCGTTGAAAAATACACTAGATTTATATATTTTGGTTCGTGGTAATGACATTTGGCTAGCTTGTGGCTGTGGAATTAAAGAAAAGGGCATTTAAATTATCGAATCAAACCGAATCATTTGGATCATTTTTGATTTTTAAAAATAATTTTCAGTGATTGAAATTTAGGATTTTACGGAATGTAGCTTATTGAAAAATAAACGAGTTTGATTTCCTTGCTTCATACAATTTTTTATGAAAAATAAAATTCCTAGTGACCGATGGAAATACTATTTTATTTTCGTTACTTTTAGACTGTACGCGTACGTTGGACTAAGGACAGTGGCGATTTGCCCTATCACGCAATTGACGACGGAAGAGGTATCCTTTACATAAGAAATCTGACGGTGTCTGACTCTGGCAGATACACTTGTGAAGCTGAAGATGGATATTCTATTGTAACTGAGAGTATTAACATCGCTGTTGGAAGTAAGGATTCTTGTTTTTTCTACTCAGTTTTTAATGCATAAATTTGTTATAAATATTTTGATTTACTGTACAGTATTTACTAACTGACGAATTCAGTATCTTAGAGCTTACAGCAAAGAAACTTCTACATATATACCTGTTGAATCTACTAGATTGTCGATAAAAGTTTCCAATAAATAGAAAAGTTACAATTTTCTCGAGCTTCAATTTTTATTAAAAACTGATGCATTAACGTGAAAAAATGCCTAAAAAACATAAAATTTGTACCTATTGTATAAAACAATGTGATCTGATAAAATAAAAAAAAATATCTGGATTTGAAATAGCAGAAAAAAGGGCCCACAAAGCAACGTAATAAACTTTAATAACATGTTTAATTGGTATTACAGCTACTTATATATTTAAGCTTGAAATTTGAAATTTTCGTGATTTTTTTTCAATTTTATAGTTAAAAATATTATTAGGCTTTCTATTTGTATTTTTGTTACCAATAATTCCGCCATCACGAAAACATATATTTCAATTATTTTAATTTCATTAAATCATTTTTTTTCATATCTTACAAATTTTTTCACGGTTGTTAAAGGACAGAAAAAACACTTGATGTACTAATTTTTAAAGATAATTAAAAAAAACTGTAAATGTAAAAGCGTTCTATTTGTATCACAGATTTTCGGCAATTTGTTAAACACATATGTAAACATGGCGAAGTTTCTTATCATTATCACTATTATCTGCATAAAATTTGTCAGTATTTTCTAAAGTTTGTAGTTCTTTACTGCTGCACTCTAGAAGATCTGCCTCATTGGACCATTCATTTTTTTTGAATTCATAGAGGTAGTGTCCATATTTAAAGAATCGAGAGACCCATTAAAAATATGGTACAATGCGATAGTTTCACTTTGTTTTCATTGCCCTGATACTGGATTTTGCTGAATATCGGTTTAAACTTTAATTGTAAAGGACAAAGATCTGTGCAATCTCGTGTATTTAGTAGCTTATAAAAGACAGTAGCGTAAATTGTAAATAATTTATTTCAACAAATACACAGAGTAGGACCCACTACTCTATACTGTTTTAAAGACAAAATGGCGCTACAAGTGATTTGTCAAATGTATTGTCATAAGGTTCCTGATCCTACTTTTTATATTGATTAAAATAAAATTCTTTTGAAAGCGCTATATTCAGAGTATACTGCACGAATACAATTTTTCGGTTTACATGATAAAGGGCTACAGTCTGCCAAGTAAGAACGGTAGAGGGAACCTTTGCCTACGACGCATTTTAGTAACAGTATCACTCGATTCCGATGTTTCATCGAAATCACGTAAAATCCAAAATGAGTCACTTGTTTGCGCGTCGGTTTAAGGCGGTCTTTCTTTGTTCCCATCCAAAGAGGCCTAAAATGACACATTCAACGGCCTCTAAATATATTAAAAACTCGGTGTCGTTTGTGAAGAAGTGGGTAAATCACTTTAACGAGACGAAAAATGTCGACGACTTGCCAAAACGTGGTTCGGTAGGCAAAATCACTTCAAAAGTCTTTTCGTGTCTTTGTTTTCACGGGACCCGAAATTGATGCTGCGTCAAGGAGTGGCAAAATTAAGAAAATCGGGTTTGAATGTGTCCCATGAGACCATCGTGGGTCCAAGCGGCTCGCTTGGACCCACGATAAGATACTAGAGTGGCCCTCACAATCGGCGGACTCCAAGCCTATTGAAAAGGTTTGGTTCCTTGTAAAGAGAAAGTTCAGAGAGAAGACTCTGAGGACTTTGACTCGGTTGTCTCGCGAGATTCGAAAAATTTGGTTATCATTGCCCGAGTATGCAGAAAATCTCGTTGACAGCATGCCTTGAAGATGCCAGGCGAATATTGATGCAGGAAGCGATTGGACAACTTACTAGGGTAATTGCGCCGTTGTTAGCACATCAAAGAATACATCGATGCCAAAAATTTTCTCGAAACACATTTTTTAAGGAATACGAGCGGTCACGATCTTACTTAACAGACTGTATTAATCATTTTTACCAAAATGTCAAAATGAAATCACGGATTTATTTTTTTTTTATTTGTGTTTATATTGATCTTGATGTTTTATACTGCAATTATTATGTTGCTTATATTAGTAACATAATTTTAAATGTTCTATATAAAAATTTAATTTTAATGTTCAGCATTTGCCAATTAATGTTTTATTGTTAATTTAATGCTTGTCTAAATTTAAGATTTATGTTGAATTGATATCTTAAAATTTATTTAAAGTACCGACTCGGCAATTTTACTTCATCATCTAATATTTTATGATTTAGTTTTTAAAATTCTGTTTTAATAAAGTAACTAATTAAATATTTTTGTATTTTGCTGCCAGTAAAATATACGGAAAATATGAATAAAACCGGTATGTATTATATGAACTGGTATTGTAATTTTATTAAACGACCTTTACCTTATTCACGTCTATTTTACAGATAATCCTCGAGATATACCTCCGACCATTGCCCTTTCTGTGCCATTTATACAAGTCAGTGAAGGTCAACTTATTGAAGTAAGATGTGCAGCTGATGGAAATCCGTTACCAGAGTATTATTTGTCTCGTGTTGATAGACAACCTGTTAACCCTACGGTAAGTTAAATATTTGAAGGTCTTATAACAGGAGCAAGGAATACAGCGCAACGTTTTAAGAAACGATTTATTGATGAGTTAGATCCTTCTAACTGAATATTAAGATTTACTTTACTTAGCACCCCAAAGTAAGTTTACATCAATGTAAATATTACAATCTAGTTAATTTAATAACTTTAATAGTATTGACATCCAACATTTACACTTTTTTAAATTCTTCCACGGGGATTTCATTTCAATCAGCGATAGTCGTTGATAAATAACAAAACAAAAATTATTGTTTTAATTATGTACGATTTCCTTAATAAAGGGAGGCTGTATTGTTACTTTTATAGCCTGTCCCAAAAAAATAAGATCCTGATTTTTGCCGTTTTAAGTGGGCAATATAAAAAATCTGACCTTTTGTTTATGATAGATTGCAGAGATGGACTTAAGAATTTTATTCATTAATGCAAACAAATATGATTATAAGTGTTTTTGGAGATGTTTATTTATAGATGCATGTAAAATAAATGGATAAGAAGTACAAATGTACAGTTTGAATGAATAGGTAGTTTGAATGAAGAGGGGACATATTGTATAAATAAAAATATATTTTAACTTAAGCCTAATTCGGTTTCACTATCACTGTCATTAGCTGAGATAATTATCAATGGTTTAACATTATTTACATAAATATATGAATCTTCAACTTTAACAACGTGCTGAATGGAATTCTTCC
The DNA here is from genome assembly GCA_019049505.1 of Pachyrhynchus sulphureomaculatus. NCBI lineage: Eukaryota > Metazoa > Arthropoda > Insecta > Coleoptera > Curculionidae > Pachyrhynchus > Pachyrhynchus sulphureomaculatus. Next base: position 114,312,050 of record CM032447.1, read on the forward strand.
AGCTTTCACAAGGTATATCGTTTATAACTTTTTTTACTAATTCAACCACTGACACGCTTAAAGTAGGAGAAACATTTTGTGCCCTTATTTTTGATTTAACTTGATGTCAAATATGTTCAATTGGATTAAACACACAATAATACGGAGGAAGCCGCAAAACAGTGGGTCCCATTTTCTCAGCCATACTATCACAAATATATTTCTTTTTCAATTTATAGTCTTTCAAAACTTCCAAAAGATCACTTTTTTATAACTAAAGTCAAAATAAATGTCATTTTCTAGCATATATTCCTGTATTTCCGATTTGGTGTTGGCTGCATTAGGGACCTTATTTAATAGGCGACTATGGTAACTTGCATCGTCCATAACTATAACACTCTGTTCGGAAACATTTGGCAAAAGGGAATTTTGAAACCAATTTTCAAAAAGTTCTGCGGTCGTGTCTTCGTAATAGTCCAAACTAGAATCTTTTATGTTTTTTGAGGTAATAGTAGACATTTTGAAACCCAGCCGTTTTCAGATCCAGCATGCAACATGGGTATTCGTTTACCTTTATTTGAAGGTGCGTTAGTCTGATATTTTGTACTGCTGTCAACCCAGTGTCATGGGTATCGAACCATGTTTCGTCAAGGTAAATTATTGGCCAATTCTCTGATCGATACTTTTTAATTTCTTATAAATAAGTATGTCGCAAGATTCGTAATCTTTGTGACTCCATCATTATTTGCCTTTAGTTGATTTTTCGGAACGTGAATCCCATTCTTAAGAGAATTCTGTAAGGGTTGATCGGCCACAATGTATATTGGTCCCGGCTTGCACCAGTCTTTATTTTATTAAACAAAATAAAATAAAGACTGGTGTGTCGGCACCAACTGCTCTTCATACAGAGAATATATTTTTCTCCTGATGACGTCTTTTTCACAATCGTCTACATGATGCATTTGAAAATCTTTCTGTTTTTTCCTGTTCGTGAGTGATGGTTTTCCTACAATACCCTTAATCGTAGAAATTGGAGTTTTTATTAGTTCACTGGTTTCTTGCAAAGCACTTTGTTTATTCAAATTTCTTTTTACCAAACTATCGTAAACATTTTTCACTATCTGTTTAGCGTCAAGTGATAAATGTTTTCTCTTGCGATAGCCACTATTGCAGTTTTCCCACGACCGCCCCGTAAATAAAATAGAACCGTAACGTTGTAAGTAAAACTAAAAATAAAAATAATAAAAAGTATCTTTCGAATCTTAATGGGGACCTGTGGACATTAGGCCTATATTATCAAATACTTAAAGGGCTCCAAATCGCGTTGGCAGGTAGTAAATATATAGGTAAAAATAGATCCAATATGATTGCAGGTGCATGTGTATACAAAGCAGGTAAAATAAAAATACTTTTATCGTAATACCTGGCAACTATGCATAAAACCTTAATAGGGTCGTTTATTGCCCCATTGAAAAAGCAAAAAGGCAGGATCTTATATCTTGGGATTTACCATACTCTCTTAAATTCCGCTGTTTGTCTTTTTATAGTCTTGGAATATTAGCGCAACTTTTTCAAACGATGTGTTGCGTGCGTTCTAGCTACCCAATATTTTTGGAATATTTTGTGAGTGCTCACTGTTATTTTTTACCTATATGCATCTATAAAACTCTTAAGGTGCCATTCGTTGCTAATGATAATCGCCCAGTGCCTTGAACTTCTAAAATCTCTAATGACATACGATCATAATGATGCGCCAAATATTGCTCAGTTTCTCTTGTGGAATGTTTTCAAAGATCACCATGGATTGTTCATTCATGTGGATCAGATGCAGTAACGGGGCGAATAAAAATCTTTTTACATATTTTAACTTAACGTTCTGAATTTATTACGTTTGTACAAAATTTAAATTTATAGTATTAAATAGATTGTGTTTGACAATTATAAACAAAAATATTTTACCCGAGGATTTTTCTCAGAATTTTCTAATAAAATTTAATAGGAATAAGTTTATTTTTTATTTATATTTTTTTTCTTGCATTTTCACGGGTACGGAACTAAGATTTTTTAAATTAATTATCTTAAATTAAAATCCAGTTTTAAGTAAGGAATGTAACTTAATTTAACAACGGTTTTTACCAGTTGTTTTGAAGATTTTGTTAAGTTGAGGGAGTTTTTAGGAATCTTTTGTTATCAGTTTTTAACACTGATGACTCAACGCACAAAATCCCCATGAACTATTTGCTTTAGAACTCATGCAAGAATTACTACTCTAGTTTGCTCGCGTGCTTAATCAATACTTTTTGTATTAAGAACGGTTGAACTTAATGAAATTTGTGAGTCCTTCAGCATCACTACTTTGAAATTACAAACATTAACAGAAAAGGATTTTATAGAAGATGAAAAAAATTTACACCTGCCAACTTATTTAGTTTTATTTTTTTTAATTTATCTTTTTTCTCTTTTATTGGCCTCACGAAGTTAGCATATTAGCAGAGGCGGATCGTAAATTTGTGGGGCCCTGGGCTAATGCTACTTAGGGGCCTACTTATTTACTCAACTAATTGCCATTTTATCAAGAAACTGTTTTCTATAGTGATGTAGGTATACGGTATAGGAAAAAACAGGACAATAAAATACTTTATTTATTTAGTATGACTTAGTGTTTGTGTATACAAATAGCAACTGGACGACATTATTGGAAAAGAAATTGAGAGGTTATGTGTAGTTATGTTATATAATTTATAAATCAACCTTTCTGCATTTTTGTGCTGCAAATTCCTTTATTTGCTCATCATATTGTAAGTCCTTTGTTAAATCGCAATTTATGGAAAGAACTGATAAATGATTTAGTCGATAGTTCGACATTGTTGTCCTATATTTGTTTTCTATATACGACATCCTGGAAAAAGAGCGCTCCGCTTCACAGCTAGTGATTGGCAACGTTAAAAAAATCTTTAAGATGGTATAGCAATTTGGGAAAATATCAACAAGTTTCTTTTCATAAATTAGCATAAAAATTTCACTGCAAGAGGTGCAAGACTGTAGCTTAGACTGTAGTAAATAATATTTTAACTGAATGCACTAATTCGCTAAATCTTCGCCTACGTCATCTTGATAATAATCAGTAACATTACGTACACTTTCCAGATCTATGTTTTCCATATTTTTCTCTTGCAAATCCATTAAAAATTTGAATTTTTGCTATATGTCTCATAGACTTGGCTTCGATTATTTAAATCCATAATCAGCTTATCCAACGCAACGTTTAGCGTGTCTCTTTTAAATTTTTCAGCGCCGTATACTGAGACTTTATCTGTAGACTTATCTGAAAATTTTGAAGTAATGCGTCTCTTGTTTATGTCACTGTAGCCTGTTTCCACACTAGTACTTAATTTTTTAGCTTTCTCTTCGTATTCCTTTAGCTTCTGATCTGACTGGTGCCGTATGTTGTTCACGAACTCTTTTAATGACACAACTTGTTGCCTTCACAAATATCTAAACCAGGGTTCTGTATTATTTTATTAACTAAATTAAATCTCTCCAAAATTTCTTCCCAAAAAATAATCAAAATTGCAGTATCGAGTTTCGCCAGTTTATTAAATAAATTTCGTGCCTCTTTTCGGGAATCAACTTTCTCGTCCTCACTTTCGCTAAAACTTTTGAAAATTTTCATAATGTCATCATAATTATTTTTTAAAGCTCTGACAGCATCATAGTGACATGACCATCTGGTCTGGCTTAAACTTTTTAATGTAAATTTTAGTTTTGTTTCACGATTTAACAGTTCCCACCTATGGGTCGAAGTAGAAAAGAAAACGTATATTTTTTGCACTATTCCAAAAAAGTTCACAATTTCGGTAGCAACCTTAACAGATTCTTCAACAACTAGATTAAGGGAATGCGCAGCACACGGCACAAAATCCGCGGATTTACGTTTTTGTCTGAGTAGTGCTTGTACGCCATTGTAGCGACCCGCCATATTAGCAGCGTTGTCATAAGACTGCCCCCTACAATTATCCAGTATTAGTCCATTTGTTTCTAAAAACTCTTGTAGAATATTAAATAAATGTAAGCCAGTATGACTACTAATTGTAATGAACGATACAAGTCTTTCATACACTTTTCCCCGAAAACAGTATCGTAATACAATAGCAAGTTGGTCATTGTGAGACAGATCTGGAGTTGAATCCATCACAATTGAATAATACTTTGTGTCGTCGTTATTTAGTTGAGTTATAATTTGTCTAATTATCTGTTTGCCCATAATCTCAATTACTTCCTCATATACTGTTTTTGATAAGTACGATATTATCGGTTTTAGTCGCAGCTCTTGTTGTTCAATATGTTCACGAATGAATGGGTCGAACTCTGCCAATAGCTCCAGAGCACCCATAAAATTACCATTATGTGGAGAACCAAATACTTCCTCGGAACCTCTGAATGCTAATCTCTGAAGACATTGTGATAATATTCTGTTTCTTTCCTTAATTGCTCCTGAAGCTGCTTGTCTAAAACAGACTTATTTTCTTTTCGTGTCAACCACACTAACATTGAATTCTTATGTTCATTAGAATTGTCGTGATTTTCTAAACAAGTTCTTGTGTGCTTTCAATCAGAAAATCCGGTTGTGTATTGAGAAGAGGTTTTAGAAAAAAGTTTGCAAGCCAAACAAAAAACAGTACCAACCCTGGTTGAATAACATAACCAAGATCTTTCCAGTAATTGGTCATTTTTCATTTTCTTAATAAAATAACTATTTGAACTGTTTGTATTTTTTTATTGAAGCTGAATATTTATTTTCCGGATCTTTATTTTGAAAGTCAGTCATTTCATGTGAGAGGATGTTATTAATAAAATCATTATTTAGCAATACTGGCCACAAGCACACGTCCACATATTCAAACTCAAACTTAATATTTTCTGAATTTCTTTCCGCCTCGGTATTACCGTCTTCTTGCTGAACACCAATATCGTCCACAGAGGTTTGCTGTTAGTCAAATTCTTGCACATTTTCATCACTTGTATTTTTTTCCTGGTTTTGCGATTTTCTGCTCCCTTCAGTTAAATTCTCTTTGGATAAGATCCCTTCCTTTTCGGTTGTTAATGGATTTGTAGCTATTTCATTCACGTTTTTATGTTCTAATTTAAAAAAGTTTCAATTTTTGTACATTTATTTTTTTCTTTTTCTCGATCTAACTGTAATTTTCGTTTTTCAGCTCCACTTTTATATTTTCTAGCAGACATATTGTAAAATAAGATTTTTTGATAGTTTTCTGAAAATAAACAGAGCGAGAATTATTTCGATGTAATATTGTCCCTCTCGTCACATTTCAATACTTTGTAATGAGTACAGCAACTCGCAAATTATCATTAAAAAACGATTAAAGAGTTCATTTAGTATTGAAAAATAAAATAAAAACAAAAAAAATATTCTTATCTACTAAAAGCAGGAAATCTTTTCTTATACTGATTACTTTCAATTATAAGTAAAATAAGAGAAAGGTCCGGTCTTTATAACTTTTAAGTTATCACTTATTGGTAAACAAAAGACTCACTAAACACAGCTCTAACAATAACACAGTCAGTTTGTCACTATGACGACGAGAACAGAAGTGCGGAAAAAAAGCAAAATTGCGTCGGGCGATAAGCGGCGGTAAGTGCCCCGTAATAGTCGCACACGCGAGAAAATACACCGACCGAAAACAAGTGACGGGGAAGTCCCCGTTCCGTTCGATAGACGCGCACATGGGTTGATTAATCTCAGGATTGCCAACCTTATGATTGGATTTTTTGTAAATTTTAGATATTATTTTTTTACTTCACAATTTCCGTCGTCTATTATTTTCAATGGGGGGCTGGAAGCCCTTTGTATCCACGGGGCCCTGGGCTGCAGCCCAAAAAGCCCTTAAGTAGATCCGCCCCTGCATATTAGCTACGAAGTTGTATTTATATATATATATATATATATATATATATATATATATATATATATATATATATATATATATATATATATATATATATATATATATATATATATATATATATATATATATATATATATATATATATATATATATATATATATGTATATATATATATATATATATATATATATATATATATATATATATATATATATATATATATATATATATATATATATATATATATATATATATATATATATATATATATATATATATATATATATAAAATTTAGTCTGTTTCTACGTTAAACCTTTTCAAAGGCACTGCAGTGGAGGTCGAAGTTCTCTTCTCGACAGCATAATATCATCGATCGCAGTTCATATTACGCCGCCGAGAAGGGTAGTTCGACTGTTGCCACACCGTCTTTGAAGATGTCGGCCACACGACGAAACGACAGGTAGTAAAACCATTGAACCATAGCCTAAAAACTCATCAATGATTGTTATATGACCGGCTGTGAAAACCTTTTTTATTTATTATAAACTTTATTGTTTCCTGTTTCAGCATACATTCGAAAACGGTTTATTCAGGATTCTTCAGGCTAGAGTTACAGATGCAGGTGTATACCAGTGCACTGCGATTAACCGTGTAGGACAGGATTCACGAAGTTTTGAAGTTCAAGTTACTGCAGGATCTGTTTTGAGAGTAGAAATTCAACCAGATGGATATCAAGGCAGCCAAGGTAATGTCATTATATCGAGAATGCGCTATTCTTTATTATTAATAGAATACTTTTGAAATCATTCGAGTCTAGTTTCGATTGTTGTTATATGATCATCTTCTTCAAATAACATTTTTATAATTTGTTAAAATATCAAGTCTGATATATGATTGTATTAAAATTTTTTTCTTAATACAATGAAATTGATATTGAGAATTTATTTTTAACGTAAATATATTAGGTCTGCAAATTAATTCTGGTTCTTAGATCGATTTGGGGATTTATTTATAAAAAAAATAATATGAACTTAATCTTCAAAGTAATCTCTTTCGTTTTCTACATATTTTTGCCATTTCTCGGGCATTTGTTGGATTCCATATTGGAGAAATGATTGCCGTTCGTCGCGATGATTTTATTGAAGCTTCTTTCGACCCGTTTAACTGACTAAGAATCAACCAGGTGGTTTTGTAGTGCTAGAATTAGATGCTAATCCCATGGAGAATATGCTGCATCACAGAGAATTTTCCAATTCAAATCTGAGGTGTTTTTGGCTCCGTCGGACGGGAGTGGCCAAATTTTTTAACATGTATCTAGAAACTGGCAAAGTATTAACATTATGACATCTTTCAGAAGTAACATCTCTACACAAAAAGTGAGATATCAGAAAGTTAGACAATTACCACTCGATTAACTTACTATTTCACATTTATAAACTTTGGACTAAAATCATCTCCAATAAATTTAAAAACTGGTCAAGTACAAGTTAGACTTGCGCAATTAGTGTTCCGTACCGTGATTGCCTCGAAAATATTTTTTTTTAGACTTCACAAAACCAAATGAATTTTCAACACAGTTTGTTTCCGAAATTCGTTGAAAACTGATGACCTTGATTTTTTTTATATACCAGATAAATTCTCTCTGATAATTTTTGCTTAATCTACACTTTGTGGAGAATATTCCAGCTTTCATTTGACACCCCACTCGATGACCTGATAAACAAAAAAATTTCACTCCCCAAAACTAACCTCTTAACTCAAAATTTAACTTTCAAAACTACACGGCTCTGATTGGGCTATCAATTTCTATATAAGTGCCAAATTTCGACTTTCTATGTCAAATAGTTTCGGGGAAAATTGTGTGTGCCAGCTGGACTGACGGACAAACACTGAAGTGATCTTATAAGTGTTCCGTATGGAACACTAAAAATAGGTTAGATTCCTACCAGCCATGCGAACAGGCTGGTTTTAGATCCGGCTATAGCACATTTGATTACTTACAGACAATGAGAAATATCCTAGAGAAGAGTAATGAATACAATTTTGAACTCTACATAGCCTTCATAGACTATAAGAAGGCTTTTCATTCTGTTGAAATGTCGGCAATCATCAACGACTTGAACAACTAGAGAGTTGATTCTAGCTAGATACACTACCCTAATCAAAGATATATATGAAAATGCAAAGATGTACATAAAACCTAGTACAGAACAAATACATATTGGAAGAGGTGTAAGACAGGGAGATACAATCTCTCCTAAGCTATTTATTACAGCTCTAGAAGAAGTTTTTCGCCAACTAGATTGGACAAAGAACGGCCTAAAGATCGATGGTGTGTATCTGAGTCATTTAAGGTTCGCAGACGATATTGTCATCAGTAGTAATTCACATGAGTTACAAGAAATGATAAAAGAGTTAAATTACCGCTCAAAGTCTTAAGATGAATAAAAGTAACACAAAAATATTAACCAACACTAATAACAACCTAGTGTAAAATTTAGAAGGAACGACTCGAGATTTTTAAGAATTATGTGTATCTGAGGCAAAAAATTACTACGACGAGAGACAGTGTCTCGGATGAAATTTCAAGAAGGATCAGGCTTGGATGCTGCCCATTCGCGAAGTTAAGCTATATATTCAATTCAACAATTCATCTTACCCGTAATTACATTTGGCGCTAAAACTTAGACACTGAATAAAGCTGATATACAAAAACTAGCCCAAACCCAAAGAGCACACGAAAGACAGATGATCGGGGTAAAACTTAAAGGTAGAAGAAGAAACAAATGGATTCGTGAACAAACGAAACGAAGGATGTTATAGAGCACGTAGCAGACAGCTGGACATGTGGCACGCACGGCCGATGATTGATGGACCAAGTAAACATTAGAATGTAGACCACGAGAATTAAGATTAGTAAGGATTCCTATCCAAAATTTGGTCAAATTCCTTATCTCCCTCTCTTTTTGTGTTATTAAGGCGTGCATCATCCCGAAGGCTGAAACCTCTCGAAACTATTGGTACTACTTTTTATACGTATTATACGATTCAACGTTTTACCCAAATCCAAACAAACGCCTCAGATGGGTTGTTTTAAGTTGAAATGCGAAAAAACGCAACCTTCAAATGTGTTTTTGGAATTACATAATTATGATAGAAGGTAGGAACTGAGTATTAATTGATATACCTAATATTTTACATTATAATTTATAGTAACGTTTATTTATTATTATTATTTCATCTGCAGATTATTATATATTTGTGTGTGTAAGTAAGAGTCTCCTATATTCGCTCAAGTTTTATATTTTCCGTAAAATAGACCCACAAAAAATAAATAGATGAAAAAACAAGAATTTTGTAATAACTCTCTTTTAGGTGACCAAGTTGTCCTCAGATGTATAGCTGATCGTGCCCAGTCAATCCAGTGGTCCAAAGAAAACGGAAACTTACCTTATCAGTATAGAGATGAAAATGGACTACTAATGATACCCAATGCTCAACCCGAAGACTCCGGGATCTATATTTGTACAGCCACTTCCTATGATGGAACGAGAGGAACGCAGCGTGCTACTGTTATAATTAGAGGAAACGCAGGGTAAAACATTTCATATTATAATACCTTATGGTTAATTAAGGTTCTAGAAACAAGTATGATGTTTCCGAAATATAATAAAAAGTAGTCATCATAAGTTTGTACCGAAAAGAAAACTGTTAGAGTTTAAGAAGGAATAAAAAATGTAGTTTCCTCCTCCTCTGTCCTTTGTCTCTCGTAAGGATGTGGTGGCATCATGTTATTCGTGTAATGGTCCTATTCTATGCCTGATGGGCCGCTTCAGGAAAGGTTCAGCTAGTAAGGAGTTTTATCTGGTCAGTCCATCGAGTGGGTAATCATCCTCTGGATCTTTTGACCTGGATGTTACCCTCTACAGTTAATCTTTCGAGGGTGTCTTCACCTCTTGATATGTGACCAAAGTAACGTAGTATATTTTAGTTTATTGTTGTTGTTGGCCTCGTCTTGATTTTCAATTCTTCCAAGATGAAAGTACTGGTACGATGTGCTGTCCCAGGTATATGCACCATTCTCCGGTACACTCACATTTTAAAAGCCTTTATTCGATTTGCGTTGTTCTTTTTGATTGCCCAGGTTTTTGCTGCATACGTGGCAATAAGGAAAATCAGTGTATTAATAAGTCGTGGCTTGGTGTTTTTTGAGATGTTTGCATCTTTCCAAATTTTGCTTAATTTAGCTGTTTCCATCTTCCCATAGTGAGACGTCTGCAAATTTCCTCCTCGTATCTTCCATTGTTTGTTATAACAGAGCCTAGGTAGTTGAATTAGTTTACTGTTTCGTAATCTAAGATGTTTGTAATTTCGGGTTGGTTATTCACAGGTCCGTCCACTATCATTACTTTTAATTTATCCCGGTTCAGCTTAAGCCCATATCTCTCGCTTGTATCTTCCAGCTTATTCATTATGAATTCCAGTTTGTCTTTCGGAGCCGCCGTTACTACAGTATCGTCGGCTGGGTGTAGGTTATTTATTCGAGATCTCCGATAGTGACTCCGCCCTGCCACTCATCTAACGTCTCTCTCATCATGTATTCGCTGTATATATTAAATAGTATAGGAGTGTCTGATTCCCGCTTTGACACTAAAATCTTTGGAATATCTGTTGTTAGTCTGAACTGTAGCTAAGCTATCCCTCTAAAAATAAAAAAGGTAATATAATAATAATGTAAAATTCCTAGGACGCGATGTATGCCAATATACCAGATGTACAAGAATGAAAAGCGGATTTTTTTTCTAAAAAAACATGTTAAATTCGGAAGAATCATAAAAAGTACTTTATTCAAAGTATGCTCCATCGCTTGTTATACATTTTTCCCATCTTTCGCGCAATTTGTGAATACCACGCCAGCAAAAATCTTCCCCTTTTGCTGCGAACCATTCATCGAGCCATTTTTTCACATCTTCGTACGAACCAAAGCGCTGCTCAGCAAGTGCGTGACCCATCGATGCGGTATGATGGGTAGAACTTCCCAGCTGTGTGTTTCCAACGTGTCACGAACTGGTTTTGCCGTATGTGCTGGAGTATTGTCATGAAGAAAAATGACTTTGTGTTGCCTCTTTCGGTATTCTGGCCTTTTTTCAAACAGCGAACGGTTCAAATCGATCAATTGTTGTTGGTAATGTTTAGTATTAACCGTTTCCCCGGGTTTTAACAGCTCATAATAGACCACGCCCCTGTGGTCCCACCAAACACAGAGCATCGTCTTTCTGCCAAAGCGATTCAGTCTTGCTGTCGATGTGGATGGTGCGCCTCGGTCTACCCATGATTTTTTGCTCTTGAGATTCTCAAAATAAATCCACTTTTCATCCCCTGTAACTATACGATGCAAAAACGACTTCCTTTTGTACCGAGCGAGCAAAATGTCACACGTGTTTTTGCTCTTTTCCATTTGCCTGTCATTCAACTCATGTGGTATCCATCTACCGGCTTCTGAATCTTTCCCATCCTTGCGAATCATCTTCGTTCAACATCGTCGTATTTTTTTGGCGGTTTTCCACGATCCTTGTCTGCAACATCGAAGTCACCACTTTTGAAACGCCGAAACCATCGTTCACCCATATATTGCGAGGGAGCATGTTCACCATAAGCTTCTCGGAGTCATCGGTATGATTCAACAGCAGTTTTATTCAAATGAAAACAAAAAACTAATACTGTCCGCGAATGGTCTTTGTTCGGTATAAATTTCGACATATTGAACACAACAACACAACACTATGCACACACTTTTCCAATTTATCACTCGTGCGCATCTGACACTTGTTGATGACAACAAAAGTGGCGGAATGTCAAATCTTTATAGCAGAAACTGCATTGGTGCACCATCTGTTTTCTGAAATCCGCATTTCATACTTGTACACCTGGTACTACTAGTAATTTTTGAAGAGTAGAGTCAAATTTATTCAGAATTGGTTGTTATTTATAATTTAATTTCATTTTGAAAACCAGTTAGTTTATAATACATCTTACTATGTTGTAACACCTCTATTTTCATAGAAGAAACGTTAAATGCAAAAACTGGTGTATCAAATAACTTTTATACTATTAAGTATATCGTCGTATATTCAACTCTTCTACAAATCTTAAGTATCTTTGAAACAACATTATAAAGAATACATTTTTTTTCTAAGGTGTCCAACTTTTAGCACTACCTTTTAGTTTTTAACACATAATTGGGTACTTAACACAGTTTTGCACTAATCAATTTTTTTTTATATTTCAGAGTCCAACCTACAGCAAGAGTTTCCAGAGACCGCGTTACCCTGAGACAAGGGGATTCCATAGAAGTAAATTGTGAGGCCACCGGATCACCAACGCCAACTGTAAAATGGAGTAAGATTAACGGTGCTTTGGGCATTAATTCAGAGCAAATTGGAAACACTCTACATGTGAGAAATGCTCGTATCGAAGATAGAGGTGTTTACATCTGTGTTGTTAGTAACGACGTTGGTATGGAACAGGCTGTTACTACTATTGAAGTAACACGTAAGTGGGGTGTTATTTTATATCGTCTCGCGAGATGATAGTCCAGTCAAATATTTAATTACTGCTATTGTTAGTTCTTTTTATTTCATCTGTCCAAAAAGAGGCGGTAAAATTGTGATATGTGTAGTTTTGAATCATCTGATAGCAAAGCAGGGTTATTCTCATTTTTTTTATTTCGACCTGAACATATTTGAAACATATTCTTTAATTTATTAAGCAAATCTATTCTAATAACCTTAACAAACTAGATAAATATATGAGACTTATTTTCTGCCAGAATGGTTTCCAGAACTTCACCCTAGAAGCATTTTCCCGATTTACAAGCAATTTTTTAGCGTAACTAGTGTTCGTATTGGTTGGCTTTTGCAATTATAAAATTAGGATTTCCGCAACTCTAATTAACTATTTCGCCATTTTGAGAGCCGATAGTATGCAACACCACCATTTTTATAACTTATAAATTGTAGACTGTAGAGTGTATATAAAATGAACTCAGTATTAGGTTAAACTTCGGTTTAAGAGTAGCAGATTTTGTCCGTAAATTTTCATCATCATCATCATTAGGTTATTCCATCCATAATCGGATGTAAGCCCCCCCCCCCCCCCAGTTGTCTCTAATGAACTCTGTCTTTTGCTTCTTGTATTCAATCGTGTCTCGCTAATCTTTTTATGACGTCTATCCATCTGGTCTGCAACTTTTATGTTCTCTAGGCCTCCGTTCAACTATACGGTGTGTCTATCTGTTATCATTCATCCTTGCGATATGGCCAGTTTAATTCTACCTTAATATACATATTCGTTGTAGTACATCTGTCACTTTTAATCTTCTTCGTATCTCGATGTTAGGAATACCATCTTGGAGTCTAATATTTAGCATTCTCCTATCTATTGCTCCTTGGGTTAACTTGAGTTTATTTATTATACTTTAATACTTATTTAAAGTCTACCAGTGCCATATGTTAATACCGGCAGTACATATTTATCGAATACTCTTGCTTTTATTGTAATTGGGATGTCCAATTTAAATGTGTATTGTAATCTTCTGAATGCAGACCAAGCTAACGAGACTCTTCTATCCAAGTCAGCCTTTAAATTATTTTTTTGTGAAGTTTATTTTTAGACCTATTTCTCGAGACTTGTTACTTAATTCCATTAGCATTTCTTGTAATTCTTATTTTGTGTTGGCAATCAGAATGACATCATCTGCGAACGTTAAGTGATTTAATCGTTTACCGTCCATAAGTATTCCTTTATTTTTCCACTTTAACGGTTTAAACATGTCTTCTAGAGTGTGAACAGCTTTGGGGATATTGTGTCGCCTTGTCTAATTCCTCTTTTAATTTTGGATTTTGTTTGTTTTTTTTTTCAAGCATTATTTGTGTATCTTTTGTGGGCTCTGCTGTTACTTAAGGCGTTGAGGACTGCCCATATCTCCGAATCAAAAGCTTTTTCGTAGTCAACCACTGCTATCCACGAGGTGACCTTATATTCATTTGCTTTTTCCACCATTAATCTAACTGTTTGAAGATGGTCCAAAGTGCTGTATCTCCGTCTAAATTCTACTTGTTCTTGTGGTTGATAACTGCCTAATTTGTTCGTTAATCTATATGTTATGATTCTACTTAGGATATTGTATAGTACTGATAACAGGCTGATGGATCTGTAAACTTTACCAAATTCTTTTGTATCTAAGGCATGCATATGTTAATATTGAACGTGGTTGTTTAGAACTTATAACTTATACCTGAAATCAATATTACTTACAAACTCTTGAAGCAACATTTAGCCTCACGAGAAAGTCAAATCTGTTCTTACACTTTTTAATTGACTTTGTCGATACTTTTATTAAAGAAAATAAATTGGTTGTTAGGTTTTGAACCACCATTACTACAAATTTACCCGGAAGGAACTATTACCGTAAGTTCAGGCAACAGCGCGCAGTTGCAGTGTAGGGCCATCCAAGGATATCCGTCGCCAACTATCACATGGAGCAGAGCAAATGATCGTCCAATGAGTCCTAATGTTGAGATTATGGCAGCAGGAAACTTAAGGTAGGAAATAATACTATTTATATCAAAAATATTTTGAAAAATTGATGCTTACTTTACTTTTTCGCGTCCGAATCCTAATTGATAAATATACTTATTTGGTATCTCCCTCATAAATGCGAGTTCTCAAATATATATTGTATACACTTATATCACATTAAAGACTAACTTACTCTTATCATTATAAACCGATAGATATTTTATGATATTATTCACAAAACAAATTGAACGTAATTAATAATTAAACATTTTCTTCATCTTATTTTCAACCATATTGTCTTTATACAGTTAAATATGTACCTCCCGTATTTTCTTTTTCCTCGTCAAGCGTGCGTGTCTTTTAGTATCATCACTCCAACGGACTTGTTGTCATCCTTTCGAATAATGTCCTGTGTATGGTTTCTATTTCCCTATTCTATCGTTAGCCAGGACTTAGTTTTTTGTGGTCTGACCATGTTTATTTTAATTTCGTGACCTCTTCTATTTTTTTTTTAACTCATTCGTTTCACTTCCCATGTCTAAGTGATAACGTTGAGCATTTTCCCTTCCATGGTCTTTCGTATTCTCCTTATCTTATCTACGTTTCTCTTAGCTAATATTCATGCCTGTGTTCCATCTGTGTTAATCGAGAAAATGCAAAAATTGATGATTTTTGCTCGCAAGTGTATATTTTCATTTTTTACAACAGAACTTTTTGAAATGGGACATCTATTCCAGTCGAGTTCATCTATTTATGGTTTAGTTGTATCTATCTGTTCTGATTGCTTGACCGAGACATCTGTATACATCTACTTGTTCTATTGTGTTGTTCATTATTTTAATTCGCCTCTAGCCTTTTGTAGCATTGTATTTTGTCGTCTTCAAATGCAATGACAACACATCGTCTGCAAATCTCTTATGGTTTAACAGTTTTTCATTGATACTGGCACCGTTATCACCACAATTAATTATTTTAAAAATATCCTCTAATACTAAGGGCAACCGTTTAGGAAAGATTGTATCTCCTTACCTTTCATTTCTTTTTATCTAAATAAGATTAGTTTTTATGATCTCCTCAATTTGCACTGGTATTTTTACCGACTTGTACATATAATGGATAAATGTTTTATACATATAATGATGATATCTTGAGTCGATTCTACATCTCTACATTATCAAAATATACAGACAAAAGATTTTATATATTGACTGGGTTCGTCTATGAGAAATTTAAGAGTATTCAGACGGTCACAGGTGATATATCCTTTACGAAAATCCGCTTGTCAACTGTTTCGTAGTTATTAAATTTATTTGTTAGTCAGTTGGTTATTACTTTCTAAGTGTTTCCATATATTTGCGATCAAAGCGCAATTGGTCTGTAGGTATCCAATTTATCTCGATCTCCGGTTTTATGCATTAATATAGTTTTCGTGTTACTCCATTCTTTGGGGACGTAACATATTTTAAGATGTTATAATACAATTTCACCCCTTCTGTTAATATTTTTAACCGCTACATTGTATCTTTGCATTTCAATTTCTGATATTTCGTTATTTCTCTATATCTTTACGTTGACGTAACTATTTTGTTTATATTTTCTCGAGAATGCGTATTAGTTTCGTTTCTAGAATTATATAGTGTTTTATAATATTGTTACATTATTTGTTTCATTTCTATCTTGCTCCCCTTTTTATTATCCTTCTTGTCTTTAAGTATTGTTATCTTTTTCTTTCCCTATTTTGGTTTCATACATTTGTTGTTCCGACTGTTCGCCATGATTTTTCCTTCTTTTTATTTCCTTAATACTTTTAACTTGGTTTCTAATTGTTTTGTTTTGCTATATAAATTCTATCGTGTTTCTTTTATTTCCCTTCAGTAGTTTTTGGCGCGTTTCCAAACATTTTCTAAGAGTTTTTGATTTTCGATGGCCTGCATTTGCAATTTCAGAGTTTATTTTATATTATTTCATTTTAGTTATAGAATTTATAGTTAATATAGTATGTTATTGCTATATTTATTTGATTTATAGTTAATAGCTCTAAGTTTGAAATTCCATCTTTTCTCAGTTTGGTTTCGTATTATTCTCTTTTTTCATTCGATGGCCTAGTATCTGTCTTTTTCTGAATGGCTTGCCATGGTTTTATATTCTTACTGAAACTATTCTGTGACCGCTTCTTATTGAAATAAGAGTTTATAATGCTTACATCACGTTGTTATTTTTGGTCAGCACATTATCCATTTAGATCGATTTTTACAGTATCAAAAATAGTGCATGTTGGAGCTAAACAGCCTAATTCGTTTTTATTAAATTCTATCAAATTTAAATTAAATTAGCAGGCAACGCTACCCGCTGAAATTTAAATCTAGAAAACGAGTAATGCCGACTTATCCCGTTTGTTAATTTTTATAGTTTTACTAATAAAAAGTTAACTAATCTCAATAGTCAAAGAAATCCATAATAAAACGAATACAGAGAAGGCACACTGTCTTACAACAACAATTTTTTTTTTTCTCCCAAGTTTATTATTGATTCCGTTATCGACAACTAACACACTTAGATACCTTTTTTTACAATGGAGTAATAACAAAAACACTCAAAAATATGTTAGAATTATGGGAAGTTCACTATCATTTTATTATTATTATTTACTCACACTGTGTCAACATTTACTCGCTGTCCTCCATGTTTGTTTACAATAATTATTAACGTCTCTATCAGTAGTTGGAATTGCCATTGAACCTCACTTCTGGTAATAAAAAAAGTGAATTTATCTTTTTATCTCATACTGCAGGGATTTTAGTCATAAGTCTACCAAAGTTTCTATTGTTGGTACGTGTATTGTCACATTTTAATATTTTTTGAAGCTGCCAAAACTTTTAAAATGCATCCTGCAAAAGCAGCAATTGTATCTTTACTTTTGTGTTTCACTTTATATTTAACGGCAGAAAATCTGTGTACATTTATTTTATTGGCCATGTTGATAAACTATATAGGATACTTAGTGTATTTTGATTAGTTGTTCAACCACGTTCTTGTAAATACAAAATTATACAATAAACGTATTTAAAATGTGTTACGACAGAAATTAAAAGATTTTATACTAGTTTTTAGTGCCAACTTAACAAGTACAAACAGACATTGTGGAAATTTTCCTCTTATGTAAGTTATTATAAATAATTTTTTACCACACACTACAAGAGTTGTATTTTTAAAGAATAATTTATTTTTTATTGTTGATATCGTCATCATAACATCGCACATGTTTTACAGAAAACAAGAACCATATGACATCTAATAGATTCAATCCATGAATAATTCAGAACTACTACTGGGTTAAACACCGACCTGGCAACTCTTTTGTGACAAAATTCATTTTAAAAAAATCGGCCGGGTAGCCAAAACTTCTTTTGCAAATAGGCAACTTTAAAATAAACACTGAATTTGACTTTTTCACGCTACAAAATAACTTAATCCAGGTATTACAACTGGGTTTCAAAGATATTTACCACTAAAATTTAACATTTTCCTGGCAATCTTTTCCTTCTTAAAGTTGAAAATAATTTTAAAATGAAACCTTTTTCATATTCTTCGACTTCAAGACCCCTGAAAAAGTATAGTAAGTAAAAGTAAAAGAATAATATGATATATACGATGGAACCCCTCTAACTCATTTGTTTATCCTTTTATCCCTTTATATGTATCATTATAAATAATTATGATTAAAATTTGTCCATTATCTCAAATACAAACTAAGAAAAATTGTTGTTACACTATTCAAATTATACAAAATATCAATCCTGTCTTTTCATCCCTCCTCTGCAGCGATATCGCGATCCAAAATTTGAAATATATACTGTAAAACCACATTTGAAATCGATACCTCAACAGGCAAAAATGTGGAATTATATTTTTCGTGATCTAGGATGATTTTTTTCATATATACATACTTTCTTTTGCGAAAGAAGGAAAAAAACTAGCGGATTGTTCAAACGAAAGAAAGGCACAGAACAAGTCATTAAGCCCCTTTTCTCGACCCTGTTTCGCCTGTCACAACCTTTCGTCTTGGAAACTCTAGCTTTTGTTAATAATAATAATAAGCATTTATTGTCTACATCCATTTACCAGACAATTTGACAATAAGTTAAAAAAGTATCAGACCTAATTAAGTCATAATAATAATTATTACAAAATTAAACAACTTCATACCACAAATACTGCTCAGCCCATCCATCGCACAATAAGAAAAGTATGCTAAATAAAAATTTTGGATGATCTCAATAACCTGTTCCTGAAGAGTCCAATTGAGGAAGTGATAAATGGAAAATATCAATGTTATGGAATGTCTCATTATAAAATGCCATTGCTCGGTAAAGTGCTGATTTTAATAGAAAATTATTACGTGGGGTACACACGATAAAAGTAAGGGGGATCTCATTGTACGGCCAGGCACGTGTAACATGATTTGGGACAATAACTCGGGGCAATCAATAACAGACCTCATAAGTTTTGCCAGAAAACTCCTAAGTAAGTAGTTTCTGCCTCGCAGCAGTGATGGTATCTCAAATCTCTCTAACAAGTCCTCATGGTCACAGCCTCTAGGAGGGAAAGAACCATCAACTCTAAATGCTAAAAATTTAAGGAATTTCCTCTGTATGCCTTCTAATTTCTGGATATAACAATTGTATATTGGGTTCTAAACCAGAGATCCATACTCAAGTTTTGAGTGGACATAACAGAAGTAAAGTAGTATAAGTGTTTGAATATTTGTAAAGCTTTTCGTATTGCGCAAAACAAATCCCAACGCCTTAAACGCCTCTGAGCAAATGCTGTTGATATGAGTGTCAAAAGCAAGCTCGGCATCATAAGTAATCCCCAAATCCGCTGAAGTTGCGAACCGTTTAGCTCATAATTGTAATGAATACTTGACTGATTGGAAAAGGTCATGGCGTAACATTTTTTGATATTCAGCGGTAAGTTGTTACGTTTACACCATAAATTGATTCTTTCTAGATCCGCCTGCAGGTCAAGGCAATCCGAGGTGGTGCTTATTATCCGGATAGATCATCCGTGAATAGGAGCACTTTACTGGAAATATAAATGTCATTAATAAAGAGAGAGAAAATCAGAGGAGCCCAATTGCTTACCCGTGGCGCACCACTCATTGCTGAGAAACTTGCAGACTTGTGACCGCGAATTTCGACATATTGAGATCTACCAGTATAGGAAGCAAAAAAAACTGACCAAGTTGTGATCAAAATCCCATAGCATCAATTTTTGCTAGGAATAACCTACTGTATACTTATTAGCATGTGTTTAAAACATATAATATGAAGTAACTAGATATTACCAATATTTAAAACGTATTTTTAACTAAAAAGCAACAATTTTCTTAGTCAAAGAAATAAAAGTTATAATACAGTTAACAAAAAGTAATTGTTCAGGTCAAGAATTTAAAAAATTCGCTCCAATACAAAGAGTTATCTATTTTTTGTTGAACGCAATTCAAAAACCAGCAATGCACCACCTCACGAGAGTTACTCTTTGCTCTCATTAAATGCATTGGAATGCATTGATAGGTTTGGAATTATTTTTTCTAGGTCCTATGACATCTTAAAATTAAATTAACGTGGAGCTAGCTCTTTCAACAGTCGTCAGTTCAAAAGATTATCAATGTAGTGAATGTAGTGTAGAATGTTGTGTCAATCTTCACATTTGACTTGTACTAAGAAAAATAATAATCAATTTTTCTTTAGAATAATCGGAGTTACCCCCAGCGAAGCCGGTGAATACGTTTGCGCAGCTACCAATGAAGCTGGAACTGCCAAAGCTACAGCCACTATAATTGTAGTTTCCGCTCCCGAACTATACGTAACGCCAGATCAAGAAATTATTACTCGAGCTGTCAATGATTACCTCCGCTTGGAATGTCGTGGAGTTGGCGAACCTTTACCTTCTGTAAGCTGGAGCAGAGGCGGTGTTGATGCTTAGTAAGTACCTTTGAATTTTCTAATACTATTTAGTTTGGTTAAATTATTTTTTCTCTTACAAAGTGTTTTAACCAAACAACCCTCAATGAAAGCTTCAGTTTTCTTTACTCTTTATGCCTCCTATTTTATCAGTTGTCTAATAGATTACAAGGAAGGCTCCGTAAATAAAAGGCCGGAGTTAAGAATAGAAGTGACCAGCTCTTTACAGAATTATATATTTTCTTAAACATATCTCTTATTAGTCAATAGTATTGAATAGGTTCTTTCCTAAATCTTGAGATCCAGAACAAATTCTCGTTTCCGTCTTTCATTTCATTGTAATATATGCTTTAGAATAATTTATGGACGAACGGTAAAACTTCACATGAATAATTCTTTGATTTTAGACATAAACTAAATTCATAAAAAATCTTGTGAATTCAGGTTGTGTATGAAATTGTTTATGACGTTTTTGTTCATGATTCTGACTCGTGATTACAATTGTTTGTTCCTTATATAATTGTTATCAATAAAACTTGGATGTTACGAAATAAGGTTTTGCTGGCCGACGATTCTTGAGTTCTTAACGATAGTTTGAATTTGTCAAAATATACGACCTTAACGTGTAGCTGGTATTTCCATCTTTACATTTTATGTAACTGTGATAATACAGTTGCCAGAAACTTGACTTTTTTTGTAAGAAGCATAAAAATATTAAAAATTTATTACATTTAAGGTATGAGTTTTGATATTTTTAATAAATATTTTATTGGTGTATTTAATTATATTAAAATACCGTATTTTAGTCGTGTCAACAATCCATTTTTCACCAATTTTCAATTTTGTGTATATTTAAAGAAAATAAATACAAACATTTTTGAAAATTCTGCCTTTAATAGGCCGTGCTTTTGTTAATTTAATTTATTTGAGAATTTCTAATAGCTCTTAAATTATTTAGAAGTTACCGGAAGAAATAAAAAAAATCCTTCTTTAATAAGGTATGTCTAAAAAGTTAACAAATAAGCGTATATTCTTGTAAAACTTTCTGTTAATCAATTAACCAATTGTACGTTAATAATTACTGAAAAACAATACGAGCGCGGCGGCCAACAGTTTGAATTTTCTGTCGTAGACCTCTCAGTAGGTTCTGTACGGATCTGAAGTTTTTATTGATGGTTCGTATTAGGGCTTTCTTCAGGTAGAAATTAAAATAGATTTGACCATTTAAATCACCAAGAAAAGCGATGGAATGTTAGTCCTTAGAACTAATTACTTGCCATTCCAAGAATTTTTTTGTCCACTGGTTTTTCGGTATGCGACCGGTTTTTTTATGCATTTCTAGGTTACCAGAGCCTTTATATTGCTTCAGCTAACCGCCGTAAAGTGTAACAACGGAGCTATCTTTTTCGAAATGATTTACTGTTTTAAACTTTTCAGTTGTCACAGTACTAAACAAAACTTACGCTGAGCACTCTTGATTCAGATACACTTAATCTGGCACCATTTTAACAAAGGAAATAGTTAGTTTTTCCAAAACGCCCTTCTCGGGGGGAGTTCTTAACTCTTTAGATGTTGATTTCAACTGTTTAATAGCAAATAAACTTATTAATAATCTCGTAGTTTAATTCGTTATGAAAAAATGTGCAAAGTTTAAAGAACCACAATTCAAAATACTTGCAACAACATTTATATAAATGTTTAAAACCTGTCTATGGACGGTTGATACTGAGTTGCGACGAACGAACGTCAATAAAAAGTTCCGAGTTGCGATACAGACCTTTTTCAAATCGAAAATTGACGGCCGAGTTGCGGTCCGCCACAGGCAGGTATAGAGCTATAAGTACGCAAGTTATGTGTGAAAATTAAAGTCAAATACATATTTCAGTAATTATTATATCTGTAGGACATGCATTTGACAAACGTTACAGCATCAATTTCTTTATGTACATACATATTGAATTATCTTATTTTCTAAAAATGCTGAATTGTACCTATTAGTCGAACACTTTGGTGCACTGGTTTGTACAGCGTTGATTTTCGCGTATGTTTTAGTCTGGAAACCCTTGATGACCTCTAAAAATTCATGGAAATTCGGATAAGGCGAAGGCAATCCTTTGCAAATTTTGAATGAAAAGCCTCAATCCCCTTATTAGTTCTCCAAACGCTGGTGTCGAGGGGCCCAAAGGGTTGTAGGCAAAGGAGCACTATCATCGATGTAGCTTTTAACTATGTAGTCAGCAAACAATGTTACTTGTGGGTGGACTAGCTGATTTTCTAATAATTGGACGAAAACATCTCCCATGTGATCGACAGGGAGAAAAGTTAGCCTGGACATGTGGTGAAGCCATTTTCTAATGGAAAACTTTTATCTTTGTATTCTCTAGTTAATCCTAGATTCTGAATTTTTCTCCACCAGGATTGTCCTAAATAGAATCTGCATCCCGCCAGCGTTGTTAATGGAAATTCGGTAGAAACCGCACCGTGAATAGCACCTTCAAAATCTGACACGAGCTTTGTAAGCGAGAAGACACATCCTAATTGCTGGCATTTGGACTTTACCGCAGAGAATACGAATACGAAGTTTTCTTCTTGTCGTGCAATAGGCTGAACACCAAGGGAATATAGCGGCCCTTAATATATGCTAGAATAGTAAACATTTGTAGAAAAAACCTCGCACATAATTCAAATGAACCGTCCACCATCACAATTTCCGCCGCGCACAGGAATTCTAAATTACTTTTACAGGAAAATATCACACCAACCTGGACATCATTAAACATCAGGCTATCTTCATGCCTGGCGGTTTCGACCGAGATTGAATTGAGATATTCATGAACTTCCTCTCGGGACTTCTTCCCCATTCTTATCATATCGGAGTCGGTGAAAGTTTTCAGCATACTCGGATCTGCAGCCACCTCCCGCCGAATCATCTTTCTGGTCTTTCGTTGTAATGTTCCTCGTTGGCTCTCTTCTTCACTGCGTTGTTAATTTTTTGGCGATTCAGTACTTGTTCATTATCGTGTTGATGTTGATGATTGCCGGTCGTCTAGTAAAATGGTATAAACTTTGGCAGTGCAATTCTTGTTTGGGCAGACTGTCCATTAGACGGCGATATTGCCGAAATTTGTAATTTTCCAATAGGACCAAAGTTTTTCCTTTCTCTCTCAACATCCTCTGTAATAAGACCATGTTGACATGAAAAAGTTTAAACGTAAACTAGTAAATTTCTGCCCTTACGTTTTATACTTTTATCTAGGTTAACCCTAATAATGTAATAATATTTAAGAATTAATAATATTTGATAATTTGACCCTACCTACCTGCCGATTTGTCGATTACCGCAACTCGGATGAAAGGCAGGTCAAAATATTTACAACCTTCTAAAGGTCGTTAGGCGAACCGCAACTCGGTATCTGGGCTATGAACATTAGTTCTCTTGAGCTGAACAAGGTTTTTGAAATAAAGTTTCTTATAATCCCTTCATCTTGCACACACAACCTTGAAATAACCAGCAAGCAGTACCTGTATATTAGATCTCAGTGTCTCCTCATAACACTTTAAATTATGAACCATTATTGATTCTGTTGTTCCTGCAATTTTTATGGTCTGATATGCAATTTTATAACATAATGATTTGACTGTTTTATCTTCAGTTATGAGAGCCAAGTTCGCACTCCACCAAGATCGACGGGTGTCCTTGAGTTTACACGTCTAAGACCCGAAGACGCTGGAATTTATATTTGCATAGGTCAAAATAGTGCTGGAACTACTGAAAGAAGAGTACAAGTTGATATATTACCTGAAAGAGGAGACAATCCCGGTAAGAAAAACTATAATACTTATTGTAAATTTTGCTTCGAGATAACGTAACTGTTTAATAAATAATAAAGGGCAACTAATTGCTATACTTTTCTCAACTTTTAACTCTAAACAAAAAAGATCCATAGTATCAAAATTAAAGTGGCTGATTAGTGTTGCCGCTTTGCATTAGTGTTAACTCCACGTAAATAAATTGAGCCTCAAATATACATTTATCTGCGAACCAATAAATTATGTACCTAAATGTAAATAGATTTCCCTATGAGAGGCATTTCGAAAACAGACTTATAATATGTAGTTGCTATTTTAAAAATATTTTAAAAAGTGTTCTTGTTTTACAATAACAAGAGATTCCTTTATTCACTTACATTGATTCTCGCATAAAATACATTGTTTATTAAACTAACCAATAGTTCTTACTAGCATAGTTTATACGCAAAATAACTAAAATTATGTTATTTTGTTTTGGAGGCTTATGTAATATTGTCGAAAGTATAACTTGTCCCAAAATATAAGATCCTGATTTTTGCCGTTTTAAGTGGGCAATATAAAAATTCTGACCTTTTGTTTATGATAGGTTGCAGAGATGGAACATTTTGTGCCCTTATTTATGATTTAACTTGATGCTAAATATGTTCAATTGGATTAAACACACAATAATACGGAGGAAGCCGCAAAACAGTGTGTCCCATTTTCTCAGCCATACTATCACAAACATATTTCCTTTTCAATTTATAATCTTTCAAAACTTCCACAAGATCACTTTTTTTATAACTAAAGTCAAAATAAATGTCATTTTCTAACATAAATTTCTGTATTTCCGATTTGATGTTGGCTGCATTAGGAACCTTATTTAGTAGGCGACTATGGTAACTTGCATTGTCCATAACTATAACACTCTGTTCGGGAACATTTGGCAAAAGGGAATTTTGAAATCAATTTTCAAAAAGTTCTGCGGTCGTGTCTTCGTGATAGTTCAAACTAGAATCTTTTATGTTTTTTGCAGATAATAGTAGACAATTTGAAACCCAGCCCTTTTCAGATCCAGCATGCAAAATGGTTATTCGTTTACCTTTATTTGAAGGTGCGTTAGTCTGACATTTTGTACTGCTGTCAACCCAGCCTTTTTGCACAGTGTCATGGGTATCGAACCATGTTTCGTCAAGGGAAATTATTAGCTAATTCTCTGATCGATACTTTTTAATTTCTTGTAAATAAGTATGTCGCCTTTTGTTGATTTTTCGGAACGTGAATCCCATTCTTAAGAGAATTCTGTAGAGGGTTGATCGGCCACAATGTATATTGGCCCCGTCCTGCACCAATCTTAATTTTATTTTTTGTCTAGTGTCAGCACCAACTGCTCTTCATACGTAGAATATATTTTCCTCCTGATGACGTCTTTTTCACAATCGTTTACATAATCCATTTGAAAATCTTTCTGTTTTTTCCTGTTCCTGAGTGATGGTTTTCCTACAATACCCTTAATCGTAGAAGTTGGAGTTTTTGTTAGTTCACTGATTTCTTGCAAAGTACTTTGTTTATTCAAATTTCTTTTTACCAAACTGTCGTAAATATTTTTCACTATTTGTTTAACGTCAAGTGATAAATGTTTTCTCTTGCGATAGCCACTATTGCAATTTTCCCACGGACGCCACATAATTAAAATAGAACCGTTACGTTGTAAATTGTAAGTAAAATTAAAAATAAAAATAATGAAAAAGTATCTTTCGAATCTTAATGGGGACCTGTGGTCATTAGGCCTATATTAGCAAATACTTAAAGAGCTCCAAACCAGGTTTGCAGGTAGTAAATATATAGGTAAAAATAGATCCAATATGATTGCAGGTGCAAATGAGGGCGGTATACAAAGCAGGTAAAATAAAAATACGTTTATCGTACTACCTGGCAAGTATGCACAAAACCTTAATAGGCTCGTTTATTGCCCCATTGAAAAAGCAAAAAGGCAGGATTTTATAAATTGGGATTTACCATAATGGTGATAATACAGCTTTTCTGGAATTACTGACATTAAAACAAATTTTTGCTTTTCTTTACTTCGGGGTTATTTTTTTTAAGAAAAAAAAGTAGTGAACATTGGTGTCACTACTAAATTTTGAGAGATTTTTTTAAAAATCTGTTGTGCTTTTTTTTAAGGTATCTTTAAGGTGCTTTCTAATAATTAAATTTTAACATTTTATTAAAATTACTTATTAGAAACTTTGCCTCATTATTATAACCATCAAATGGTATGTATGTTACTAGTCATAAATAACAAAGCTAAGGTAAATATCTCAAGGTTTAGCGATTCGCTAAGAGCTCTTATTTCAAAACGGATTGATGTTACATAAAACGCCATTTCATATATTTAATAACCATCCTTTACTAAAAATGTATCCTGTATGATGTCACAATTTTTAATTTAATATTGAATAAAGTTTAAAAAAATTCTATTATGTATCATGAATCCGCCACACATTTACATATCTTATTAGAAAAAAAGCCGTTGGCGATAGGTTTTGAAAGGAAGTGTTTTAGATACTGGTACACAGAAAAAAACTCTCTTATAATAAAAACGGTACTACATTTACTCAAATCATATTCTCCGTTCTGTATTCCACAATAATATTATCGTTTTATAGTATGACGATCCTATTGTTATGAACGAGGCAGACATTGTGAGTTAATTTTAATTGTTTTTAAACACAATATTTGTAATGAAAACTTAAACGTAATGTTTTAATTAGCTTGTTATTTTGATTTATTTTTACTACTTATTTGTAGTAATTTACGGTATACGAGTATTTGATCTCCACGTCTCTCTCCATTAAACGTTCTAATACTACGTATTTCAATACCCTCCACGAGGTATTGGTGATAAGTACAATATTTTTTGTCCCGCGATAATAGACGCCGAGATCGGTTGTTCGGACCAGACGTATAGGACAAAGGTAATTATAAACCAAATATGTGGTACTTATTAGTAAAACCTATAAATTGATTAGAGAGATTTAGAATCATACTCACGAAGCAAACAATACTAGGATTAATTCAATAATAAAATCCGATATTGATGATGTATTTCCATTTTGTCAATAAATAAACAACTAATTAGTTTATAAAATAAAAATTATCCACAATTAAGGGGGAAGGCCTGTGTAAACGACCGTTTTTTTCATTTGTGAATCATTTGTTGAGGCCTCAACTATAAAATATTTAACGCCCAGGTATAGTGCAAAAAAAAACATTAGAAAATGATTATACGTACATAAAAAAAAAAAAATAACTTTTGACTTCAAAAAAATAGGTTTATAATTAATTTTTTTATAATTTTTGCCTCAACTTTAAAAAAAAATCCGCGAATACTTTTTGAGCTCCAAAATGCGCGTTATGAGTTTAAAGTTTTTGGTAAAGAAAAAATAAAGTTAAAGTGGCAAAATATCCTAATCTGCAATACGAGGGCGATTCTGCAAAATGACCATCATATGACTCACAGAAAGAAATTTTACATTCTACACCGATTTTTAGTTTTAAAATCATTCATTACATGTAAAATGAATGTATAGCTATCGTTGAACACGCCTGCTACCAAGAAGGAAGCTATTTCAATAATTTTTAAGCCACAGCGTTGATGCTTTGGCACCAGGCGCCATGTGTAGCATTGAACGAACCAAGCATATTTCAAGCAAGTCTCTCGGGGCAAATCTTCGTAAATGGACATTATCTCAGTTATTACATCTATAGTGCAGAAGGATGAATATAATTCTCTGTCGCATTCTTGGCTTCGGCGACGCGATACTTACATTACGATTCGGCGCCTGGAGGGCAGTACTGATGCTGTGGCTTTTCATCGGTTGACATCATGTGATAATAGGTAGCCATTATCAATTTTTGTCATATCATCCTTTGAGTCTGGATGTCTTCGGATGGTAAGGCCATTGTATTTAGTCAATTTCCTAATTAGATTATCTGTAAGCTTCCCTTTTCCTCCAAGTTTCGCGGTTTTTTTCAAATTACGTAGTCGAGTACCATTCACTTTTCCACATGCCCGACACATTCTCTTTTTTTTTTTTAAATCTGTATATCCTCGCCATAAGGCCATTCTCCAACGGCCTTAAAAGTCTTCGTATCTCCGTCTCCAACATAATTGGTGTATCTAACTCCATAACGTTCCATCTCAGCATCTCGACCATCAACCTCCATCTTGCCCGATCATTCATTTGGCAGTCTTCTAGGTGTTCTATGTAGTCTTCATTTGAATCATAAGAATCATGTTATTTAAAATAAGTGCGTGCTTGACAATAGCACTTCACAGAAATTTTAAATCAAAGTCCTCTGTCATTTGTCTGTCCAAAGAATAAATTTTGCTTACATTTTCTACAAAGAGCAATTTCAAAAATAGCGGCAAATACACTGACAAACTCTATTATACGGTAACAAAAGCTGAAATCCTGAATGACGTCTGCCACCGTCGCTTTCAACTTCTTAGACGATGCACTTGGTTCAACTTCTTCTTCTTGCTCAGTATATTGCATATCCTTGGACTTATTACCTGAGTAATGCCGACGGCGAGAGCTACTTGGACATAATTAGGTTTATTTTTATCAATTTTTCGAGAACATGAAAAGCCCAACACGCAAAGCGACTTAATGTAAAAAAGCGGAATATTGAAGCACGCTGTCTCTCAGCTCTTTACCCGGTGGCGCTACCTTGGGGACGCTATCCAAACGAAAAAATATTGCTATTCATCTTCAATGGTACCATCTATTACCAAAATATGAAATAGGTAGTTTATTTAGTCATTTAGTGATATTCTTAAGATGTTCTAAATTTCGATTTAAAAAAAATCGTCAACAATTTTTTTTTTAGGAGGCCTCTTCAGATGTTATAGAATCATGGAACTTTTGGCTTAGTTTTAATAATGAAAAAAAAGCTGTCAACAATTTTTTTTACTGCAGTTCATTTTCCCCAGATGAAGGTAAATTATATAACAACGTAATTGGTAATTTTAGATGGCTTAGTTTTGGCACCGACGCGACGGGTGATATGACTATAGTTTTAAGTATTCAAAATTTTATTCTGCATAAAAGTACGTGTATGACGGGAAGCTATTTTGGAAAGAAGCAAATTTTTTGCGAAGATATGTAGAGCGCGAGTTGGGTAAAAAACGGCAGTGTGAGACAAAAAAATTTTGAGAACTGACGCCAAGATCAGTACCACAAGAATTAATATCAAGAAGATTAATAAAATTTTGCAAATTAAAGTTTCCAAGTAAATTTATATAACCAATGACATTTTTCAGTTCTTCAGATTAAATTATTCCAAACTAATAAGGCTACAAAATAGTCAGTTAATATATAGCTTTATATAACAAGCGCTTCGATCTGTTTTTTTTTCGTTCACCTCCCCTCCTGAGTAGGGATTTTACCCTTTTTCCATATCCTAAGGCGAGGATGTCGTAATACCCGTTAACGTTTTGCAAGTGCCGAAACATACATTTTTGTATTTCACAGCACTTTTAGACAACGCGGTAGTGCTGCCTCGGACGTTATTGCATTTCTGCGAACACCTATGTACGTGGCCAGACCAAATATACTTAAATAAATAAGTATATCGACCTGTGGGATTGAACCCTCGACCTTATGCACCGTAACCAAGGTACTATGCCACGGAGCCACGAGCCGCCAAGTTGCCATTTCTAAGCTATTTAAAAAATGTCAATATTTCAAATTTTTTATTTCATAAAATGATATTTTTTAATTTTTGTTTGTTTATATTAGCAAAAATTTGCTATTGAAAAAATGTTTTTTTGCTATGAATAAGTTTTTGTTTAAAATACTTTTTTTCGATACGATTGGTGGTGGAACTTGGTATATTAATATTTCCTAGTCTACATTCAAACCCATATGCAGTAACCTTCTTTGTGAAATTCTATCTACTTTTCCAAAATTAAAACCACATTTGGTATTATTTCACAATTTATTTACCTTTTTATGACGTGTTTTGTCCTACGCGTGCATTATGGAAGATAGAATTTATTTACTTTAATTGAACCAATTTTGTTGTAATCGATGAGAGCACTATTACAGGAAATATTGTAGTGTTTTCTGTTTGTACAAGAACTATATTTTTCGGCATGGAAACACTTCCTTCCAAACTTTTCAATAAATAGCTCATTTATAATACCTGTCCAAGAGATTAATTATTTTATTCAGAAGTTTAGACATAAATCAAGATGAAATTACTTACTGTGTGTGATTGTTATAGTTTTCCATTGCTATGTATTCTAGTACAGACATAATTAAATAACAGAACACTATTTTCTTGCGATTGAGAATATTTTTCCTAAAAAATTTATTAAATATCAATATATTATATATCGATAATCACAATGTAAATAGTAACTTAATATATTTTATATTTAACCTTTTGATGGAAAATAGTATTCGCTTTGTAGTGGCTGATTAATAAAATATTAATTTCTTGGAATAGTTGTACATAATTTATGCTTTATATTTGCTAATGTTGTGGTGTCTGCTTTATGCTCCGTCTGCCTCCTCTACTAATCAACGGGAATATTAGACCGAAGATACCCAGGTAATTCTTTCTTCTTCATACGCTAAAAGCAAAAGATTTAAGTAGCTTTTACAACTTTTATTTTTTTCTGATATAATTTTGTATCAATTTTTATTATAAGCATCGAAAAATTGTTATGAACATTATTTAAATCTTCTGCTTGATTCACATATTCACAGAAACTGAAAAATGGAACAATATTTCTTCAAACAGTAGGAATTTAAAGATTTTTTTGATTACAATACTTTAACGGCCTGATTCACTAAAAATTAACTTTAAAACTAGTTTATTTTGCAATTAGTCGAGCTTCAATTGATAACACTAATAAGTCAACCAAAATTATGAAGCTGAGCTCTACAACACCGAAAATTCGTTTTAATTTATAAATAAACCGATAATAATGAACAACTATTTAAAAATTTTAAATTTTCAATACAGCCAGTCACTAATTGGAACACTTTATATTGAATTTTGAGTGTATCAATTATAAATAAACATTATTTCTAGTAACCATGACCGTCTAAATACTCCGGTTATTCGAAACCACGTACAGGAAGCACATGAAGTTTTTCATTTTTGCGTTTCATAATACCACTAATCGTCTGAATCCTGACAACACGAATAACACTACCACTTTCCAGATAAAGGTCTATTTCCACTAAAAGGCTCACTTGTTTCTTCTTTTACTACCACCAATGTCTTGATACTAATATTTTCAGACTGCTGCGATTTGTTGTGCTGCTGTAACGTAGTTCGATACCAGGCTGTCCATCGCCTCCACAGATGCTAAACCATTTTTTGTCAATGGTGATAATGATTCAAGTGATTTTCCATTGAGTCTCGTTGTAGCAGTGCGTTAAAGGGGTGTCCAATTAGGAAATGACCAGAAGCTAAAGCTTGGAAATCGTTAGAGTTTGGGGTTTCGGTGATTTTAATTATATAACGTTTAGCCGATTTTATAGCCGCCTCCCAGAGACCGCCTGGCTGTAGAAATTTTGTTGGGATGAAGAGCCATTCGATTTCATTTCTTCAATTATTCTTTTTAGCTCATTCTTTGTCCCCACAAAATTTGTTCCGTTATCAAAATAAATACGTTTATATAAACTGGGTCGAGAGACAAAGCTCTTTAAACAATTGAGAAAAGAATTTGAACTAAGAATTTGATAATAATGAACAACTATGTAAAAATTTTAAATTTTCAATACAGCCAGTCACTAATTGGAACACTTTATATTGAATTTTGAGTGTATCAAAAATTTTTCTAACAGAGATTAAGCCCTTGCTACTTATTACAAAATGATACAAAAAAAAACGATCTTCCCTAACAGGAACATAGACAGGTTTACACTCTTCGCATTCTGAGCCAATCAGATCATTTCCAAACAATCAGGTATAAATATAAATATTATAACATATAAATTTGGGATTTTTAACAAACAAAACAATAGTTATATCCAAAATTCGAAGTTTGATATGCTTTTCGTGTAAATAAAAGATGACAATCCTTTTAGACCAAGAGGGCGACCTGAAATTTTGACCTGTCGACTAACCATCTACTTAGTTGTTCATTCTATCGGGCGAGTCGGATAAGCCTTTAACGTTTCCAGCCAAAAACGACCATTTTTGGCTGGAAAAAGCGGGTCCAGCTTGGTCCTCCGGTATTGGCGGCGTCTGCCTTTTGCTGGTTTCCTCTTATTTTATGAAGAACAAACTAAATTTATTGATTTTATATGGTTAAATGACGTTTTTTTGGATCCTAAGGGTCCGGTCTCGGCGGGGTCTGACCTTTGGGGCGCTCGACTTTTTTAGTGTCAACAAGTATACTTGATTCAAGTGCTTAAAAGACAGTCCATTTTTGGATGTCTCATTTTGGGCCTTGTCTGGGTATTCCTGGGCACGAGGGCCGCAAAATTTAAGGCTTTTATTCGACTCGCTCATCAAAATTTCGGGTCGCCCTCTTAATCTATTTGAGTTTCAAAATTATCTAAAAGTGTCAGTACACGTAGAAAGTTTAACGGTCCTGGTGTAGAGTAGTTCTTTATTAATTTTAGGTATAGATCATTACTATATTAGCGTCATTCAAAAAAATATGATTCAAGTCGCCAATAGTTCCCCATAACTCGCATAAATTGGAGTCCATGACTTTTAACATTTTAAGCTGAGCATGGTAACATGCAAGGCCAAATATAAGACTTAGTAGTAATAAATCTTCTGGATATAGACTGTGCCAATATTTGTCCGGAAGTTCTGATCTGAGATAAATATGTGTTACTATTTCTAAAGTTTTCCATCTATTTTACCGTTCTATCATTTTAAATTCTTGTAGTTATATAGATATTCGGTTCCAAGATTGTATTTCTCAATTTTTATTTTAAATTTTCTTCTAAAATCGTTTCTTTGCTCGCATTTACTATATGAAATATGTCACAAACAGAAGCAAATTAGAAGTAGAAGTTTTTAATTCCGTAAGAGATTTTTTTTAGTGAATCTGGCTATTAATGTTTACTTTTCTCAATTTGTAACGTACCTCGTTTATAAAAAGTGATCGGTAATGGAATAACCGTATACCGTCACCAGAGAAATATGTCTTTAGATTTGATTTCAAATATAAAGTGAATCATAACGAAACAAATCATTGGTATATTTTTCGCTCGAGAGAGTTTACTTGAAGTTCTTTAAATAAAAGTAATAAAGCTAGCAATATTTGATGAAATTATACTCAAGACCTAATGGATTGCATTAAAATTTATACTTTATACGATTTTTTTATTTCACCTCTTCACTAATTATATTTTTAATACCATGTATGTATGTAAAATTGTGTTTTTGGTATTCAAGTGTTATTGCATTTAATGCTGTTCATTATGTAGATAAAGTCATAATTTTATAATCACGTTTTTTGGAGCTAAATCCCAACTTTTAATATCTCTTGTTTACTAGATTTATAAAACATAAAATGATACAAAATATAAATTTTCTAGGTGGTGACCAAGGCACTACACCAAATGTGGAAGAATTTAATGCCATTGTTGGTGCTCGAGCCGAACTTAGATGTAGGATTACTAGTTCCGGTAAGATTAAAATTTATTAATGAGAAATAACTATTTAGAAGGTATAATAGCTAGATAATTTACTAGAAGAAGAATATTTACAATTTTATATTAAACATGATATTTTAAACGTTTCTGCTCTTAATACGGTATTTCGTGCCCAAATTTAAGAAAAATATAGAATTCGTGTTTTAAACTCGGTATCTGTCGGTTCGTTGGCCGTAGAACTTTTTTAGAGATTGCTTTAAAACATTCCTTTAGATGACACAAGTTCAGGAACTCGCGGCAGGATAACAGTATGGGTCAACGTTTCTTAAGGCTCTAATAATTTAATTAAAAACCCGAACTAAGCAATATGTAATAAAAAATATAACGGGCGAGAATGTCTTTATGTTAGAGCATATGTACATGCTACAAAACTCTATCTTCATTTTATTATATATATATATATATATATATATATATATATATATATATATATATATATATATATATATATATATACTATATATACAGGGTGCCCCATATGTATGAAATAATGATTACACAACATTTATTAATCAGTGTATCAAAATGTTTAAATTAAAGTTATAGGGTGTTATACGGAGCACATGCCCACGTTAACAATAAAATGTTTCAATTCTAAGAAATTACGCCATCTTGATTTTTTTTTAAATGGAAAGCCCTTTACATTATTTTATTTATGAGTCCTACTAAAAATTCTAGGTATTACACCATATGTCTAAATTGAACTGTTTTGGAATTATCGTCATTTGCCATTTAAAATAAAAAAATACAAAAAACTATTAATAAATACTCTAGGTTTATTTTTAAGGTAACAATTGCTCAAAATATCTTCCGTTAACAGCGAGGTAATGACCCAATCTGTTATAAACACCCTGAATAGAGTATCCAAATTATTTTCATCGGGAAAAAGACGTGCACAAGGTGGAATAACTTGCTCTTAGATGATAAAAAGGACCAATGATATGACGTCCACAAATCCCTGCCCACACGTTTATCTTTTGTGGTCTTTGAGAACGACTCTCGATTATCCAGTGGGGATTCTCAGTAGACCAGTACCGGCAGTTATGCTTGGTAACTCTTCCGTTAAGACAAAATTTGGCCTCGTCAGAAAAAACAATATTATGAATTAGGTTAGGATCATTATTGATTCGTTCCATCATGACCTCGCAAAATTCAACGGTCTATCTTCAGATAATTTTTGCAATAGGCTGGGTTTGTATGGATGCAATTTTTCTTCATTCAGTATACGATTTAAGGTACCTTTACTTATGTTGTGGTCTAGGCAAAGCTGACGAGTGGTTGTATGGGGATTTTCTGTAATTTCCAATAAAACATCTAACTTTTGGAGGTCCGGATTTAGAACGATCATTAACATGACCTGATTGTCTAAATCGTTTTAAGGTTTTGCTGACTACGGATTGGGTAATAGGTTCTCGATATTCTGCGTTAAAAAGATCACACACCTCCTGTTGTGTTCTCCTACGGTCTCTGTAACCAACCATCATTAACAAAGTGATTCTTTCAGTTTCTGTTAAATGTACCATTATGATATTACGCTCAAATTGCTGTTTCACAAAATGCAGCAATAAATTTTCATTCATTTTTTGACGCGTTACGTCGTTACCTGACAGTAAATGTTTGATACAAGCCAGCTTAACAGCAAACATATTATTGTCAACGTGAGCATGTGCGTCGTATAGCATTCTATAACTTTTATTTAAACATTTTCTTGATACACAGATTAATAAATGCTATGGAATCATTATTTCATACATATGGGGCACCATTATACATACATACATACGTACATACATACATACATACATACATACATACATACATACATATATACATACATACATACATACATACATACATACATACATACATACATACATAGATACATACTACATACTACATACATACATACATATATACATACATACATACATACATATATACTTACGTACATACATACATATACATACATACATATACATACATATGTGTAGTTATTCACGGACTGCATATCGCAATTTTTAATATATAAAGAGTGCTTCAGTTTTACAATTTATCTACTTACGTGCCATTACCAATATCGATATTTCGAAAATTTTTTATTTGAAATCATATTATAAGTGAATTATAGGCTTACATATTATAAATTTTCCCGAAATATTCATTGAGGTTAAAATTGCGTGAAATTTTTTAGTCGGGGCCTTTACTAAATATTAGTGTAATTTGACATAATAGAGTAGGTATCACCGGAAACTAATTAACTAAGATCACATTAATCTTGCCAGTGACTTTACAGAGACATCACTTTCATTTGATAGGAAACTTTAAAATGATTTTTCCTGTTTTTATTGATATATTTAACATTACATAAAAATTTAATTGAAAGTCGAATTTATTGTCCCGTGTTTTTAAATTAAATTAAATAATAAATTATTGAAGTAGTAACTTCATTCATAT
Source organism: Pachyrhynchus sulphureomaculatus (assembly GCA_019049505.1). Classification (NCBI taxonomy): domain Eukaryota; kingdom Metazoa; phylum Arthropoda; class Insecta; order Coleoptera; family Curculionidae; genus Pachyrhynchus; species Pachyrhynchus sulphureomaculatus. The sequence goes on from CM032447.1 coordinate 114,348,447, forward strand.
TTCTCAATTTGTTGATAAATTTCGTTTTACATAAAAGTTTTCTGCGAAGGTGTGTTATTAATTAAATAATTTTTAACGAGCCTATTTTAAGAATTACGTTGATGGGTAGGAGTATATTATTGTAATATAAAACTACAAAACGAGAAGAAGTAAGTATTTAAATATTTACTTTATTTAAATGGAACCTTTGAGTTAAAAACGATGTCCGTATATATTTATAACATTTTATTTAAAGAATACTACAAATGTTGCAAATAAGTTCTAAATATTGCAATGGATAAATATCAAAAAAAGAAATTTTGTGCTGATTTTCTAGGTATGGTTCGATAGATCTTGATAAACGGACGGAGGGTAGCTTAGGCTACTTCAAAATCATAAATTAATTAAACTGGAGTTTAATTTACGATATTCTGAAGTAAACTCTGTCTACGACTAGTTAATTAATATAAAGTTTAGGTCAAGTGAATATAAGTGAGTTCAAATTAAACTACAATTTTAGGTTTACACCTATTTGAGCTAAATAACTTAATTATTAAAAACAATGTTTGAGATTCACTTTAGCATCACCTGAACTAACCTTTGCCTGTGACTAGTCAAGATTCATCTAAACATACTCGTTAAGGATGAAGTTTGGTTCATCTTGAGATTAAATTAAATATCACTACTGAATTAATCAGTCCAGTAAACTTACCTGAGCTAATTGCTGCCTAACTTATTTATTTAAAAAGTAAATTTTGAAAACAAAAGTTAATTCAAAAATGTGTTGAAAATTGAAATTCTGAAAATTATATTTTCGACAATATCACTTTAAAAAACATTTCAGAGATCGTTAAAAATATAAAAGGGTAAGGTTACGTTAACAATTTTTGGCAGGTCCAAAATGCAAAAGCTAGTTCTTAAATTAGCAAAATCGGCAACTTTGTGTTAATTAGCTTCTCGTGTGGGTGTAGTAGCTGGTACGTGGCAACTGCCGATTTTCTCTTTTCATCGATATGAAATATAGTGAGAACTTCATTTGCTGCAACCAATGAAATATTTCTCCTGTGCAACATCAGTTGCTAAATACGCCTAGTGGTTGCATTCAGCAGACCTAGCATCTACCAATGTTTTCTTCTTACCTATATAGAATAAAAAGAAAAAGGCGATGGCTCCAACCAAGAAATACTATGTCGCTGCTCTCGTCTGCTGAATGCAACCTTTGTTGCAACTAATCCAGTAGAGCGGCAGTAATCTCCGAGCATCTAAAAAACTAGATGTCCAATTTTTTAATAGTGAAATAGATTAAGGTCCTGTGAACTTTGTATGATCTAAGTGCTTCCTTTTGGAGCAAAAAGTAATACTATATTTTAATAGCGTATTGCCAGTTTGTTATTGGAATATTTAAAAATTTTAAAAGTAGGTGAATCCTTATTTGACTTAAACACAGCCTAAGCAGTTCTATGTATTAAGTATATTATAATGTTTAAAATATTTCTATTTGTAGAAGGTATCCCACACTACGTCGATTGGGTGCGTCCAGGAAACCTTTCGCTACCAGAAGGCGCTTACATTAGAGAAGGAACACTTTACATAGACCAGGTGCAAGCATCAGCCGCAGGAGAGTATGATTGTGTTAGCTACTCCTTACCAGGCAGAGCTCTATTGTTTACGATTAAAAGTCGCTTGCGAGTTGTTAGTAAGTATTAGACCCGTTAGGATAACTGGCAATGATGGTTTGTTTTTCGAACAAAGATATTTTTTCTGATTTTAAAATTTTACAGTATAAACTTTTGTACTATGTTTTTAAAACCTTAAATGGAAATGTATATATATATATATATATATATATATATATATATATATATATATATATATATATATATATACATATACATATATATATATATATATATATATATATATATATATATATATATATATATATATATATATATATATATGGTATATAGCCAAACTTTGAGAATAACAGAAGGAATCAACTAGTATAGAAAATAAATAGCATGTGGTTACACACAAACGCCTAGATGGGACCACTTAATAATTCATATTTGACCCATCTTTTTCTGTTTTTATTTTGACGTTTGTTTAGTTTAATGTTCAGCAATTTTATTCATGGAACAATATACTCAAGACCAACGCACTAAATTTATTTAAACTTGCTATAAAAATGGATGTCCTTTAAATAAAAGTTCTTGGGTCGACATAATTGGTCGATTATGTGGCTCGACAATTCAAACACTGGTGCAAAAATTGGAAATGACTCAGTTCATATTGTACAAGTCAGGTAGACCACGAAGTGCTCGTTCGAATAAAAACATTGCTGATGTTCCTGACAGTGTTGCTAATGAACCATCAATATTGATTCCACATCATTCCCAACAATTAGGCATTTCTGGTGACAGTATATGGTGACTTTTGAATAAAGTTTTGCATTTCGATACATACAAAATTCAATTGACATAAGCATTGAAAGGCAAAGATGATTTGCAACACAGAGATTTTTCCGATTGAATCCTTGAACAAAAATCAAATGATCCATTGTTTTCATAATTCTCAATAATTTAATCATGTCAGTTTGTTGTTAGTAAATTGAAAACATTTTTAATTTTTTCAGTTTCATTTTAATCATCATAAAAAAAATTTAAAATTTTCTTTACATTTTTTTCGTGTTTTTGTACAAAATAGTCCAATAGTTACATTTATAGTTTTAGTACCTCGTTTTGTTATGTCAAGATATGTTTTTTTTGGACAAATCTATTGCCAAAAATCCTTTAAAATTTAGGTATTAATTTTTGTCAGGACGATCGGATCAATCATTATCAATATGTCATTTATTATTTATACATTATATATATAATGCAAAGCATCATTTGTTATTGCATTTCTGTAGGATACAGATAATAATATTTTCTATGCTTAAATACCTATATATATATATATATATATATATATATATATATATATATATATATATATATATATATATATATATATATATATATATATATATATATACTTTAATGACATGGTACATAAGTGGCACTTTTATATATTATTATATATATATAATAGATTATTTTAATGACATGGTACAAAAGATTTTTTTTAAATAGATTCTTTGACACGATTTTAAATACTGTATTTCATATTTTATGGTGTATTGCTTTTTTCGCCCAGAACACTGCTTCATCTTGCTTCTTCACCAGTTTAATATGTAAGTTTTCTTTGTTTCAACCAGCCGAGGAAGACATATGTGCACATGGAGGTACTGTATGTTTTCATCGGTGCTAACTTTAACGTTATTTATTATTTGCGTTTACTTTGAATATTTTTTAATACCTACATAGAATTTCTAAGCATGTAGTAGTTTATTTTATTATTAGATAGATTTTTCAATGTAGATATAATAGATAACAGATATTATCACCATAACCCCAAATTTTTTATTAGATTCGTAAATAAATAACTTTAACTTTTGTTTAATATTCATTTCTTCTATCTCTTCAAACCTATAGAAATATTTTTTGCTCAGTTGCAACAGTCTTAGTAAAATATTTGTTTAAGAATAATGCGCCATTCTAAATTCTCTTAGGTCATTCGTCCAGGGACGATCCGCTGAGAAAATAAGTTATTTTTTTGTCAAGTTTTGGCTTCACATTGTTTCATTGAGCATAGATAGAGAATATTGTAAATGATAAATCCTGGATTTACAGGACAATAGTTTAAAATTCTCCATACAGTATTTTTTTCGACTTATGCCCAATTTTCTACCGTAATCAACCTTCGTAGTCATATAAATAGTAATTAGAAGCCAAACTTTGAAGGTGGTACTTTGGTCGAAATATTCACCAATTAGTGATCGTTAGTTACGAGATAAGTTGTCGACAATTTGGAAATACGGACATCCTAGGGATATCAAAAAAACTGTACAAGTAACAAATGCCCCAAGTATTTGTTACTTGTACAAAAGATGATGGTGTAATGGCATAATCAGAAACATTCTTCAAAACTCATTTAAATGTGTTAAATCTCCTTTATTTAATTGCCAAGTTATTTAATTTTACCGAAACTCCTAACAATCGTTCATTAGAGAATTTAACAGTTGTACCTGTGCATTTCTAAAAGTACGATGTAATATGAAACGTAAACTAGGGGTTATCGTATGGTAAGTGTTATTGGAACTATTTTTAAATCTAACTGTTGCCGGACCTTTACCGAGCTACACAGGAACATTAAATTAGGTTTTATAATTTAAAAAAAAAAGATAAAATGAACTGATTTTTCATTGACAACTTTGAAGAAAGTGACACGTTATATGTTTTCAAATAAAAATCACTGACAACATTGTTGCTCAAACTATGATTTAATGAGAAGTTTATTGTGTCATTCTAGATAATCCTTTTAAAAAAACTACTTCTACGTCATTTAGCACCTGAATTTCGTGATGTTTTGTAATATCAACGTAATTATAATATTATAACCGGTTAGTAGTTCGATAAGTGACCGCTTGTAAACTTGCACAGGCTTTATTGAAGTCCGAGATTTCCACTAAATTGGGAGTTCCAGAGCTAAGTAATTACTGTAGTTTTTTCTAAACATATATCCGAAAATTATTCAAAGTAGGCAAAGATACCACTAAAACTATTTTAATATTATGATATGAACAAGCAAACATATTTTTCCTTGAAAATATGATTATTCCTCTAAGAATTATTTAAATATTTTTTAACATAATTGCTTTAAAATCCCTCTGTTAGTTGAGAAAACAGGATTTTAAATAAATTCGTGTATAAAATATAACGCGCTGTGCTTTGATGAACTATTTAATAAAAGTTAAGCAGCTACACTACATGAAAAGTTAAGCCAAAATTAAACAGGTATTAAACTAAATACATATTTTAAATAGCTTTATTAACGCTAAATTCTTTATTAACACTAACAAGCATAGTAAGTGCTCAAACTTATGCCCTACTATAATTTTGAAATACAGTAAAAGATAGAACAAACTAATAACATAGTAAACGACGGGTAGTTCCTGTATTTTTAACTGACCGACGAGATAGATGGACTTACTGTGTAGAAGTAACATTAGAGAAGCTCGACCCTTTGAAACAGCAAGTTTTTTTAATTCCAAAACTTCCATGATCTTTTTAATTTTCAAGTTTTTTTCAGTTTCCTCTTACAAAAACGCACGGGGCATGGCATGTATTAGAAAGAACTACTACTTATTAATTATTATTCTTAATATTTAGTTTTTTTTTATTTTTTAAAAATTTCGGTATTTGTAAAACATATAAATTATATACTAATAAGTTTCATAGGTTACTTTAAAATGCTGGTGTTAGTACAGGCTTGGTTCTATTCTTAACATTCTATGGTTTTTTTTTATTTATGAATCATTCAATAATAAAATAATATCAATTGTAGAGACTGGTTATGAATAAATGTTTTTACTTGTTTCTTAAAAAAAAAACAGTATCTTTAAAATAATTAAATAACAACAGATTTTGTATTTAAATGGACTGAGATTAGTAAGGTTAACTCGATTTAGTTTCAAATTTTTAAATTTTTTGGACATTCAATGGCAAATAATTATTACAATGGTCACAGTTATTGTAATAAATATAGTAATCCAGTAATATGGATTTGGTGTATTTATTAGAGAGATCATGCAACGCTTATTTTAGTAGGCCATTATCTTTATCTTTATTTGAAGCATGCGCAATAGTAAAGGGAAAAAATTAAATATAAGGATTCAGTTATTATCGTTATTTGAAGCATGTGCTCACCGTTTGGGGCTTGCGCAGTATTGAAACAAAATAAGAGCAACATTTATTAAGGATAACGAGTTCCCTTATTTAGGAATTTATAAGAGAGGTTATTTGATGGTCGTTATTCTTATTGCTGGTAGGGCCTGTTTTTTTTTTCTACTTAGATATCTAAACCACTAAGAAAATACAGTAAAATTGCAATATTTTATTGCAAATAACACAACGGTTAATTAGTGTTATTATGTTAGCATTTTGCAATCCTTGGCACAATGACATTACAGAATAGTTATCACCACTACAACAAACACTTTATTTTTGCACCTGACACGTGTTTCTCTAACCATGTGAGCATCACCACGAGTGATGACTGACTGTCGACTTACTAATTTCTTCTGGTGATGCTAACATGGTTAGCGTAACACTAGTCAAAGGAAAAAATAAAGTGGTTGGTGCAGTGGTGATAACTGTTGTGGAGTGCTAATTTCAAATGAAATTTTATTTATCGCACATTCGTATTAACTTGGAAATATTGAATGAAGTAATAGAGCCTTGCTAGACACAACTTTAATTTAGAAACTTGTGTTGACCATAGAAATATTAGAATAGAGGTGGAAAATTCTTGTGAAAAGCGTGGTGCTCATAGAAAGAGAAAGAAATAATATGAGAGTCATTCCGCGCTCAAGGGCAGAGTAAGAGACAGAATTATCTCATATTATTTCCTTCTCTTTTTAACGCCTGTACGTTTTCGCTTACAGAAGGCTATATACTTTCTCTCCTCTATTTTAATAACTCTATGGTATTGACCCATCAAATACTAATAATCGGTGTGCTTAACCATTCTCGTTCCACAGACATCAGCGGGTCGTACAGTGAATAAAAAACAATCTCCCAATAAGGACAAAGTCATGTGAAAAATAAGTGTTGCAAACTCTCTCTATTATTTTTGACTTTTCCATTACGTAAATAGGATTCATTCACATAGTAATAGATTTTGATCTTTGTTTCATAATATCGAGATTAGCGAGATAAATATAAGTTTGCTGTTACTGTTTTATTACTTATATTTAAATGATATTTTATAGAAAAAGATTTCTACTTTGCCAATAACTGTTTCTTTTGTATAATCTTCCACTATAAAATGACATTAGGTTTGGTCGTGTACATTAAAAAATATTGTCCAAATGCCTAATTTTCAAAATAGAATAAAAAATCCTCTAATTGCATTCTTTTTATTCTCTGATTCATTAAGCTAGTAAAAATATAAAAGGTAAGGTAAGGGTAATAAAAATGTGCATTAAAGTAACAAAAACTATTTTTTTATTAATAGTTTTTTCTCTTGACACTTAGAGGGGTTTTACTTGGAGCAGCTTAATATTGAAAAATAAAAATGAATAATTCAATTAATTAATTAATTCGGATTGTCATTTGTCATTTTCTATTGTAAATTGGTTTGAAGTATTAAAACGTAGTTGGACGATGAGCAATAATGCGATATCAATATCGATTTCCCAAAATATAGATTCTCGACACTTAGTGGGGTTTTACTTGGAGCAGCTTAATATTGAAAAATAAAAATGAATAATTCAATTAATTAATTAATTCAGATTGTCATTTGTTATTTTCTGTTCTAAATTGGTAGTTGGATGCTGAGCAATAATCCGATATCAGTATTATTTGTTTTTTAAAGAGTAAATCATCTGAATATATATCGAGGGTATTCCTGTTTTTAGAGCAACTAACTTCAGAGTATAAAATTTTTTTTACTGTAGTCTCAGTTTGCGTTTTACTTAAAAATTGTATAATTTAATGTTTTGTCCAATTTCTTTAATATAAATATTACAGATACATATTCCAGAATTTTCAAAACTTTTTACGTTGGAAATACTGCCATTGACCAAAAATTTTTTTATTTTTAGAAAATGTAAATTTCGGTAAAAACTAGTTGATTAGATCGCAATTCTTTATATATATTTTGAACCCCATTTCAAACGATAAATTAATTTTTTTTTTTAATTTTATTTTAGCACCACCCCATATAACTTTAAATCCAAGCAGACAGGTAGTTGAGCCAGGACAAAATGCTTACATCCAATGTTCAGCCACCGGCGATCAACCAATAGACATTCAGTGGGTACCTGTTAATCGAACTATGCCTGCCTCAGTATACACCCATGACGGTTACATCAGATTCAGCAACATTCACCATAGTGATGCTGGCATGTACAGGTGTATTGCTAAAAATGCCGCTGGAGAAGCTGATTCAGTCTCTGAAGTCGTTGTTTCCTGTAAGTTATAAATAAGTTGATACAGTCCAAAGTTAGTTCCTTAGATACGTTATATGTTAAAAATGCCTTCGGAGAAGCTGATTCAGGCTTTGAATTTGTTGATTCCTCTAAGCTATAAATAACTTGATACGGTCAAAAGTTAGTCCCTTTACTATCATGTGTGTATATATATATATATATATATATATATATATATATATATATATATATATATATATATATATATATATATATATATATATATATATATATATATATATATATATATATATATATATATATATATATATATATATATATATATATATATATATATATATATATATATATATGTATATATATATATATATATATATATATATATATATATATGTGTATATATATATATATATATATATATATATATATATATATATATATATGTATATATATATATGTATATATCTATGTATATATGTATGTATATATGTATGTGTATATGTATGTGTATATGTATGTATATATATATATATATATATATATATATATATATATATATATATATATATATATATATATATATATATATATATATATATATATATATATATATATATATATATATATATATATGTATATATATATGTATGTATATATATATATATATATATATATATATATATATATATATATATATATATATATGTATGTGTATATATATATATATATATATATATATATATATATATGTATATATATATATATATATATATATATATATATATATATATATATATATATATATATATATATATATATATGTGTATATATATATGTATATATGTATGTATATATATATATATATATATATATATATATATATATATGTATATATGTATATATATATATATATATATATATATATATATATATATATATATATATATATATATATATATATGTATATATGTATATATATATATATATATATATATATATATATATATATATATATATATATATATATATATATATATATATATATACATATATACATATATATATATATATATATATATATATATATATATATATATATATATATATATATATATATATATATATATATATATATATATATATTGGCCGGTCTGAAGGCTTACATCCCTTTATCGAAGAAATGCCCTTCCAACTGCAAGCCTTGGTTTGACCGAAAATGCAAAGAAGCTGTTGCTTCTAAACATCTTGCATACCGACAATGTCGTGAAAATCCTAACACCATAAATCGTAACACCTTTGTTCGTGCCAGGAACAGATGCAAAGAAATTATCGACGAAACCAAGGAGGCACACAGTCAACGGATTGAAACAAACTTCTCGCTTGTCCCAACAATTTCAAGTCCTTTTGGTCAGTCGCTAAGGCAGTTAGTCAAAATTTCACCAAATCCACCATACCACTCACACGGCCAGATAATTCTATTGCAACGACACCTGTTGAGAGAGCGAACTTGTTGGCTGAACTCTGCTTCACATTCTACTGTCGATTTCCAAGGAAAAACACCACCTAATATTTCCATAGTGCAGTCAAGGCAGCGTATCATAAAACGTATTTTGATGAAGCTAGACACCAAAAAGGCTTCTGGCGCTGACGGAATACCAGCCATAGTTCTCAAAAACTGTGCGAGGGAACTAACACCAGATTTTATGTAGACTTTTCAACCTATCTTACAGAAAGGGAATATTTCCTTCCTGCTGGAAATGTGCCACAGTTCAGCCAATACCTAAAAAAGGCAAGAAGACCTTGCCAAATAACTACCGACCAATCGCACTGCTTTCAATAATATCGAAAGTCATGGAAAAGGCTATCAATCAGCATCTTCTAAAATATCTCGAAGGATTCAACATTATTAGCGATCACCAATATGGCTTTCGTAAAAATAGATCAACAGGGGATCTTCTGACTTATGTAACACATGTTTGGAACAACGCAGTTGAACAGTTTGGAGAATCTCGAGCGGTTGCTCTTGACATATCCAAGGCATTCGACCGTGTTTGGCACGATGGGCTGTTGGCTAAGCTACGTTCTTATGGTATGTCTGAAAAGTTCTGTTTGTGGCTCTCATGTTTCCTCAGAGAGCGTTCTTTGCGAGTGGCAGTCAACGGATTTCTTTCTAACACCTTCACTATCAACGCCGGTGTACCCCAAGGCTCCATACTGTCTCCTACTCTCTTTCTTATTTATATTAACGATCTGCTGGAAAAGACCGCGAATCCAATCTACAGCTTTGCAGATGACAGTACACTTATCTTTTCATTCACTTTGAACGCTCGGACATCGGCTACTCAGAAGAATATCCGCAGACAGCAGGAAGTCATTCAACTTAATAAAGACCTGGAAGAAATTCTATCTTGGGGTGAGAGTAACCAAGTGGAATTTAACGCTACAAAAACCCAGGCGGCAGTTTTTTTCTAAAAAAGTTAACGTTGCTGAACCCGACATAGTTATGTCGGGGCACTCCATTCCCCTAACATCGTCACTCAAATTGTTGGGCGTAAATTTGAGAGCAAATATGTCCTGGCATGAACATGTTGCAGGCATAGCAAGGAGAGCTTCTCAGAAGTTGGGAATATTATTTCGAACCAGAAAGCTTTACACTTCACAACAACTGTTAATTCTTTACAAAGCTCAAATTCGACCAACTATGGAATACTGCTCCCATGTTTGGGGCTCCACTCCCCAAACATACTCTGCATTTGTTGGATTCTATTCAGAGAAGAGCTGTTTGTCTGATTGGAGACCCGGAACTGACAGGTGGCCTTGATTCGCTGGAACATCGAAAAACGGTCGGCGACTTGAGCCTATTCTACAAGTATTTTCATGGAAAGTGTTCGAAGGATATGGCCCGCTTAATTCCTCCCAGAGCGGTGCATGTTAGAAGTACACGTCATGCTAATACTTCACATCCGTATGAGGTTCAGCTTGTTACTCCTCGTACAACGCTTTTCAAGCAGTCATTTATATGAAAAACATCATCCCTTTGGAATAATTTGCCCAGGACTGTGTTTCCCACCGAGTACAATTTACAGCGATTTAAGAACAACGTGAATCGCTTTCTCCGCACACGTGTCGCTCCTGTAGCGCTTTAGGGACTTCCCTGTAGCAGGTGTGCTAGAACCATAATATATATATATATATATATATATATATATATATATATATATATATATATATATATATATATATATATATATATATGTATATGTATATGTATATGTATATATATATATATATATATATATATATATATATATATATATATATATATATATATATATATATATATATTTGTATATATTTGTATATATAATCATGTATCGCTTCAATTGACCATTGAAGAGAACAGAAAGACCGATAATATTCGTACCGGAATGGGAGTAGGTCAAGGGGACACAATTTCACCCAAACTGTCCACCTTAGCGTTGGAAGATGTATTTAAAAATCTGAACTGGCATGACAAAGGAATTAACATAGGTGGCGTACGACTCAACCACTTAAGATTCGCAAATGACATTGTTATTTTTAGCGAGACAGCAGAGGAACCGTTGTATTAAAATGTTACATAGGAGCCTTTAAATGTAGAACTTCGTCGTTGGAGTAAACGGCAGTGTCGTTGACGTATTGTGTACGCTTGATTTATTGTTAACATAATGACCCTATCTATTGTGTATCTCCATAACACAGAATATTATAAATATGTACTCTGCTGGGATAGTAATCCAGAAAATATTTAGCCAAATTTTATCTAAAACATTAGGTTCCTGAGATATCATCCTTTTTTAAATGCTCAAAATGTCGTTTAATTATATTTTTAGTTTAAGTAGGAGCTCAGAGATTCAACAAGATATATTGTTGTATTTGAGCAAGAGTTCTTATAATTGATTACAGAGTAATCAGAAATAAAGGATTTTTGGATGACCAACAATATATTAAAACCTTTTCCTTTTACAAGTCCAGGTTAGTTCAAGTTTCAATTGAATCCGCCATTTTATATATTTAATAGTGTAATATTCTCTTTAATCAATTTTTGAATATTGTAAAAAAAGTCTCATAATTAAACTTAAGAAAATAATATAATAAAAGTTTTGTAAAAAAGTAAAACACTACTTAAATTTCCACTGAATTTTCCATAATTCAGTGAAATTTAAGTAGTGTTTTGCTTTTTTACAAAACCTTTAGATTTCCACCAAGTATCGGCTAAATTAATTCAAATGTAATGTAATATATCATGGTCAAAATTTCTGGATTTTTTGCGCTACGTTGAATTCAAATCTTTTACTTAAATTGCTTTGCCACGTTATTTTTGGATATTATAACTTAAAAATATTCATTTAATTATCAAAAGTTGCATGAAAGATACAAAAATTGACACACTGCTTCGTTCCATTGATAACTATAACCAGTATTTTCCGCGCCAGTGGAAACGCTATTTTAGGTTTAGAAAATCAATAAGAAAGTAATAATTTTCCGAACGAGTACACCAAAAATAATTGTACTTTTATAATTTACCTAGAAAATCAACGAAAAACTTAATAAATAAAATTGTCTAAGTGATAGGAATTCCCCATAATAATAACATGACCTGATCAGATCATCAAGTTTGCACCCAGCATTAGAATTATAGGTTCGATCATTTAAAAAAAAAGTATCTATCTGAATAAAATTAGAGAAGCTCGACTCTTTAGCTATAGAAAAGCAAACAATTTTATGTTTGTTCTGTTAGATCAAATTTGTAGAAATTTTGAAAAAAAAAATTAAAAATTTGAACAGCTGAAGCGGTATTGAACCGACTCTCTTGCAAAAATAAATTAATGACTTATGAAATGCTCCACTTTCAAAATATTTATTCGTATATATTTCACATTGAACATTCTCATTTTTGAACATATGAGATCAAAACAAGTGACACTGGCAACATTTGACATTATATAACAATTTTACTTTACTATTTTTCAGACCAAAATCCAGACAGCCAACAACCCAGCATATCAGCAGACAACCATCTCGTTCAGTCTAGTCCTGGGACAACAGTATCTCTACGGTGCCGCCCAGGTGCCGGTAGCGAACAATATGGAGTAAGATGGTTAAGAGAAAATGATCAATTGCCCGATAATATTAGGTTAAGTGGACCAATTCTGCAGTTCTACGACTTAAGAAGTGATAATGAAGGACGCTACTACTGTGAAATTGTGACACCCACTGGTACTGTGTCGGATTACGTGGATCTTCGTGTCGTAGGTAAGAAATCTGACTAAAGTTTTAAGTTAGTCTAATTATCGTGACAGACCTGGTGGCACAGTATAGTGTCGGCTTACTTATTTATCAGGTAAATTCGGTTAGACTGCATACTATCTCTTTTTGTCCACGTTTATAATTAAATTTACTTTTAAGACTAGAAATACATATTTGAATGATGATGCAGTAGCCACTATAGCGGATTTTTTTTTAAAGATAAAACATTAGCTAGTATTTTTTTGTTGTAAAGTTTATTCCAAATTTATTTCATTGTCATAAATAAATTTTTAGTTTAAAATATTTACAGATAATCACAGAATGTAACAGGGCATCAATAGCTTAACATTGATTAAACAATTGAAATATATTTGTTATTTGAAAAATTCCATATAATTTATTCTTTTCCGATAATTTGCATATATGCCTCTAATTCCTACGAAAAATATATGCTCTGGAGATTTGGTTGGTGGTTTACGAAAAAGTCTTTTTACTATTTTCGCTGTCAAAAGTTCATACGTCATATGTTAAAAAAAACCAAACCTGCTAGATAGATGGCCCTTGTTAGGAAATATTCATATTACAGCACTGTAAAAAAAAATTGTAAAATGATTTACCCAGTACTTCCCTTACAAGCACACCGCTCTAAACTAATCACTAATTGTGACTTCTTCGCCCTAAATAATAAATTAATCCACTCACTATAACTGAATATTTGACACAAAAGTACTTTATAATGATATTTTAATAAAAAAATTGTCCAACCGGGAAAAATTTTCATAATTCTACTTGAATACAATATTTAATGACCCCCACATCTTTCAACCCTTTTCCCTGTTAAAATTGAAAGTAACGAAATTAATTTCCTTGACTTCAAGAACCCAAGAAAGAACATATAACACGATATATACAAGGCAGCCCCTCTAACCTACACCACTCCTTTAACCCCTTATATATTGCTACAAATAACAACCCTGGAAGACTTCCTATAAAACAATGAAGACTATACAATATTTAACGACCCCCATCTTTTCCATCCCCTTTCTTTGTTAAAATTGATTGTAATGAAAAAAATTACCCAATTTTTTAAGTTCTCAACCCCAAAAACTCTAAAAAGCCAAAGAATAATAGTAGTAATGTGTATTTTCTCCTAAAAACAACAATTTTGGGCCACAAAAATACTTGTTGCCACGCTCACGGTTGCGTCGTTCACACTCCTTCACCTCCTATTTAAAAGTAAATAACTCTGCGTAAAGATTATAAAGTGTTGAGGGAGGGATAATTGAACTTTGCTTTTATTATATGCAGCGTGACAAGAAGTGTATTAAACTCAGAAAATGTTTGTTTTGAGAGACACTCCTGATATACTACATCATTTTTTAATTATTATATTCTAAATGTTAGGATAAAATATAGGATCGGATTAAAAAAATAAAAGACCTGTCGTTGTCCACAACTGATGATCTGTTAGAATGGAATTGCTGCATAACCATGTTTTTGTTGAAAAGTTATCAACACTTTTTTTGAAGTTAACATTGAAACAAAAAATTACTGGGGTCGCAATGTATATTTAAAAATGTTCCGCTATATGTGTTTTTCTTAAACCATAATTTGAAAAAAAGACATCGGAAAATAAAATCTTCTAAAAATTAAATTGTTTAACACTTATATGCTCTGCGCTTCCCGCTTACTCACTACGACAGTGTTCATATGTATGCTTTTTCTGAGAAAAATCTACAATTATATCATAATGTTAATTTACATAGGTCTAAAAGAAACAAAGGTATGTCTATTTTTTACTTATATTCATTCAGTCAACAAAGTCAGACAGTTTCTGTCACCGCATACGACTTTGTTGGCTGATTCACAATATGACTAAAATTAAAATAATGGAAAATTCTATGACATAATTCTGGATTATTGTTAGAAAAAGCAGATATAGTCCTGGACTTTCAGTCGGTCTACTAAGGTGGCGTGAGTTCCTAGCAGACGCATCGCATAACGGTCGCTTTATCATAATTGTTTTAAGTGTTCAAAGGAACTTGTTTACTCAAAGCCAAAAAACGATTCTTTGTTATTTAAAATTTCCTTTTAAATTGTTTCAGTGTATAAAAAATGTTTAGAACCTTAAATGATCTGATAAATTGTTGGTTACAACAGACTTCATGTGAAATAAGTGCTTCGTCATATGTACATCAAATATACACGGTTCTAAGCATTTTATTTGTAAAACTCGTTGTATTTAAGCACTTATGTTGCTTGCAACACGAACGTGAAATATTAAAGCACCGATTTTAGACCAATTAATCGTTGATTATTTGTAGAATAAATTACTTATTTAATTAAAAAAACGACCAACGCTGCAATCGGCTGGCAAAGAAAAAGCTTCGTTGTATTAATAATTTTTTACTCATGTTTCCGTACACTTTAAGATGCTTCTAAGAACTGCTTCAAAAAAAGAAAAGAAATTAACGAAACGATCTTCGTAGCTTATTCTGTTTGTATAGCTAGTGTAACATGGATAGTTAATTGAACAGTATTTAATATATACCATTTCGAAGATTTTGTTTTTATTTAGGTAGGTGTTATTAGAGAGATTTTGCAACGCTTATTTTTCACAGGCCTTTGTCCTTATCGTTATCTTAACCATGCGCAGTATTAACGCGATGGAATTGCAAGGTTAGGGTAGTATTCATCTTCTATAAACCCAGGGGATTTCTTTCATTCATTTCATGATAAAGCACACCGGTTATTAGTATTTGATGAATCAATACAAGTTTCTAAATTAAAGTTAAGTCTAGCATGTTTCTGTCATTTCTTTCAACATTTCCAAGGTAATATGAACGTGCAATGTATAACATTTCATTTGAAATTAGCACTACACACACACACTATTATGCCATCGTGCCAAAGATTACAAAATCTCAACACAATCTGAACACTAATTAACTGTTATCAGTGTTATTTTGCAATAAAAGATTATCATTTCAATTTTACTGTATTTTCTTAGTGGTTTGTGTACCTACGAGTACGTAGGAAAAAAAAAAACAGGCCCTACCATAATAGCGATAAGAATAACGAACTATACTCTTATAAGTTCCTAAATAAAGGAAATCGTTGTCCTTAATAAAGGTTTCTCCTATTTTGTTTCAATACTGCGGAAGCTCCAAATGGTAGGAGCATGCTTCAAATAACTATAACAGCTGAGTATTTTGTATTTAATTTCTTCCCTTTACTACTGCGCAAACTCCAATTTGTGAGCGCATGCTTCAAATAAAAATAAAAACAGTGGCCTAGCAAAATAAGCGTTGCAAAATCTGTCTATTGCCACATTAATCTTAACATTTAACTTCTTTAACTGCCATTTTAGGCGAGCGTATGTTTATAAAAATTATTATAATTTTTTCATGAAGAGATGCGTGGAAACTACATGTTACTCGGTCATGTGTCCAGGGACTCCTATAGCTCATTTATTTAAGACGAAGTTTGAGCAGTTTTTTTAGGAACAAGGCTAAAAATAAAAAATTATAACGCCAAACGATAAGTAACCCTTGTTCGGAAGAAACCATAATCTCACTTTTTCTTGACATGAAGAAAATCTTCTCTCTCTGTTCTATATTAAAACATACTTCTTTTTTTCATAATTAATTTTTAATATGTTTTCAAAATATGATTTGATTACTTGGGTTAAAATTCTTCTAATTTAGGTTCGTCTATTTTTAAGATAATTTTTAATAAATTTTGATTTCTCCAAACACCAGTTGTTCTATTAGATCTAATTTTTAGGTTTGTTTGTGAATTTAAAATTGCGATAAAAAGATTAGGAAATGAAATCGAAATATGTGTTTGCTTCCGTGAAAAGTAAGCCGAAAAATAAGTGATAGCTTATCGGGAGAAGGCCGCTAATAATTTCAATACTAGGATAATGGACAACCGGGACTCATCAAACATCAAACTACGAATGTTTCGACGCATATTAGAGTTTGGCACCTTGCCTAGATGGAGTTTAAGCTTCTAGCTACATAATCAAGCCAGTAGTCCAGATTTAAGAACTCTATCTCAAATGATACTAGTAGTTAACAAACCTTAGCGCTATTTGATACAAAAATTTTCACCATAAGTGGTGAGCACGAAGTCTGGCTTTTTAAAATTGGGATCTTTTTTCAAAATTTTAACATACAACGAGATAAGAGCTATAAGAGCATATACTTAACCATAGAGCCGAAAAAAACCGTTTCAACAAAGGTTTTTTTCGAATTTTTACTGGAAACTGAAGACCATGAAATTTTTTTTTTTTTTTATATACCATTATTAAAGGTAATGCAGTCGTGATAATTTTCGTTCAATCTACACACTGTGGAGAATAATCCAGTGCTTTTTGAGTTAAGGAGGCAGCGGTTTTTCGCAATTTTTAAAAAATAATACAAAGAAAAGTGTGCGCAAGTATTACATTATATATATTTTTGAACTCATGTTTTTACAAGCTTTCATTTCACACTCCACTCGATAACCTGGTAATTTTTTTTTTCACTTCCGATTTCACCTCCCAAAACTAATCCCTTAAGTCAAAATTTACCTTTCAAAACTACACTGCTCTGATAAGGCCATCAGTTCCTATTTTAGTACCAAATTTGAACTTGCTATGTCAGAGTTCCGGAGAAAATCGGGTGTGACAGACGGGCAGATAGGCGAACAGACGGACAGACACCGAAGTGATCTTATAAGTGTTTCGTACGGAACACTTAAAAAATAGTAGCACTGCCCTCGTTTCCCTTTTTTTTAAGGAGCCTTGCGATGTGCATGATTATTTATTAATTAGTTTACTAGAGGATCAATCGAAGGATTTAAAAAAAAATGTCATCAAATGATATTGTACTTCCAAGAAGAACAATTGAAGATTCTCTTTGTGTTATATTATAAAAGAAAAAGTTTAAAATATATTAAATCGAGTTGAGGTCGGCGAAGGCTGACCCGAGAGCAGCTGCACGCTACCTGCTCTGAAAACCCTACGCAACGGCACTTCTTTTAAACTGTTATAACTTCGTCAATTTTTAACCGATTCTTATGAAATTTACAGAAAATATTCTTATATATATCATACTAAAAGAAAGTGTAAAAATCCAAAAATCGAATTTTCTGACCTCATAAACGATGAATATCGTCATGAACGTTATTTGTGTCGATGGTGTGATTTTTAAAAAATTAAAAAAAAAATCCCAAATAAAAATTTTATGATTTCTTTTTGGACAATTTTTTGATTTTCGGTTAGGCAATTTCCTTAATATTTTTTTTAAATTATAATTTTGAAAAGTAAATTGACTCTCTGGTTAATAACTTGAACCTTTTATCACTATCTTGTATCTGTAAATAAGTTAAAAGTGGTAAACAATTATAAGCTACAAGACGTTAAAAAATATGCTAATTCTAATTCTTTGCCGTATTTTGGGTCGCTGCAGCATTGGACTATTATTTTTTAATTTTAGTGGTATGTAGTTGTATTTACAAAGTAGTAGTTTTTTCATTAGTATTTTATTCCTGCTTAAAAATTTTAATAAAGCTATTGTCATACTCGTTTAAAGGTAGGGTAGACTTAAAATCTAGGATTTTTAAAATTTTTGAGCTTTAAGAAAGTAGTCTCTTTATGATAAAAAAGATTCCTTATAAAAGTAATTAAAGTAGAATTTCAAATAAGGTTTAATTGGTCTAAATACTCCTATATGTCTCTAATATCTGCATCCTATACGTATCTTGCATGATCAATCAGTGCCCCGTAAAGAATGCCCTGATGGCTGGTGGCGTTGTGACAACGGTAACTGTATCACACAGCAACTGCTCTGCAATGGAAACGATGACTGTCAAGACAACTCCGACGAATTAAATTGCGAAGTGACCAGGATTCCACGGGGTTTGTTGAATACTTAGACAATGATTTTAGCCTGGAGGTTATACGAAATGATCGATAGTTTGGTATACTCACAAAATTTTACATCCTGCCTTACAATCTATATACGGTGTTCTTTGAACTTGAAATTTTCTTTTCATTTTTATTATATAATACTCACTTAAATAAATCACTTCAGTAAATATTGTCTACACAAAAGTTATACAATGATAGGCGGAAAGTGTGCGATATATGGAATTTTTCCTTATTATTAAATTTAGAAGAAATGGGAGTTTATAGGTGGATTCCGCAACACTTGAAACTCAAAAAATAGTTTTGCAGTGTCGATTATCGTTTGGCGGAAAATTTCAATTTTCTAAAGTTTAAAATCCAATAATCACTCGGTTTGTTAAAATGTGGAAAATATTTATTAGGAAACTGTGTTTAGAATTGCATTTTATGGTAGTGTGCAAAATTTTAGATAGATCGGACAAAAATCGTATTTCGTCAGTTTTTGACCAATCAAAATATGATCAGGAAATTTTTATTTTTTGAATTTGAAATATATTTGTTAGATTGGTACAAGATTTTAAACATTTATTTTTGGATTTCAAGTTACAGACGGATTATCGAATATTTTTACTTTATTACTTGCAGTTTTAGGTTTGCGTTTTTTCAAGAAGACTCTAGCATCATAATTTATTGCAAAACATAGAGGGGTAAATTCAAACTAGATATATATTTTTTTAAGTTTATAATTTTTTTGTTTATTTAATTTGTGAAGGGTCTGCAATTTATTTATTTTTTGTGTAACATATATTTAATGCCTTTGTTACCTTTAATAAATGTTAATTCACTAGTTTCCTTTTCTATTTCTGCAATAAAATTGTGACGCTAGAGTGTTCTTAAAAAACAAAAACCTCAAACTGCATGCTATAGGGTAAAAACATTGGATAATTGTCCTTGCGACAGTTGCGGATTTATGAGCATCATCATTTTTAATTATTATTTGTGAGAAAAGTTGGCTTGGAAATAACAAAGAAACTTTAAAATTATTCTGTCAGTCTAACCAATGTATTTCAAATTCAAGAAATTAAAATCTTCTGGCGATCATGTTTTTTTTTGTCAAAAACTGAGAAAATACCATTTTTGTCCAATGGATTTAATATTATGGATACTACCACAAGTTGAAATTATTTTTTGTAATAAATGTTTTCGATATTTTAACAAACAGAGTCACTTTTGGACTTTAATCTTTAACAAATTTAAATATCCCGCCAAACGACAAATGACAATCGGCAAGACCAAATCATTCTTCGGGTTTCAACTAATGCCGAATACCCTTATAAACTCACTTCTCTACTAATTTTGATAATAAAGAAAACTTCCATATGTCGCACACTTTCTGTCTGTCTCTGTATAGCAGCAAATGCGATCTCCTGAAGATTTTCACATTCTTAATTTCAAACCCCTAAAATTTCAAAAGGAGCATTGACTCTAACAAATTTTCGACACTGTTAGGATAATTCGCCTTTAAAGTTTTGTTTACGATCTTTTTTTCAATGAAAATGCTTTTAATACACCATACATCATGGCACCTAGATGTTAACTGTGTTGACATATATGGCCAGAATAAGTACAATTTTAGGGTGAGTTTTTAAGCAGTTTCTTTTTTAATTCTATATAAGGTATATATGAGGGAGTACCAAAACCTATTATGTTTCTGTATACAAGGAAATTTTCACCTTAAAAACATCTTGAATTATGTTCTTTGAGTTATCTCTGAATATTTTTTCTAAAACTGTAATGATACGTACTATAATGTGGTAAATTAAAAAAAAATGGTATCATAACCGAGATAAAAAAATTGCATCTTTAGCTTCTGTAAGCCTAGTTTTAGGATTCTACCCCACGTTCGTTTGTTAGATCAGGGAACAGTAAATGACTGCTGAAATATGGACTTCATTCAATTGAAATTCATTTAGTAGTTGATATATTTTTAAGAAGCTCATTGGTCAAAACAATGTAAAAAATATTCAAATATAAATTATACTTTTATCTCTTAATTACCAGGTGTACAAGTATGAAATGCGGATTTCAGACAACAGATGATGCACCAATGCAGTTTGTGCTATAAAGATTTGACACTGCACCATTTTGTGTCATTAACAAGTTTTAGGTGCGCACGAGTGATAAATTGGAAAAGTGTGTGCATAGTGTCGTGTTGTTGTATTCAATATGTCGAAATTTATACCAAACAAAGAGCATTCGCGAACAGCATTAATTTTTTGTTTTCATTTGAGGAAAACTACTGTTGAATCATACCGATTACTTCGAGAAGCTTATGGTGAACATGCTCCATCGCAAGATACGTGTGAACGATGGTTTCGGCGATTCAAAAGTGGTGACTTCAATGTTGCAGACAAGGAACGTGGAAAACCGCCAAAAAAATACGAAGATGTGGAATTGCAAGTATTGTTGGACGAAGATGATTCGCAAACACAAAAACAACTCACCGAGCAATTGGGCGTTAGTCAGCAAGCTGTTTCCAATCGGCTACGAGAGATGGGGAAGATTCAGAAGACCGATAGATGGGTATCACATGAGTTGAACGACAGACAAATAGAAAAACGCAAAAACACGTGTAACATTTTGCTCGCTCGGTACAAAAGGAAGTCGTTTTTGCATCGAATAGTTACAGAGGATGAAAAGTGGATTTATTTTGAGAATCCCAAGCGCAAAAAATCATGGGTAGACCCAGGCGCACCATCCACATCGACCGCAAGACCGAATCGCTTTGGCAGAAAGACGATGCTCTGTGTTTGGTGGGACCAGAGGGGCGTGGTCTATTCTGAGCTGTTAAAACCTGGGGAAACGGTTAATACTAAACGTTACCAACAACAATTGACCGATTTGAACCGTTCGCTGCTTGAAAAAAGGCCAGAATACCGAAAGAGGCAACACAAAGTCATTTTTCTTCACGACAATGCTCCATCACATACGGCAAAACCAGTTCGCGACACGTTGGAAGCACTCAGCTGGGAAGTTCTACCCCATGCGGCTTACTGACCAGACTTGACTCCTTCCGATTAGCACTTGTTTGCATCGATGGGTCATGCACTTGCTGAGCAGCGCTTTGGTTCGTACGAAGATGTGAAAAATGGCTCGATGAATGGTTCGCAGTAAAAGGGGAAGATTTTTACTGGCGTGGTATCCACAAATTGCCCGAAAGATGGGAAAAATGTACAACAAGCGATGGAGCATACTTTGAATAAAGCATTTTTTATCATTCTTCCGAATTTAACATGTTTTTTTAGAAAAAAAATCCGCATTTCATACTTGTACACCTGCTATTTATACCTTTGTGAAAATACTTTCCAGTATAACCGATTATAATTGTTATACGAGTATATTATATACTCTCAAATAAAATGTAATAGTTTAACATAATGTTCCCATCTTTTTTGTCACATCTGCGTATTTGTGCCTCTGTTAACGGTGAATGCAGACACTGTATTTAGAAACACCAAAAATTATTTTATAGCAACTACCTCTTTGATTCTATGTAAATATACGTTAATTATGAAGCGCTAAAATTGTATTATAAAATGTTCATTGTCAACTGATAAATGTATAGAGGGATTATTTTTTCCGTATACCAAACTACACGATTGCCTGCCAAAAACTGTCGTATAACTGCCCGACTATTAGACGCTTCCTCTAGCTGTCTTCTGACTTACTCCTCAGTATCGTCGCCTGTTCTTGGAATTGTTATGGTTAAGGGTGCATCCTTATTTGTGTCTATAATATAAAGTAGGTAAAATATTCTGTAAATAGAGATTTTGTAACTAGAATATTATCTTCGAGATATAAAAAAATATTTATGTAAAGACGTAATTAAAAATATTTATCGAATTACAGAAAATTATACATACTTGTTAAATTTTACAAAAACTGTATATCCTTAATGTGCTTCATGTGTTAGTAACAACTAACGTTTGTGAATGTTTTGTTTCAAATCAATTTATGTAATATATCTCCATTTTTTTTTTATTTAGAACTAGTACATTCGTTTACAGATAATACTATTCTTAGAGTAAATTTCATCATACAGAGATATTATTTTAAGAATAGCGTTACTCATATGTCGAAGTACTGGATCTAAAGAACTAAAAAATTTATTCTTCCTATCTAAACTTAAATCTGTAAACTTGAACTCTCCTCTCAAAGCATCCCGTGTGAAAATTAACTGTATATATATTTTACAATTTATGATATTTAAGGGAACTACCACATCTGTTTGTTAAATAATATTTTTATTACTTTTAATTTTTTTTTTAATAATAATTTAAAAAAGTGTTTCCCGGCAGTTTAAGTTACCCGGTATATACAATATTATTGTTCTTATCATTCCCGATCGCTTCTAGAATTTTCGTGTAAAGTTATTCCCCTGAAAAACACCACAAAAAATTAACTACTGATTTTACCCGATATTTTAAAACTTCATTAATACAAAAACTACTCTTTAGCTAAAAACCACTAATCATTAAATAACAATATGAGATCCTTTTCAAATAGTTCCTCTAAAATTGAAGTTGATTTGATCTCTTGAAGTATACCAATTATATATACCCTACTTAGTGGTATAAAAGTTACCGATCGATGTGTAGCAAAGATCATTTTATGTTTGGAATTTTAATATAGATTCATTATATATACAAATATTCTGAAAAACAGATGTGGTTTAAGTCCCAATGATTTCGTTCTGGTTTAATGAAAAGAACCAGAATTGTTAATTTTCTTTAAAACTGCTGTTAATTGTTGCCGATTTACTTATATTTTTAAAATTGCTTAATTTACTTGTTTTAAATGTATGTTTTGACTTTCTAATTTTTACTCATTTTTTAAATCTTTCTTTGTTCATAGGAAATACAACGACGATTTATTTGGTCCAAAATTGCATGAGATATCACAAAAGGCTGGATAAAAGGATAGTTGTATACGACAAATTTTAAAATAATAGCGGCTTTGCCAAGTTTTTTTTTACATTTTTAATATATTTCAATATTAGTTTCAAATTAAAAATTGAAATTTTTGCGTTACATTGGGTTTTTTAGTGTTCTGTACGGAACACTTATAAGATGTCTTCGGTCTGTCTGTCTGTCTGTCACAACCGATTTTCCCCGAAACTATTTGTCATAGAAAGTTGAATTTTGATAATAATATAGGAATTGATGGCCTCATCAGAGCCATGTAGTTTTGAAAGTTAAATTTTGACTTGAGGGGTTAGTTTTGGGGGTGAAATCGGAAGTAAAAAAAGAATTTTTTTACTAGGTCATCGAGTGTAGTGTCAAATGAAAGCTTGCGAAAACACGAGTAAAATATATATATATATATATATATATATATATATATATATATATATATATATATATATATATATATATATATATATATATAATATATATTATATATATATATATATATATATATATATATATATATATATACTATTATACATATATATACATATATATATATATATTATTTATAAAATATATATGCGAATCTTGCTGCACTTTTCTTTGTATTATTTTTAAAAAATCGCGAAAAATCACTGTCCACCCGCCTTATCTGGAAAAGTACTTATCAAAAAATTTTGAAAAAATTCAGAAATATTCTCCACGGGGTGTAGATTGAACGAAAATTACCACGAACGAGTGCATTACCTTTAATAATTTATCTGGTAATAAAAAAAACAAAAATTTCGAGGTCATCAGCTTTCAGTAAAGATTGGAAACAAACTTTGTTGAAAACTCATTTTTTCGGGTGTATTTTTGTCAAGTCACTAATCATTTTATACCTCCATAACAAAATTTTTTATTTTAAAAACGCAATCAACGTACGGAACACTAATTGCGCAAGTTCAACTTGCACTTGACTGGTTATTTTTTATGGGTCTAGCACACGCACTCCAAGGAGAGCGGCATGTGTGCGCTGTTATATTGGGCTTGATCCTAATAATTGAAACTGTTTTAAATGGAGTTCTGCAGGATTCTATCTTCGAACCATTTTTTTTTTTTCAATTTACGTAAATGGTTTGGAGATATAGGGGTACTGATGTTATATTATTTATAGGCAATGTTGCTTTAATAAATGAGAACAAACTAAAACGTAACTTAATTACAAACAGCACAAGAGTAGTTTCAATTAAATAAACTTATAATAAAGGAAAATGAAACAGCCTGACTAATATTTGATCAGAACCCAAATCATGAATGTAGTGACCTTTAAAATGTATAATATTTAGGCCCATATTTTACCCAAATACTAAATTGGAATTGCTTTGTTAAATTCCGATGAAACAGGCTGTCCAAAAATATGTTCATGATTCGTAGTATTTCAAAATTGGTAGATATTAATGTGTTGCCCACTAGGTAGTATGTTCTATTTGAAACGCACATTATCGATAATTTTTTAATTGGTAGTCATGACAACGGTTCATATCGTATATTTGGTTTATAATGTACAATACACGAAAGGCAACTAAAAGTGGTCTTTTTTTTATGGGTCTAGCACACGTGCTGCAAGGAGGTCTCTAAAGCGCTACAGGAGCGACATGTGTGCGGAAAAAAGGATACACGTTGTTCTTGAATCGCTGTAAATTGTACTTGGTGGGAAACACAGTCTTGGGCAAATTATTCCAAAGGGATGATGTTCTCCATTTAAAGACTGCTTGAAAAGCGTTGTACGAGTAGTAACAAGCTGAACCTCATACGGATGTGAAGTATCAGCGCGACGTGTATTTCTAACATGCACCGCTCTGGGAGGAATTAAACAGGCCACATCCTCCGAACACTTTCCATGAAAATACTTGTAGAATAGGCTCAAGTCGCCAACCGTTCTTTGATGTTCCAACGAATCAAGGCCGCCGGTCAGTTGCGGGTCTCCAATCAGTCGAACAGCTCTTCTCTGAATAGAATCCAATAAATGCAGTGTATGTTTGGGAGCGGAGCCCCAAACATGGGAGCAGTATTCCATAGTTGGTCGAATTTGAGCTTTGTAAAGAATTAACAGTTGTTGTGGAGTGTAAAGCTTTCTGGTTCGAAATAATATTCCCAACTTTTGAGAAGCTCTCCTTGCTATGCCTGCAACATGCTCATGCCAGGACATATTTGCTCCCAAATTATCGCCCAACAAATTAAGTGACGATGTTAGAGGAATGGAGTGCCCCGCCATAACTATGTCGGGTTCAGCAACGTTAACTTTTTTAGAAAAAACTGCCGCCTGGGTTTTTGTAGCGTGAAATTCCACTGGTTACAAGAATTTTCTTTTAGGTCTTTGTTAAATTCGAACAACTTCCCGCTGTCTGCGGACACTCGCCTGAGCAACCGATGTCCGAGCGTTCAAAGTGAATGAAGAGATAAGCGTATTGTCATCTGCAGCAAAAGCTGTAGATTGGATTACTGGTCTTTTGCAGCAGATCGTTAATGTAAATGAGAAAGAGAGTAGGAGACAGTATGGTGTCTTGGGGCACACCGGGTTGATAGTGAAGGTGTTAGAAAGAAATCCGTCGACCGCCACTCGTAAAGAATGCTCACTGAGGAAACATGAGAACCACAAACAGAACTTTTCAGAAATACTACAAGAACGCAGCTTAGTCAACAGCCCATCGTGCCAAACACGATCGAATGCCGTGGATATGTCAAGAGCGAACCGCTCGAAATTCTCCAAAGTGTTCAATTGCGTTGTTCCAAACATGTATACATAAGTCAGAAGATCTCCTGTTGATCTATGTTTACGAAAGCCATATTGGTGATCGCTAATAATGTTGAATTCGTCAAGATATTTTAGAAGATGTTGATTGATAGCCTTTTCCATGACTTTCGATATTATTGAAAGCAGTGCGACTGGTCGGTAGTTATTTGGCAAGGTCTTCTTGCCTTTTTTAGGTATCGGCTGAACTGTGGCACATTTCCAGCAGGAAGGAAATATTCCCTTTCTGTAGGATAGGTTGAAAAATCTACAGAAAACTGGTGTCAGTTCCCTCATCCCTCTCTAAATTATAATTCAAAAATATTCTCTCATAATTTACCTGAACAAATTATTTTTACCAAAATCAAATTTTGAACAAAAAGCTAATAGTTTTGTCATTCGGAAAACGTATTATAAATATTAATGAACACATAGGAACTAGTGAATTATGAGGGTGGATTGAGAAGTCTTGTAAAAAAATAAGGTAAATAAGATGTTTTTGCAAAAACAAATTATTTCTTAACATAATCTCAGCTCAGTATATTTGGTCCAGCGAAATTTAAATTTTTTTTATATCCTCAGAAAAGAAAATTGTTTCGAACTGTACCTAATACTCGTTTACCGCACTGATAAGCTCTTCATTCGTCGAAAATTTCTTCTAAGCCCATTGTTGAGGTTAGGAAACAAAAAACTCTCTTGGTACAAAATCTGGGAAATATCATGTGTGGAGCACTATTTCGAAGTCCAAGTCGTGCACTTCTGCATTGTAACTGTAGCCGCATTGGCATGGTGAACGAACACATTTTTGCGGGCTTGGTCGCTTCTGCTTCAACTCACTATGGAAATGGTTCACTAACAATGCTTAATATGAGCCTCTGCTTTATCCTTTTCCCCAAATAGTCAATCATGTCTGAGTACCAAAAAAAAAAAAAAATAGTTGCCATCACTTTTCCCGATGATAAAACTCTTTTCGTTTGTTTCGTTGCAATTTTACCTTCGCCAACCCACTGTTTTGATTGTCGTTTGGTCTCCGGAGTCTAGTCGTGGATCGAAGTTTCGTGTACAATCACAAAACGACGCCAGAAATCCTTTGGAGTACGTTCCAACTCGTGCGGCAACGTTTATCCAGTAATAAATGGTCTTGAGTCTCCATGAATTCCTTTAGTTTAGTTTCCATCTGGGCCCCAGTCTAATTTTTAAATAAAAATATTTTATCACTGCACGATATTCAGCTTTAACTATTTAAACAACAAACATGATTTTTACGACACAAACTAACATACACAATTTCAATATATATAGACGGACGGACATATACATTGAGTTCTTAAGACGAAAGGCAACTAGAAGTGCTCTAAATTATAATTCAAAAATATTGTCTCATAATTTACCCGAACAAATTATTTTGTTACTAAGATCAAATTTTGAACAAATAGTTTTGTTATTCGGAAACAACCGTATTATAATATTAATGAACACATAGGAACTAAAGAAGTCTAACGTCTAACACTTATGATAGCCGCCAACAAATAACTGCGCTTTGCATCTGTTTGAAACTCTAAATACAAACGTTACAAGAATCACGCTTACCAACAGTCATTCCGCCTACCAAAATTTCCCGCCATTTACCGGACTTATCAATCCACTCTCGAAATTTTTAATGATTACTAATTTTTTAAAAATTTCTTACATATTTTTAGTTGGTAGAGATTTTCACTTGTTCGAAATGTAACTACTTACCGTGAATTTTTGATTTTCTTTTATTCGTATTAAATATGTATATGTTATTATGTTGGTATTTTAAAGGTTATATGTTGCATTATAATTTTATCTATACTATCTTACTTTTTTATATTCGCTTTATGTATTTTTTTAACACGTTTAAGCACTTGTGTAAAAAACATGAAATTATATATATATATATATATATATATATATATATATATATATATATATATATATATATGTATATATATATATATATATATATATATATATATATATATATATATATTCATCATTTCTTGTGGCTGATCAGAGTGCAGAACATTTAACAAAAAATTAAATTTTTTATAGAAGAATCTAAAAACTTGGCAACGCCGATAATGTCATTTCCAACTCTTATTGTTTTGGAAATAATAGACCATATATTTTAAAAAAAACTAAAAATTTTAATTTTTGCCAAGGTTGATCCTAGTAATCGACTAAAATAAAAATTAATGAGACGTTACGTTTGAAATAAGTTGAGCAGCTGTAAAAAGTCATTTAGAAACTTAATAACATCACAATATTATTTTTGAATTATTAACATTTAATTACTTTCTCGGCAGCAAATTTTGTTAAAATAATTGTAGCGATTTTAAAGAAAATTGATCGTTTGTACTTTATCCTAGCTTAGTTAGCTAGCATTAAATCATGTCATGTTTTTTGAAAAGTAGAAAATATTTGATTTCTAACAGTTTGCCAACAGGTGTATAAACTGTATCCAGTTTTTTTTAATAACCATGTAAGCATGACCTTAGTACAATTCAAAACTTACATATAATCTTTTATAGGTCCATCAGTAAAATCTCTACCGTCGCCCATGCCCGCACTTCACATTACACCCCAAGAAAACGAATATCAAGCCGGAGCAACTGTGGATCTTAACTGTCAATCAAATGAACCTGGAGTAATTCCCACATGGTCCAAACTTAGTGGAGGTTTGGCTGATAATGTTCAAAACAGGGCCGGAAGATTAAGAATTTACAATGTGAGACAGGACAATGCTGGAGCATATAGATGCGAGGCTACTGGCCAAAGAGGAAACTATTATAAGGACTTTAATCTTTATGTAAAAGGTAAGATTTTTTCTTTTTAATGTGGATTTTTGATGTTGCACAACATTTAAGGATAATTTTCTGATGAAAAGCAAATTCAAAATTAAACACTTTTCTGTATAGCTTCTCGAAATTGATTTTCCTTCAAAAAAATATATATGTATATATACATATATATATATATATATATATATATATATATATATATATATATATATATATATATATATATATATATATATATATGTATATATACACTCCTGGGCAAAATTAACGCAACAATCTGAAAATTAATTTATCTTTTTCTTATGTCAGTTTTAAAGTTTATCGAGTATTTGAATAGTAGGCTATGCGTATTTTGTTTGTTCATGCCAGAAATCAAAACAATTCGTTTAGATTTACAGTTTTAAAGAATTTTGTAGAAGATAAACAATTTTCTGTAATAATGCGATAGATTTTCTTTAAAAGTAAGCTTATAAATTGTTCCCTTTTTCAAAGTAATACGTTTTTGTGGTAGACTGTTTTATTTTTGACCCCGAAGAATTAGAAAAATGAATCGAACAAGGAATTTAACTGAACACGAGGTAGTGCGAGCCTCAGTTTTATTGGACGAGGGATATTGTCAGAGTTATGTTAAGTCGTATGGTAAGACGCTAGGGCAAGGGCGAAAACGATGCACTAGCGACCTAGATGAACGTTTTATAAGACAATATGCTTTAAGAAACAGGACCGTCACTAGTTCTGTAATAAGAAACGAACTCGAAGCTGTTCGCAATGTCACAATTTCTTCTAAAAGAGTTAGAAGACGGTTAAATGAAGCTGGATTAAACAGTAGGAGACCAGCCACTGCGCCCTTGCTTACTAGAGAGAACAGAGTTGCCAGGTTACGTTTTGCTTGAAATCACGAAAACTGGTCAGTGGATGACTGGAAACAAGTTTTCTTCACAGGTGAAACTAGGGTTAGTCTAAAACATCCAGATGGTCGTGAGCGAGTATGGCAAAGACCAGGAGAGAGGTTTGCTCCTTGCGAGATCCATGAATGCTGACTACTATTTTGAGAATATTGTAATAGAACATGTGATGCCTTTCGGTCATTTTGTGAGGCCCAATTTCCTGTTTATGCAAGACAACGCTCGACCTCACGTGGCTAGGGAGGTATTCGATTATTTTAATCAAGTCATTATGCAATGGCCACCAAAAAGCCCGGATCTGAATCCGATAGACCATGTATGGGATCACCTTAAGAAAAATATGAAACGTCATATACCTGCACCTAGAAACCTGAGGGAACTTGAAAATGCAGTTATCACAGAATGGGAGCAAATTCCTCAAGATTTTATCCAAAATTTAATTAGAAGCATGCCTAGGTACATAAACGCTGTCATCCGAAGTAGAGGAGGCAACACACGCTACTAGTGTCCCAATTACACCATTAATTTTGCTACTAGTGTCCCAGTTTATTTTTTTCATTACTACATAATTTCAACGATTTTGTTATTAGGTCTTAAGAATAATTTTAATTCGAATCTTATAGAGAAATTTGGTAGCTACTTTCTATATATATATATATATATATATATATATATATATATATATATATATATATATATATATATAATATATATCCATAATATATATATATATATATATATATATATATATATATATATATATATATATATATATATATAATATATATATATATATATATATATATATATATATATATATATATATATATATATATATATATATATATATATATATATATATATATATATATATATATATATATATATATATATATATATATATATATATATATATATGTTTATATATATTATATAGGGTGATCCACGGTGATGGCCTGGTGGCCTAGTATACGTTTCGGGAGAACCACTAAACATATCGATTGAAAATTTTGATCGTATGTTTCAACGAACATGCACCATCTAAAATATTTCCAGCCATGAAGTGCTGTCATTTCTATCGGAAAGTAACAGTAACTTTGATATTTCAAATGGAACATCTTGTACCTTATATCATCTTTGGATTTCCTATCTCATTGTGTACTATTTTATAACTATTTCTTACAACTTTCGAGATTTTAATTAATTTCCATTTTTTTATTCAGAAAACATTGCCTAATTAAATATTAAATACCTATGCTTCCAGAAAATCAACACCAGGTTGGGATTAGTTAAGGCCAAACGTATCACATGTTATAACCAAATCCTATTTAGAGCATACATGGTGGTTCAGAAACAACTCTGTGTTGGTTCATTACAAAAATTGCCAAAAGTCCTGTCATTTAAATGAAACAGCCTGTATATTATTTTCGTTTCATATTTCTCACTGTTAAGTACAAAGTGTAAAATAAAATATCTAATAAGATGGAACGAAATAATTATTTCAACACAATTCTTATAAATTTATTTATATTACATAGACAGTTTGATTAAAATATTAGTCGTACTTCCAGAAAATTCAACGAAATGTATCCTGATTTACTAACAATGACTAATAAGAAATTTAAATGAATTTAGAAAAATATATCTGATTTCGGTTTTTCTTTAAGTACTTAGAAGTTTATCTAGACCTTGAAATAAATATTTTGACTTATTTTGATGCTTTTCTGCAATCATCAATAAGGTACAGTTGAAGAAACTACTGAAAAGTATTGGGTTTCCATTTAATTTTTCAATTTTGAGGCTCATAGAATCCAAGAGCTTTGGGCCAAAAATCTAATTCAAAATTCAATTCCCAGGGAAAAATGTTTGAAACATTTTTTCTGAAGTTGCCTTCCTGTCGAGTTTTATTAGGTGTGTCAATCTTTTTTCCCAACAAAGCGTTTCGTTCTCGCTGTCTTTGTCCAATATTACTAGTGCACCATGAAAATTTTTCAAAGATCTGTATCATATCTATGATTTTGCAACATAAAACTAGATCTACAATGCTTCCCGTAAATTTTGCGGAACTTTTTTGAAAGGAAAACGCATTTTATCACCCTTAATGCACACTTAACGTGAGAATTGTGGAGAACAGAATTTTAAGGGGAAAGGGCTTTCGAAAACTGATTCAACATCAAAAAATGTACAAGAAAACACCTCCATAATCCCTTAATTCAAATCAGAAGTCTAACGGGAGGCTGTGGAATGGAATATATATATGTATAATATATATATATATATATATATATATATATATATATATATATATATATATATATATATATATATATATATATATATATATATATATATATATATATATGTATATATGTATATGTTATATATATATATATATATATATATATATATATATATATATATATATATGTATATATATATATATATATATATATATATATATTTTTATATATATATATATATATATATATATATATATATATATATATATATATATGTAAGTATGTATGTATATGTATATATATTTAAACTAACCCGTACTTCAATAACAAAACATCTCAGACTCGCTGGCGTTTATTTATCAATTTTTTAATTTATCCATTAAAATTAACTATTTTCAAAAATTTTTTTTAGAAAATGAATTTAGAGACGAAATTCCATTACAAGTTCAAAGGGCAAAGAGAAAAGCGTCTGTTATTTTAGAATGCAATACCGAGCTCGAAGAACCAGTAACTTATTTCTGGAGTAAACAGGGTGGTAGTTTGCCATTTTATGTTGATGAATATAGTGTAAGTATATTATTTCTTTTATTGCACTCAAGTGAATATATATCACCAATATCACAATCACATTTGAGAATTCTTTAGTCTGATTCCTAAAGAATCAGTGAACATTTTATATATTTGTACGATTCAAATACAGAGTGTTAAAGCCGGTGGAAATATAATACGAAAGATGGTACTGAGTATTATAATATCTGGTAAGATCCCTTTAGAGCGCCACATGTCATTTTGCAGAGCCTCAAGAGTATTTCCACTAAATTTCTCATTCTGAAAAATTACTTTGTATGTTACCTTTATTGAATAATTTTTGAATAATAAGGTTACCATTTATCGCACTGACACCTCTTCGTGCTCTAAGTACAACATTGAGTCTTATAGATATATAGATTAAGCAGGTGCCTCAGTTGCATAACCTATAATTTGGTTTCACAAAACAACATTTTGTTGTAAAAAAGTTTATTTTGTATTTATGTTCCATTTAAAGCTGATAGTGGCCGAATAAATCTGGAAGTCAGTATAAGACTCAAGGAATGCCTAATCTAAACTGGGGAGTAGTTAAGGAGAAACGAATAAATCCAAAACCTTAAATTTTACAAAAAAGCTGGGCGCATGTGCACATAGAATAAAGAAAATATAATTTGTCTCCTTTCTGTTAGAATTCTGATTTTATAGTTTTAAATAAAATATACGTTTCAAAATTAACTATTATTCACAACATAATTAATAATAACAAGTTGATGGTATTTATTATTTTTGGCTTGATAAGAATAGTAATCTATTGCATTTGGCTAAAAATATTTCGATAATCTTTCATCGATTATTTATATTTCGTTATTGCACTGTAGCAAAGAGTGATATTTTTACATTTAATCTTTTTTATGGACAATTTGTTTTTTTCTAAGATGTTTCAGTTTTACGATTGAAAAAAAAGGAACAAAATAATTGTATATTTTCTTTTAACAGAAAACAGTCCAATTGAATTCTGTAGGAGCCATCGACGCGGGAACCTATATTTGTTCAGCCACCAGCGGAAAACGTACTTTGGACATTCCAATTATTCTTGTAGTAACTGGTATCATTCCATACTTCACTCAAGCACCAAACAGTTACATTACACTGCCAACTTTACCCGACGCTTATCTTCAATTTGGTTTCGAAATTTCTTTCAAACCTGAAAATGACTATGGTTTGATATTATATAATGGTAATAGAGAAAAAGAAAAAGATGCTGACTTCATTTCATTGGCATTAGATAATGGTATCCCTGAGTTTAAATTTAACTTGGGACCTGGAACGCCCACAACTACCGTGAGATCTAATGAATCTGTTACCGAGGGAGAATGGCATACAATTAAGATCGTGAGAAACAAAAAGAGAGGTAAATTATATAGAGAATTTTGTGCGTGGGAGAACGCTTAAATTTCTAATTATAATTTTAGGCAAATGTATTCTACCTCATTTGCATCTAAAACGAATTTACATATGCACTAATTTCTTTTTTTTTCAGTAATCATGTTTGTTGATGGAAAAGGACCATTTATTGGCGAAAATGAAGGCAAATATTTCGGTTTGGACTTAAGCGAACCTCTATTTTTGGGTGGAGTTCCTGATTATAGTAACATTTCTCCAGAAGTTATGATGGACAGCGGATTTGTCGGTAAGATCTGAAATTTCCTATTTATAGGATCAGTAGTTTGAAATGTAGAAGCCATCGGTGCAAACGTACTTTGTCTTATACTCTAGAGAGAAAAATTAAACATTTTGCTGAATTTATTATACCATTTTTTTTTCATCTCTCTAGTTTTAAGCAACAATCAAACAACAATTGAGAAAATTACTGCCGAATTTCATTACCGTCGTTTCATAATTATTAGTAATTTTTTGCAACTTGCCTTTTTATAAACGGCAATAACCTTTCCTTCTTAAGAAGGACAGGTTGGTTAGTGTCTAAATAAAGGTAAATTGCAAAAATTGTTATTATTTTTGTTATTTTGTTTGTTTTTTGCCCAAAACGGTTGTATTAAAAAAAAATGTTGTCATTTTCTATAACCAAAACTTTGACAAATAATATCAAAATATCAGTCAAATATCAATTAGGATACTGTTTGCAATTAACCTGTGATTACACCGGTTTAATCAGCTGTATAGGAAGTCCTTTTCTAATAACATAACTTAAACGAGGTTAGGATCACCATCAAATTAGGGCCCCTCATCGATCTAAAAGGTAAAAAATTATAGATGTAACACTTGAAATTTTTAAGTTCAGGTTTAATTCTGTTTATTGTCTTGTGTTAGGCCTAAGAATTTGTGGTAGCATTTATAAATAACTTTATGCCGTTTACGCTGTTGATACTGTTACACATAAGAACTTTTGAAAATTGACTACCTTTTTACTTTCTATCCAGATTGAAATTAAGAAAATTGGGGAATATTTTTTTATTACCTAGGAACCTAGAAACTTGATAATATTGTCATAACGACATTGTCCCCTTGGAAGGGGACATTTTCGTTATGACAATACTTCTGTTTAGCAAGGGAAGTAAAAAATCATACATTTCATGCAACTACCAATTTTACCTGCCAATTTATATCATTTGCAGTAAAAGTCTAAAAATATATACGTCACAAATACTTTATATGGTTTTTTTTATTGTTTATATGTTTGATAATAATTATTATATATATATATATATATATATATATATATATATATATATATATATATATATATATATATATATATATATATATATATATATAAATATACATAAATATATTTGTTACTTTATGGCAGATTCGTCTATTTCACCTCTTGTGACGTACATGTTAAAATCATTTTGCAAAACCTAAAACCTAGAACTAGGGGTATAACATTATATCTGTGGGATAGGTTAGAACCCTTGATAAACGAAATACATTTAAGTTTTTGAAAAGTCAGAAATATTTATAAGTATGATTATAAAGGTGGCAGTTCCGATATGGAAAATTAACCATACGTTTTTACCTGTTCGTACAACTTCTACAACAACATTTTTATACAGGTTGCATTAGCAAGTTTAAGATTGGTTACACCTATCAAGATATCCTACAGGAATCTCTGAACACTACTGGTATAACGAACTGCGAAACCTGCACTGAAAACAAATGTCAAAACCAAGGTGCCTGTCAGGAGGCTTTAACGACCGAAGGTTACACTTGTATTTGCCCCGCTGGATTTAGTGGTCCTACTTGTAATAAAAGGAAAGGACAAGCTTGTTCACCATGTAAGTATTTAAGCAATTATAAAACAGTTATCGACACCTGATTAGAGTGTACAACAATCTCTGAATAAGTTTTCTGAAGAAATCTTATCATATACACTCTAATAAAGCAGTAATTCTTTTATAAATATTTTTTTTCCTTAGGATTAAACAGAACAAGTCATATGTACGAATTCTTTTACAATCTTCAGAATTGTTAATGCTTTAGTGACCATCGCCAGCATTAAGAAAACGGACCGAAAATAGAGGACAAATAGTCGTTTTTTTACATTGCTGATGATTGTAGTCAAACTAAAAATCGAGGCAATTAACGAGACTTTTTGATTTGACTGGGCGTTTAAGCGAATGCTTGATTTATAAAACCTGGAATGAAGATTAATACCAACATAATTGCAAAATAACCTTTCGATTCGGTGTATCAAAATTGAACTCAAGAAATTTTGGACATCAGAGTTTTGTAACTTCTTACCAACGGTCGCCAAGCTCATTTGATGTTCGCTGATGAATTTTTTCGTCTTGAGTTATGTTACTCAAAAAAAAAAATGACAATTTAAAATTATTTTATACCTCGAATTCGTTCAAAGAAATTCCTGTAAAATTATAGATTAGGGCAGAAATAAATAGATAGTGTTTGTAAATTATTATTATTTTTATTTTTTTATGGGTCTAGCACACGTGCTGCAGGGAAAGTCCCTAAAGCGCTCCAGGAGCGGCATGTGTGCGGAAAAAGCGATTCACGTTGTTCTTGAATGGCTGCAAATTGTACTCGGTGGTAAACACAGCCTGGGTAAGTTATTCAAAGGGATGATGTTCTTCATACAAAAGACTGCTTAAAAGCGTTGTACGCAGAGTAACAAGCTGAACTTCATACAGATGTGAAGTATTAGCGCGACGTGTATTTATAACATGCACCTCTCTGGGAGGAATTAAATGGGCTACATCCTTCGAACACTTTCCATGAAAATACTTGTAGAACAGACTCAAGTCGCCAACCGTTCTTCGATGTTCCAGCGAATCGAGGCCCCCGGTCAGTTTCGGGTTTCTAACCAGACGAACAGCTCTTCTCTGAACAGACTCCAACAAATGCAGTGTATGTTTGAAAGCGGAGCCCCAAACATGGGAGCAGCATTCCATAGTTGGTCGAATTTGAGCTTTGTAAAGAATTAACAGTTGTTGTGGAGTGTAAAGTTTCCTGGTTCGAAATAATATTCCCAACTTTTGAGAATCTCTCCTTGCTATGCATGCATGTTCATGCCAGGATATATTTGCTCCCAAATTAACGCCCAACAAATTGAGTGACGATGCTAGGGGAATGGAGTGCCCCGACATAACTATGTCGGTTCAGCAACGTTAACTTTTTTAGAAAAAAACTGCCGCCTGGGTTTTTGTAGCGTTAAATTCCACTTGGTTACTCTCACCCCAAGATAGAATTTCTTCCAGGTCTTTGTTAAGTTGAACCGAGCCGATGACCGAGCGTTCAAGGTGAACGAAGAGATAAGCGTCATCTGCAAAGCTGTAGATTGGATTCCCGGTCTTTTCCAGCAGAAGTCGTATGGAGCCTTGGGGCACATCGGCGTTGATAGTGAAGGTGTTTGTAAAGAACATTTTCGAAATGAGAAAACGTAGAGAACAGTCCATCGAGTCAAACATGTCAAGAGCAACAACGCTCGAGATTCTCCGAAGTGTTCAATTGCGTTGTTCCAAATATGTGTTACATAAGTCAGAAGATCTCCTGATGATCTATGTTTACGAAAGCCATATTGGTGATCGCTAATAATGTTGAATCGTTCAAGATATTTTAGAAGATGCTGCTAAAACTAAAAAATAAAAGGTATCTTTTATATTCCCTGCATAAAAGTAAAGGGTGAAAATTTTCATAAAACTACTAAAATCATAAAATATATAAAAAAAAACCGGCCAAGTGCAAGTCGGAGTTAGTGTTCCGTATCGTGATTGCTTTTAAAATATTTTTTTATCCGATCTTTGTTTTTATATACCAAATAAATTATCAAAGGCAATGCACTCGTGATAATTTTTGTTGCATCTACACCTTATGGAGAATACTCCAGAATTTTTTAGAAATTTTTTGATTAGTACTCTTGGAGATAGGGGTGGGGGACGACGAATTTTGGCAATTTTTTAAAAATAATATCAAGAAATGTTTTTGCGAGTATTACATCATTTATATTTTTGAACTCGGTTTGTTCACACGCTTTCATTTGATGTCCCCACGCGATCACCTTGAAATATTTTTTACTTCCGAATTCACGCTCCAAAACTAACCCTTAAGTCAAAATTTCACTTTCAAAAGTACACGGCTGCGATTGGGACATCAATTCCTAAATTTGTTACAAATTTCATTTTTTTATATCAAATAGTTTTGGAGAAAATCGACTGTGACAGACAGGCAGACACCGAAATGATTCCATAAGGGTTCCTTTTTCAATTTTAATACGGAACACTAAAAAGTAATAAAAAGGACTGCTAAAAAATTGTTCGCAAAAAAATTAAACAAACTCTAACTAAACGGCTACTATTTTTCCTAAATATTCATTTTTTGAATTCAACGTTTCTACTTTACTATTTCTACTTTAACAAATTTGAGAAAACTTTTTGTGTACGAGGTCTTTCAACGAAGACTGGATATGTCATTTGCCAGCTATATATTTACTTAATACAATAACTAAAGCTTTTCCGCAAATATCGAAAATATCAATTAAAAAGCATTGAACATAGAACAGTTTTTTTACTTTGGGCGAAAGTTCTAGTGGAGCGGTTTTAATGAAACTTTTTGGATGTATTTTAGTCGCAAAATCAATGAGTTTTTATTTTTTAAAACTTTCCTTTCGTACTATTTAATATTTATAATGCTAGGATATTTTAAGTTGTCAAAACGACAGTGCTTAGCTGTTAATAGTAGTCGTAGTAGTTATGGGAATGCTCAGCGCCTAGCAAACATACCAGAGAGAACTATCTGCCATAAGTCGTTTACAACCAGTATTATTTTAGTTTTAATTTCTTCGGTTTGCAATGGGCGTATATTTTTCTTTCGAGTGATGTGCAGATTTTGACCCTTGTAGCCGTTTATTTAATTATTCAGATTAACACTAAGCTTCTAAAAGACGTTGTACTTTTTGCGACAATTTATTCTACCATCTGGATTATATTCACTATTTTCTAACAGACTTCCTGACGTGAATAATTTTCGAATAGTCATCAGTGGATTAATACTAAAATTTTGTAAGTAATGATGGTATTCATATTTCAGAATATTTCTCAGATATGGATGTCATTGATATGAATATAACATACAACATTATTACTTATGTTTTTTTTTTTTAGTTTTTCTCGTCGATAAAATAGAATACGATGAATAAATCAGAATATTGTCTTATTTTAAGTACTTATGATTCGTTATATATAGTTTTCAAAATACCACAAATTTTAAATTACACCATTTCAGATTCCTGTGGAATCGGTAAATGTATCGACACCGAGAACGGCTTTACCTGCCAATGCCCTCTAGGTCGCAGTGGAAAACAATGTGAGAAAGCAATTCAAGTTTATGAACCTGCCTTTAAAGACAACGCATACATAGCTTACCCCGCTCCAAGACCTTTGAAGAGAACAAGGATAGAAATGAGAATTAAACCAAGAGACACTGAGAATGGACTTTTATTGTATGCTGCCGAAACGAATGAAGGACATGGAGACTTTATCAGTTTGGCTGTTAAGGATCGTCATCTGGAGTTTAGATTTGATAACGGAAGAGGTAGGTTCATCTCCCATTTTAACTCATCAGAACAGTAAATAGTTTTTTGTATATTTAATAAAGATTTAAAGAAGATAATAATATTTTTGTGTATTTATATTTTAATAATTTATTGGTATTTTTTTTTAATGTTTACCAAGGTAGAAACTTACTTAAACAATGTTTTTAAGGTTTAATTGCGCCTTGTTTTCAAGCAAAGAACTGCCTTAGACATAGTCAAAATAAAATAAATCGCAGTTTATATTGATAGTTTCTTAGCCATCATTTTATATTATTAGGTCCATTTGTCATCAGAAGTGATCAAGAAATTGTCCCCAATGAATGGTCGGCAATTTTGGCAATCAGATCATCTCAAGACGGAAGAATAGTAATCAATGGACATCCATCCACTCCTACACGCTTTACCGCTAACTTTAAAACTCTTACTTTATTGACTCATCTTTACGTTGGAGGTTACGACCAACACAACGTCAAACTTAATCAAGGCGTTAAAGTTGACAAAGGATTTAACGGTTGTATTATGGATATCAATATTTCTGGACTAGATGATGCTATGATGAAGAATATTACAGACTCGTCGAATGTAGAAGACTGTGGCGCTGAGGAGGTAAGCAAGGACTTTAAAATATTGAGCTATTGTAAATACATAAATAAGTTTTTTTTAGTGGACTTTAGGAATACGCTATATTTATAAAGTTAAAATAATAATGACACTTCATCTACAGTTTAAAAACCGACCTTACAACTCGAATAGTGTCTTTTTCTGTAAAGCTAACCTAAATGGATCCAAAAATTAATAAAGTGAAGTAAGCAACGTATAAAAAAATTAAAAAATTGAGTTGTGAAGTTTTTAGGGGACTTTAGGAATACGCTATATCTATAAAGTTAAAATAGTAATGGCACTTGAGCTACAGTGTAAACACCGCCCTTGTAACGCGAATAGTGTTTTTTTTTTGTAAAGTCAACCTAAATGGATCCAAAAATTATTAAAGTGAAATAAGCAACATATAATATAAATAGAATTAAAAAATTGAGTTGCCCATTTCGAAAACTCCCTACGAGCACAATAATCAATTTATTTTGAGAAAATTATGAAAACCTGAAGGTACTTTGTTCGGAGTGAAGTCAGTTAGAAACGTATTTTAAACTTTCATTATTTTCCATATAAAAAGGTATTTTCTTAAGGAGTTACATACACTTTGATTTTTCAAAAATTCGATTTTTTTAAAGTGTATTTGTTTGGAGTTGATAGCAGAATTCTCTCATTGTAGCTGCAAATACATGTTGGGAAGCACCTAAAAAAAAAAAAGATTTCCTATGCATTTTACTGAATTTTGCTACCTGTTTTGAATTATTTAAGTTAGGTTCGCCATCAGAAAACCTCTGCTATACAATAGAGTTATAAAATCTAAATGAGGGTTCATCGGTAGCATAACCGTCCGAGCGTAACCTGCCTTTAGTGTTTAATAAATAAAGTTATCTTAAAAATAAAGTTAATTAATATATATATATATATATATATATATATATATATATATATATATATATATATATATATATAAAAGATTTATTACCAAACATTTTTTATTCTATAGATATATGTATATATACAAATTCACAATTCACGATATGTAAGTACTTTAATTACAATTAAAAACAATCATCATCTTCAAAAAGACTCGACTTCTCTTAAATTGATAATTAAGGGTTCTATTTCCACAAGTATTTTTCCAATTATCCTCTTTGATCCTCTCTATTCCGGCGAGTAATAATTGCTTTACATCTTGAAGTTTGAACGTGGTGTTTTCCCTTGCAACGAAACCTTTCATTTGTGCCCAAATTATCTCTATGAGATTCAATTCGCAATGATGTGGAGCTAATCTAAGCACTGTGATATTCCGTTCCTTTGGCATCTCATCGACTGCGTATTTCTTGAACCTTGCCTTATTTTGTTTCGCAATTTTGAGAAGTTTCGCTTTAACATACCATCTTTATGTTGGAGATTTTTGTCTCTTATCCATTGAAGAATATCCGTTTTCTTCCCTGAATTTGTCGGAAGTCGTTTTAATAATCGAGAATGGTATAGGGCATTGTCTAATACTATAACTAATTCTGCTGGTATACATTCAATCATTTGTTGGAAGTACTCCTCAAAAGCATCAGCCGTCATCTCCTCATGGTAATCTTTAGTTGACTTTGATTCGAATTCCAACAAGCCACCGTCGAGAAATCCGTTTTCACTACCAATATATGCTAAAATTAGTCTGTGACTTTTTCCTGAAGGGGGTTGTAATCCAGTAGACCAATCTTCCATAAAAGCTTGTTTGGAACTCTTAGTGTTTTTGTCAATCCAGAGTTTTTTCACTGTGTGTCCCTCATTAGCCCAAGTCTCATCTAAATAAAAAAATATTTCTTTCTTCGGCTCAACATTTTCAGATTGCTCGTAGATATTCTGTTCTCCAACAAATTATTTCTGTTTTATCGATAAGAACAGATTTTCTATTGTTTTTCCCAATGAAAATTCAAGTTATGAAGGATTTTCCATAATTTCCATTTTTTAAAATCTGGTAAGTCCTGGTCTTCTCTGATTTCTTGCAAAACTTTATGTAGTGTAGGTATTTCTTTCTTACTAAAAAAATGATGAACTTTTCTTCTTATTGCGTTTTTAAAGTCTTCTTCGACCTCTAAGGGCTCCTTTCCTTTGTGATTCTGAGGTTCGTTCAAGGACCGCGTTCTCTTTTGCACGGACTTGGCTTGTTGGCTGTTGATGCATTAGGACATCGTGGACGTTAAGTATCATTGTTTTTTCTCGCAGGGAAAATGCAGATTCACGTACTCCGGGAAGTTTGACCGGGACAAAACTGAAAGTTGAAGCCATCGCTGTTCTGATTTGAACTAAGCATATTATAGGTTTTTGCTTTATTTTTATACTTACACAGAATATTTTTATTGCATACTTAGGGACTAGGCACCTACCTACCGATAAGTACTTTGGTTAATTATATTCCAATAAGTGCTAAAATCCCAAATAATTTTATTGTACCTATTATCATTAAGCTTTATAACACTGTAGATTTCTAGTTCTTAAAAATTGTTAATTGTACTCGTTTAGGCCTTTATCATACAAATAAGATTTTTAATTTTATCATTGACTCATTAAAATAAACTTTGAAATGCGTTGATTTATATAGCTTATTGTAAAGTTTAGAAGGCAAGTAATAAAATATTTTTAAGAAAAAGGTCGCACTGTTGTATAGAGATAGAAAATAAAAGTGATTAAAACTAAAAATGCAAATAATTGGTAGAGAAATTTCGGACGCATATGGTTTATGACATTTTAATGTTTATAACCCATGTTGTGTGCTATCAACTCCAAACAAACGGACTTTACGGATTTTTATTCGCTTCTAGAATTATTAAAAAAAAAATTTAAGAAAATTCCAATACAAAGTTATATGCGTCGGATGGGGACCGCTACCTGTTTTCAGACACTGTCTGCATTATTACTCAGTGAATTTTTTAATATTTTTAAATTTTTTTTAAATCTTAATAATTACTTTTTCTACAAAATGTCGAAAGGTTTTTTTAATTTTCCTAATAGACTTTTTTTATAAATAATTAAACATAAATTTTTGTTTGAAAATTGCGTACTAAAGTTTGAAATACCGCAATTTTTTTATTTTTGAAAAAAAACATTTTGCCAATTTTTAACTACTACGTTATTTTACAAGTTTCTTTTTTTTTTTTTTTTTTTTTTTTATGGGTCTAGCACACGTGCTACAGGGAAGTCCCTAAAGCGCTACAGGAGCGACACGTGTGCGGAGAAAACGATTCACGTTGTTCTTGAATCGCTGTAGATTGTACTCGATGGGAAACACAGTCCTGGGTAAACCATTCCAAAGGTATGATGTTCTCCATATAAAAGACTGCTTGAAAAGCATTGTACGAGGAGTAACAAGCTGAACCTCATACGGATGTGAAGCATTAGCGCGACGTGTACTTCTAATATGCACCGCT
This sequence comes from Pachyrhynchus sulphureomaculatus, assembly GCA_019049505.1. Taxonomy (NCBI): domain Eukaryota; kingdom Metazoa; phylum Arthropoda; class Insecta; order Coleoptera; family Curculionidae; genus Pachyrhynchus; species Pachyrhynchus sulphureomaculatus. The sequence continues at coordinate 114,392,987 of CM032447.1, forward strand.
CTGGGAGGAATTAAACGGGCCACATCTTTCGAACACTTTCCATGAAAGTACTTGTAGAATAGACTCAAGTCGCCAACCGTTCTTCGATGTTCCAGCGAATCAAGGCCGTCAGTCAACTCCGGGTGTCCAATCAGACGAACAGCTCTTCTCTGGATAGAATCCAACAAATGCAGTGTATGTTTGGGAGCGGAGCTCCAAACATGGGAGCAGTATTCCATAGTTGGTCGAATTTGAGCTTTGTAAAGGATTAACAGTTGTTGTGGAGTGTAAAGCTTTCTGGTTCGAAACAATATTCCCAACTTTTGAGAAGCTCTTCTTGCTATGCCTGCAACATGTTCATGCCAGGACATATTTGCTCCCAAATTAACGCCTAACAGATTGAGTGACGATGTTAGAGGGATGGAGTGCCCCGACATAACTATGTCGGGTTCTGCAACGTTAACTTTTTTAGAAAAAAACTGCCGCCTGGGTTTTTGTAGCGTTAAATTCCACTTAGTTACTGTCACCCCAAGATAGAATTTCTTCCAAGTCTTTGTTAAGTTGAATGACTTCCTGCTGTCTGCGGATATTCGTCTGAGTAGTCGATGTCCGAGCGTTCAAAGTGAATGAAGAGATAAGTGTACTGTCATCTGCAAAGCTGTAGATTGGATTCTCGGTCTTTTCCAGCAGATCGTTAATATAAATGAGGAAGAGAGTAGGAGACAGTATGGAACCTTGGGGCACACCGGCGTTGATAGTGAAGGTGTTAGAAAGAAATCCGTCAACTGCCACTCGTAAAGAACGCTCTCTGAGGAAACATGAGAGCCACAAACAGAACTTTTCAGACATACCATAAGAACGTAGCTTAGCCAACAGCCCATCGTGCCAAACACGGTCAAATGCCTTGGATATGTCAAGAGCAACCGCTCGAGATTCTCCAAAGTGTTCAATTGCGTTGTTCCAAACATGTGTTACATAAGTCAGAAGATCTCCTGTTGATCTATTTTTACGAAAGCCATATTGGTGATCACTAATAATGTTGAATCCTTCAAGATATTTTAGAAGATGCTGATTGATAGCCTTTTCCATGACTTTCGATATTATTGAGAGTAGTGCGATTGGTCGGTAGTTATTTGGCAAGGTCTTCTTGCCTTTTTTAGGTATCGGCTGAACTGTGGCACATTTCCAGCAGGAAGGAAATATTCCCTTTCTGTAGGATAGGTTGAAAAGTCTACAGAAAACTGGTGTTAGTTCCCTCGCACAGTTCTTGAGAACTATGGCAGGTATTCCGTCAGCGCCTGAAGCCTTTTTGGTGTCTAGCTTCATCAAAATACGTTTTATGATACGCTGTCTGAAGACAATATCGGGCATCCTTGACTGCACTATGGGAATAGTAGTAGTTCATTTTTATTTTTACCGATTGGATTATTTTTTATGAAGTTATCCTGCAGACAAGGAGGCGCCATAATTTTCATCAGTGGTTCAGTTAACCCGATAAAAAATGATGTTAACATTTAAAACATATTTTTAAAAAATCTTATAATTTAAAGTACAATAAAAATATGTAATCGTCAGTCTTTTGTATTATTCACTTAATAACCTTTAAAATATTTTTTATAGATATACATATTTTTTGCAGCGCCTAGATATATATAAGGGTGAAAAATGCTTTGAATGTTTAGAAGAAACATTTTAAAGAGTAATATTTAAAATTACACTTAGTATATTTTGTTAGCAACCTTTTATCTAATGGGTTTTTAAGAACCATTGTAATAATGTAAATTTTTACCAATTTTTAGTAACTTTGAGAATAAAGTAAGTGGGGTGAAAAGTCCTGAGACTTTTGAAGAAAAAACAATATTTTTGCCAAAAATTGATTTTATTCTTCAACGTTTCCTTCAAGAGCGATACCTTATTTCAGCAATCTTCCAAATTTGGGTACCTTCCATACAGTACGATTTGTCGAGTTTTCTAAAATATGCCTCAGTTTTCTATTAGACTTCTTCATCTAAGCCTAATGTTAACATTTAAAACATATTTTAAAAAAATCCCCTGGAGCCACCTTTTCAAATTTGGAAAGAGGTAATAATCGTTGGATGCCAGATCTGATGAATACGGCGGATAAGGAAGCAATTCATAACCCAATTGGTTCAATTTCACCATCGATTTTATGGAGTTGTGAGCTGGTGCATTATCTTGGTGAAATAACACTTTTTTCTTCACTAAACGCAGCCTTTTTTTCTTAATTTCATCATTCAAACGATCCAATAAACCAACGTATAGCCTCCGGTGATTGTTCGATCTTTCCCAAGATAGTCGATCAGTATTATTTCGCATGCGCATTCCAAAAAATACTTTCCAAAACCTTTCCAGCTTATGTTTATGTTTTTGGACACCTCGGTCTGCTTTCATGAGGTTCCAGCCACTCTGCTGACTGCTTGTTGAACTCAGTGATGTATTCAGGTTTCGTCCATTGTTACGAATCGACACAAAAACTCCTTTGGAGTATGCCGAAGCAGTGCCAAACAGCGTTCTGAATCTTCGAGATTCATATGCATATATTCATGTAAAATATACCTCACGCGTTCTGTTAATATCTTCACTCAGAAGAACATGGTGGATTTTTTTGTGTTTGTTGGAGTGATTGCCTCATTTGAACGTCCGGAACGTGATGCATCATCGGTGCTTGTACGACCGTATTTAAGTTCGATACACCATCGACCTATAGTTGCTTTCGACGGAGCAGATGTGCCATGACGCTTCTTAAACCGTTCTTGGGTTCTGGCTATATTTTTCCCATCAAAAAGCAATGTTTAATCAACATACGAAATTCTTTTGTTCCATTGTTTTGCAAAAATCAAAAGTAACGTCACTCAAACAGATATAACTCGCAAACCAATAGACAAAATGTCATGAAAATTTTATAGGAATGTTCTGAGAGTTGATACTAAATGAAACTTATATGGTTTTTTGGGTGTGCTCTCTCACAGAAAGTCTCGGGACTCACATTTATAGATTGATTATTTCTATATTAGTTTTATATAATTAATATGTTCTTCAGCGGTTTCATTCCTAAACAATTTTCTATTTCACTTAAGGGTTGTGGAAATGAACGACTCGAATTAAATGCTTAATTTAAGAATTTTTATTTACTTTAATGGTATTTTTAATATTGCTGAATTGTAGGACGTTTTTTTTTTTTGTTTCATCAGTTGATCTATTGATAGCCTCGGACGATGTTTTAAACAGTAGCACACAACAAAGGACAAGTTTAGCGATAGAGCAAAATAACTTACTATATATAATATAGTAATATATATACTAAAAATAATAATCTTAACATTTTGTAGCCAGTCTGGTGTATACTTCTTTTAGTAGTATACAACTTTTGAGGATTTGACTGAAAAAGTTGGCAATAGTATCTTTTAATAACCCTACATTTTAAAATATTTTTCCTGTAAACAAGTTTTGTTAGGAACCTAACAAATAATAGTCCAGAGACAGTAAACTTCGCTAGTAACCCTTTGGTTGGTTGGTAGCACCTCGTAATGAATTACGTATTAAACGTTCCACTAGATGTACAGGGTGGTCCAGATTAGACACTTTTAAAGGTAAACCCCTTTATCTAAAGGAGATAGACGAAAATTCATGTCGGTGTCTGAGGCTCAAATAAAACAAAACAATAATAAAACAACTTATTCCGAGTAGAGCAAACTAAAACAAAACAATTTTCTATAAGAGATGTTCGAAATGTTGACCAGTTTCATTTATATATAGGCGGCACCTTTTCTGGACACTTCTTACCGAGTTGATTAGTTCAAGAGGTGTGAGAGCTCCAAACCTTTGCATCACTGCGGCTTCTAACTCTTGCCTGGTGTTTGTGGGCAATTTAAAAATTAGGTCTTTCAATCTTTCCCAGAGATAGAAGTCCATGGGTGTTAAATCCGGTGACCTTGCCGGCCAACGGTTCGGACCTTGGTTGGTTATCCAGTTATTGTCGAAATCGGCCGATAAAAAATTACTGATAACTGCAGCGTTATGAGGGGTACCCCGTCGTGTTAAAAAAATATATTTCTAAGGTCCATTAACGGCAGTTCATCAACAAGAGGTTCTATTTGCTGCCTTAAAATTTCTAAATATCTCTGAGAGGTGAGTGTTCCTTCGTAAATAAATGGAGCTATAACCCTGCCTCTAAAAATTCCTTCCCACACATTAAATCCAAATCTGTCTTGATTTCTTTGCTCCACAACCAAATGAGAATTTTCTTGTACCCACGTATAAGAATTGTAACGGTTAAAAATACCTGCATTGCTTACATAAGCTGCATCTGTTCAAATGCAATTTAATGAGAAATTCGGAACATGGTTACAATTATCCAGAAACCATTGGCAAAAATCCATACGCCGTTGAAAATCTCCGTCTCTAAGGTGATGAACTTTTCTTGTCCTATATGGCCTGAATTTGTGCTTTTTCAAAGTACGACTTACGTTAGTTCTTGGTAATCCAGTGGATTCTTTTAATTGTCGGGTTGAAGTGTTGGGGTTAATTCCGATAGTTCCTAAAACTACTGTTTCTTCTAACTCCTTATCCCTGTTTGATGCATAGTTTTTGGGTCGTTTCTTTTCAAACTGGTCACTATTAACTAGGTTATGTCGCAATAGAGCGAATATATCCTTGAAGGGTTGACGCCTCTCTAGATACCGTTCCTGGTACAAATTACTTGCCGCTTCCGAATTTTCTCCGGTTTGTATGAAACACACTATCATATCCCATTTTTCGTAATTTTCAAATTTCATTGCAATTTATTTGACAATTCAATAACTGATCCTGAAGTAAAATTTGACAACTACGCGTAAACAATTGAATTAAACCATATGGCCGCTCCGTCCAAAGCCTACTTCACAAAATGTACATTTAAGACTCGCGTAAAAACTGAAAATCTTTATATTTTGAAGTAGATTTAAGCAAAATACAAAGTGTGCTATATTTTTAAAATGGTAATTTAAAGCTCTATTCGGATAAGGAAAAATATACAGGGTATCCTATTTAAAAATATATTCTTGCATTAATAACTATTAAAATATTAGTTGTAAAAAAATGTAACTTACACTGTTGAAATCCACGTGAAAAGTGCTTTGAGAATGTTTTTACAGAAATCAAAAATTTTCAATAGTAAAAGAATTATAAACATTTTTCCAAAATGCAGATTTTTGAAAAACACCCTGTATATCTGAAACGGTACTAGATATCGATATGCGGTTTTCATCATTGAGCATATCATAAAAATGGAGCCTCAGACATCGACATCAGTTTTCGTCTACCTCCTTTAGATAAAAGGGTTTATCTTTAAAAGTGTCCAATTTGGACCACCCTGTACAACCTCATTTTTCCTGAGTGTAAATCTGTCTCTGATGTTATTTTTGGACCTTTATTTTTATATAATCGCTAGGATCGCCCCTTCAAATTTACCCATTTTTTTTGTCATAATGTTTTTTCAAAAATAGCTTAAATAGTTTTGACGTGAGACGAGACAATTGCACATGATAACTCTATGACCGTATTTAGCTTGACTTAGTTCGTGTAGAATCCATTTTTAAAATTTACCAAATGTACAGCAGTTTAACGTTGTAGCAAGTTCTTGCTGGAATTCAAGAAGCTGGCAGCACTTAAGATGGCTCTTTTGACTAAACTTTTCATTTTCTGTATATATAAAAGTTTAGGTTAAGCTGTTTAAGTTGTCACAAATCAACTTCAGAAAACTAAACTTCAGACTTGTATATATAAACAGTTTTTAAGTTATGCTGTTTAAGCTATTGCAGATTCATTTCAGAAATCCATGATATGAAGTCAACACTAATTTTTGATAGACCTGATAGAAGAAACCCGCACAAGCAAAAATTTGAAATAATTTTTCCTCCATAGACGAAAGCAAAAAAATTGTTTAACTGATTATTTAATATCTGCATAGTATTCGTGCATTCTTTTCTAATTAACTTTAAGCGTGTTGACATTCAACTTCTTTTATTTTTGACATTTGCTTGCTCTAAGCTATATTAAAGAAAATGAACTATAACTTCATTGTATTGGGACCTCAGAATTCATTTACAGTCCACTAGTAGTCTTAAAATAGAAATGTTTCTGCGATAAGTGCAAACGCTCTGCCGTTAAACAAAAACGCACGTTAGAGATTATGTGAAATGACTTTTTTATTTCTGACCGATGTGTTTAAATAGAAGCTTGTCGTTGAAAGGAAATTTGAATTTGGATTGTTAAACCTGCGATCAGAATTACTTTGAAAATATTTCAAAAACCCGTACGATTTTTGACTCTGTTACCTTGTTTATCTCTTCTATCTGATCATTATTCAGGTTGTAAATTACAGTTCTATTCTCAACTTTCCACTTGCTGTGTGGCTTTCCGGTGAAGTGTGTTTTAAGGACATTGTCCTCCATAGCCAATAGTAGACCGTCTGCAGCTCCTGGTCTTTCCAAGATCCGACTTCAAATATATGTTTTACCCATGTGAAGTAGAGAAGATGCTATCTTTATAGAAAGATTTTACCGGTCCGAGCAAGTATCATGCCTTTTTGGAGTGATATTGGCTTTTAAGAGTTTTTGGATCCCTTCTGGCTAGTAGCATGACGTAGTATATATTTAGATGAATAGGTATACCAACCTATCAGGGATCAAACCCGAGGCTCTGAGCACGCTAAGCTGGACCTATTCGATGAAGGCAATGCTGCTTTTAACTGTTAAGAGTGAAGAATAGCGTGAAAATTAAATAATTGGTAATAGTACAAAATTCTATTCCACAGTCATAGGTTTACTTACCAAGTTTAAAAAAAATTGGTACTAGGATATAAAATGTTTAAAATAAATGAGAACGATCATTTAACATTACATTATTTATTCGTTACTTTTTAGGATGACATTGATAATAACATCTATTCACCCGAATATGCTCATGAAAACCAATATAAACCCATCCCATATGACAGTAAGAAAACCGGCTGCTCAGATAACCCATGCAAGAATAATGCACCATGTATTCCTTTGTCACCAATTGAGTACAGATGTGCATGTTCAGCCGGTTTTACTGGCAAGAATTGTGAAACTACGGTAGATCTATGCAGAAATCAGCCATGTCAAAACGGCGGTGTTTGTAAATCCAACACTACTGCATTTACATGTGATTGTCCCTTAGGTTTCAGTGGAAATACGTGTGAACAAAGTGAGTATTACTTTTTTTTGCATAATATGTTGAGTTTATATATGGAGTTTTGTGTGAAAATTTACTATTGTCCCTATTTACAATGCTTTAAGGATAAATCCCCTAGATATGTCAAGACTGTTACCGATGGGGACCAATTTTTACATAAAAATTATAGGAACTACCTCCTCATACATCTTATAAAGCAACTCTCTTAAAAATCTTTTACTGGGAACAGAACAGTTTTATTTATTACATGTTTCTGCCTTATTTTTTAAGTTTAATCCTTTCTTTCTTCAGTTATCGGATTAAATAAAATTTTTATGTTCTCGATGCGATAAAATTTTCGAAAATTTTGACTATATTTTTTAGTAGAATTGGACACCCATGATTAATGCTGCTGATTTTTAACTACCCTTGTTAAGGGAAAATATTGCATTATCCAAAAAATCACCACCCGAGATAGTGACATAGTTTTCAGTTGTCTGCCGGTCGAAATATCTACTTCAAACTTGATGCATATCTTGTAGGCATGAAACCTCTAGTTTTTGAGCAAAATACCTTTAGGGGAAGCAGGCAAAAAGGGTTAAATGAGTGTTTTGAATAGATCATGTTATACCTCTGTTTTCGAAAAAACCATTGGAAATATTTATAAAAAAATTAGGAATTGTGTGTCTATTTTTTTATGAACTGATTTTCGTCAATGTCAATTTTTATAGAAAATACTAATATAAAATTCACTAAACTACCCATGGCGTATTAAAAATGTTGATGACTGTTTCTAAAAAAAGAATGTTAATTGATTCTTAAGGATTCTATAAAAATGCAGAATGTTCTAATTATTTTGCAATATGAGTGAAAATATGCTTAGAAAATAATTTCCAAGATTACAAAACAAGCAGATATATACGTTCACGATCTCCATACCTTTTTGATTAATGTTGGTTATAGCAATTTTATTTAACATGCATAAAATGGTTAACATTCATCAAATTAATTTTACAAATATATGCTTTAAAAATGTGTTGCTGTTTATGCAGTTAAAAAGAGAAATAGATTAAATATTTTTTTAGTCAAAGTTTACACTTTGCTGTGTAATTCATAGAACAAGTTTTGTTTTTTTCAGCAATCGCCTTCAGGTTTATAAAATTCGAAATTTTGGATAACAATTGATGCTGCTCTAAAGGTTTACCTGCTGATTTATTTTATTGCTAACAAATATTTGTGTGGTTAATAGGTTTGTTAAAGAATTGAAAAACTCAATACTTAAACTAAATTTTAACAATAGAATAATAATAGTAATAAGAAAATAAAAACCAGTAACCGACGAGGGAACACTGATGAGAAAATAATGACAGGGAGGAAGAAAATTTTTCTTCATCTTCTTCTTTAGCCCGTAGAAGTTTACTCCTGGACACAGGCCTCTTCCAGAGGTTCCCATGTCGATCTTTGCTGGATTATCTGTGGATGTCATCCCTCCATCGGACTTGCGGACGTCCAACACTTCTCTTTGACTTAAACATATACATCTATATATATATATATATATATATATATATATATATATATATATATAAATATAATATATATATATATATATATATATATATATATATATATATATATATACATATACATATATATATATATATATATATATATATATATATATATATATATATATATATATATATATATATATATATATATATATATATATATATATATACATATACATACATACAAGGTGTGGCGCCAAAATCCGGACAAAATTCAATTTGAATTTCCCGCCATTCTATACCACTATACTATATATATATATATATATATATATATATATATATATATATATATATATATATATATATATATATATATATATATATATACATATACATACATACAAGGTGTGGCGCCAAAATCCGGACAAAATTCAATTTGAATTTCCCGCCATTCTATACCACTTCGAGAGGTCGCAAAGGTCGCAATTGGCGTCCAAATAGCTTGACGCATGTACTAAACATTCATAACCTCGAAATCGTCGCAATGTTAAAATCAAGTGCGGAATATAATCAAAGAGCCGCGATTATCGAAAGTGTTCGCGCTGGGAGCTCAGCAACAGAAATCATTCGATTCTTTGGGTACCCAAGATCGACTGTGTATGATGTTGTCGTGAAGTATAACAAATCCCGCGCCCGAAATCATTCAACGGGCTTAGGAGCTGATTTTTGAGGATCCAGGGCACTCGATACGAAAACCGTGGTTGGAAGGGTCATTAACAAGTTCAAACATCCAAACGTCGCATGATTGAGAGCCGCTATTGAAGCGGCATTCGCTGATATGGAACGTGACTCATTAAAACGGGCCTTCGACCGCTTCAGACCGAGAATGGAGGCGATCATTCAAGCAGAAGGGAGTTATATTGAGTAAATGTGTTCTTTATGACCTAACAAACAATTTAGTAAAAAAATAATTATAAACTTCTCCATTTTTGCAATAAAAATTGTGTTTCAAAAAAATGTTTAATTTGACCGAATTTTGGCGCCGCACCCTATATATATATATATATATATATATTATATATATATATATACATATATACATATATATAATATATATATATATATATATATATATATATATATATATATATATATATATATATATATATATATATACATATATATATACATATATATATATATATATATATATATATATATATATATATATATATATATATATATATATATATATATATATTCGACTTTTGAGGATAAAATAGCCTAAGTATAATCTACCACTCCCTTTAATATTTATAATTTCTAGGAGTCGAATTAAGAAACGACGCTCACTTCGAAGGAAATGGTTGGCTAGAGTTCAGCAGAAATTTACTTCCTCACAGACAAGATCTTGAAGCAGAAATTATAGCGCTTGAATTTTCAACAAATAAAATCTGACGGACTAATCTTCTGGCATGGACAGAGCCCTGAGGAAGACGGACAAGGACAGGATTACATCTCATTAGCTCGTAAGTAATATTTAATTCTATTTGTTATGCGTATTCTTTCTTCGTATTACCAGAAATCAAGTCTTTGGATTGAATTTTTACTAGAACAAAGGGAATTTATCAAAAAAGTTCAATATAAGAAGGTATATTACATACTTCTATGAAAAGGGTGTAAGTACACAGAATTAAATTAGTTTACATCACTTTTAACAAATTTTTAGCCTAAAACGATAGAATCATAGTATTTTAGGTAATACCTAAAAAATGAACGAGGAAGTTTTTGGAGATTTTTATGTCTCTCCACTTGTCTATTTGTCATGTTATTGTCTTTAAAGCGTTATTATTAAATTTGGAGAAGTTATAAAAAAAACACTAGAAACTAAATTTACAAAATCTCAAACATACAAAAAGTTTTTCCTATCACCATACAACGACATGTTCTTTGTGTGGTTTTTTGAAAAAGATAGAACTTCACAAAGTCTATTTAAGTCATAAAATCCAGTTCTGACTTTTTTAGACGTGTGTATTCAGAAGAATAAACGGGTAAGAAATATTCATCGAATGCGTTCAGTTTTTCACTAATTTCTTCAAATCAAAATCCCTTTTAGTTTAAAAAAAATCACGGAGAGTTTTTATATTAGCCACTTTACTGCAATAATTTCTAAAAATAATTTTTTATAACTCAACGGAATAACCCATATTGATCGCTCACTTTTGATATTACCATAAAAACCGGAAACTACTAGCCAATCTTTACATTTTTGGTTTGAAAATTTTGTAAAAGTAGTAAAAGGCATTTAAATTAACATAAAAACAAATGATTCACTTGTCGAATCTCCACGGTTTCTGTCCTTGGCTCAAACATTTGGTGACGTTTTGATTGGTGACTTTTTAATACCCAGGAATGACTAGCGAAAGTTGATCTCCTCACCTCGATAGGAATATTCCCTTTTTTATTATATCTTTATAGATATGTGGACGGAGATGTCATGATATGCGTCAACGTTGTTCAGGTACTGAAATATGCCGTTGTATTTCACGCTACTTTTAAGCCAACGCCGTAGTACTACCACGGACGGTATTAGATTTCTATGTTAACTACTTTCTATACACCGAGGCACTGTTGTACCGATATCATACTGTATTTACGCTACAGCACCAGCTTTGTTCTCAGGGCTAGTGAGCCCGACACAGTACCTCGGTTAACTAAGTCGATTTTATCATATTTTCTTCAGATCTTTTAGTCCTCCCTCCGGGATTAGTAATAATAAGTAAACACACGACGACAGAATCAAAAAGAATGTGCATACAGCCCAAGAATCTATACGAAAATGTAAAAGTCATATGTAACCAATTTTAATTAATGGTTCCACTGTAACCTGTCAAGAGAATTTTAAAAAGGAAAAATTAGTTCGCGTTGATTTTTTTCAAATAAAGTGTTTTCTTATATTGTATATGGTTGTAAAAGTTGTCAAGAATAGTTCTGGCATTCATAAATCAGGAAGTAATACATTTTTTTAGTTTCCAATGGTTATTTGGAGTTTAGCTACGACTTGGGTAGTGGACCAGCCATTATTAGAAACACTGAAATTAGGGTAGACGATGGCGAACGCCACAGCGTGATTTTGAAGCGGGAAGGAAGGAGCGGTTCTATTGATATCGATCATATGTATGTTGAAGCAGGTGAATCTGAAGGTCGGATGACAAGCATGAATTGTAACGGTGAGTAGATTTTTTTTAAGATAACTATCGAAGACTTAGATACTCCGGCAGGCTTTAATTAGATATAAAACTACACGGGTATTTAGGTCAGAAAACATATTCTGTAACAAATTCACATACTTTTGACAATTACTATAATAAATAGCTATGTATATATATATATATATATATATATATATATATATATATATATATATATATATATAGTCATGCGAATATTAACTGACTCGTTATACTTAGTATTTTCGTCCAATATAAGGTACTTAAAAGTTGTATAAGCCAAAAGATGCGACCTTTTCAAATTATTTTAAATTTTAAATCCTCATTAAACTCGTTAAAGTACTATGATACTTGCTTACACCTCGACCGAAATTTTGAAATTTGACCACATCATAATCCCATTATTATGTGACTTAAGAGATTTTGATGTAGGTATATAAGTGGCAGAATCAGGGAATATGGCGTTTATTTAGTGCAAAAAGTGGAGCATAAGTTGTTTATAAACGGAGTGGAGCAAGAATCCTCTTTTACACTGAATTTAAAGAACGCCGACCTTTTCCAACAGTTAATTCACGATTGATGATTTACTCTCAAATAACAAGCCGGTGAATATATTTTATATTATATATGATATATATATATATATATATATATATATATATATATATATATATATATATATATATATATATATTTCTATCCTTGGTTATCCGGTGCCAGTCTCTACAGACCTGTTGTTTTATGTCATCTATCCATCTTTTTGGTGGTCGTCCCACACTTCCCCTATATCTTCTAGGTCGCCACTGTATTATGTGTTTCATCCATCTACTATCCACCTCTTGTCTAGCAACGTGTCCTACCCATGTCCGTTTTAGAGTTGTCACATGTTTTATTACATCCTCTACCTTTCTTAGACGTATCTCCCAATTTCGAATGCAGTACATTTAACGTGGTGTTCCGACTCTTTAAGTACTTTAATTGAGAGTAAGTGATTATATTTAATTTGCAAATAAAAAGTAACGTTTGTTGTTCTATCTTTTGCTTAATACTACTTTCAGATTTTTAACATTATTTTGTAACGTCAGACTAATTTGGTGTTACATTTTTCGTAGGTAATATCTTCCTGGGTGGTACGCCTAACATCAGCAAAATGACTGGTAATAGATTTACGGCAGGATTTGACGGCTGCATACATGGCTTTGAGTTACAACAGTCCAAAACCTTGGATCTGGGTATAAAGGCTATTAACGGGCTGAATATTAAACCTTGCTCTAGGTAAGGAAATATTATATTTATAACTTAATTTGTGAAACATTGTAGAATAAAAAATGAAAAAAAAAAAATAGTAGATATTAAGATTATTATTTTTCATGGGGTATTTTAAATATTAATGTTAATTTGTTACTTGGCAGTCCAGTAGGTTATTAAAAAAAATTCACAATGGGAGCGTAACTTATAGAAACGCTCATCTCTTAATTTTCTCAGTAAAATAATAAAAAAGAGAAAACAAAATATCAAACACAAAAGAGATTGGATGTATATTTTAATATTATTATCTTAACTAAGATATTAATACATAGCGGATAAAACCTAATGTTGAAGTTTTATTAAATATTTCTTATGTGCAAAATATGATATTTTAAAAAATAATTGAGTCGTCTGTTGTGTTGTGTCTTCGTTACAAGGATATTCAATCTATAATGTTTTTGTAAGTTATGTACAAAGAAATATCACATGCATGGTTCGGATGGCTTTTGTTTTCTTGCCAAACTTTGCGTTGCTCAATAAATTAAAATAGTTGTCAATTAGTTCAATTCAGTTTCATAATAAAAGACACATATAACATTTTTATTATACCTTCATATTTTTTATTACTGGAGAATTTTTAAAACAATATAATATGATTACGTAGAATAACTTGACTACAATTTAATCTTTGAATATATTGTGATTGTTCTAAAGGGTGTTTTTTATATAGGTATAAAACTTTAAGTTGGCAACACTTTTTTAACTGGCTGCCATTTTGTCAGCTGTCAAGTGATTTATGTTTAGTTTGGTTTGGTATTTCAACATGAATAGACCGACACCTGAACAACGCTTCCAAATTGTGCAAATTTATTTTGAAAATCATGGTTCCGTTCGAAATACGTATCGCGCACTACGTCCATTTTACGGTCAACATAATCGTCCATCAGAGCAATTAATTCGATTAACTATGGAACGTTTTCGCAACACGTTTACTCTAAATGATAATACGCATCCACAGTGACGTCGTACAGTGCATACAGAAGAAGTCATTGCTGCTGTAGAGCGTAGCGTAGAGGAAGACCCGAATCAGTCTATCCGCCATCGTGCACAGGAATTGGATATGTGTCCATCCACTTTATGGAAGATTTTGCGGAAAGATCTTGGTTTGCGTGCTTACAAAATCCAACTCGTGCAACAATTGAAGCCACACGATCACCTAGCAAGGCGTAGATTCGGTGAATGGGCAAGATTGCCGTTGATCCCGATTTTCATAAGCGAATTTTGTTTAGCGATGAAGCTCACTTTTGTTTGAATGGATACGTCAATAAACAAAACTGCCGTATTTGGAGTGATGATAATCCTCAAGTGTATGTTGAGACACCGTTACATCCAGAAAAACTGACTGTTTGGTGTGCTTTATGGGCTGGTGGAATCATTGGTCCGTACTTCTTTAAAAACGATGCTGGTCAGAACGTTACAGTCAATGGTGACCGCTATAGAGCCATGATTACTGACTTTTTCGTTCATCAATTGAACAACCATGATGTGCAGGAGCTGTGGTTTCAACAAGACTGCGCAACATGTCACACAGCTCGTGCCACAATTGATTTATTGAAGGAAACGTTTGGTAACCGCATAGTTTCACGTGTCGGACCCGTGAATTGGCCTCCAAGATCGTGCGATTTAACGCTGCTAGACTATTTTCTGTGGGGATATGTGAAGTCGCTAGTCTACGCCGATAAGCCCGAAACGATTGACCACTTGGAAGACAACATTCGCCGCGTTATTGCCGATATACGGCCACAAATGTTGGAAAAAGTCATCGAAAATTGGACCTCCAGATTAGACTACGTCCGAGCCAGCCGTGGCGGTCATATGCCAGAAGTCATATTTAAATTATAATGCCAGAAGATTATCTTTCGAATAAAGTAAATTTCATGTCAATTTAAAAAATTCATCTTTGTTTTATTCCATTTCAAAGTTCTATACCTCTATAAAAAACACCTTTAGATGCATAATTTACCTTTAGTTTTGTTATTTTTTATTTTGCGAAAAAAAGTTAAATACAAAAAATTTGTGGGTAAATATCTTTTAAATTCTTCTTCTAAACTTTTCTGATAGCTAATGGTTGATAAATTACTATCAAAAAATTGAAATTAATCGTTAGCGTATCTCTAAATATATGTAGTAGTGTCATTGTGCCCAGAATTCCAAATTTCCAACGTATTAGGTAATTATGTGCGTATTATTTATATTTAATAATTATTAATAATAATCAAACAGCGCCATTTATTTGTTGCAAAATATGTGTACATATGGAACTTAAAAATAAATATGCTTTTAATAGTTTTTAAATATTTTTAAATTATAGGGAAGATCAGTGGAACGATTACGTTATAGAATCCGAGTAAATATACGTAGGGTGAGTTAAAATTACGAACAATCTGCATGAAGAGGGATTTTTTCAACGGGTAACATTATGATCTGTGCATTACATGCATTCACGCATGCTACCTCTCTGAAAAAAAATCTCGTGTGGTGGCGTGTTTTTATAATCATTCATCCATTCGTTATATTTTCTGGGAAAATATTTTAAACATTGGTCCGTTGATACTACATTGAAGTTGAATTCATTTCTTGATATTTGCTTTATTATTCCTACAGTCTAATTACTGACAAATTCTTTCTGAAGTATTGTTTTTAATCGGGGCATACGGTAAAAATTACTTATATTTATTATTTTTTAAACTATGTGAAATAAATGTCGACAATTTTTTTAGTCAAAGAAATTAGATACCCGATTTATTAGGAAATTTAAATATAATTGCGTTTTACTAAGAAAATTGTTGGTGTTTAGTTCAAAATTATATTAAATATAACAATAGGGTGGGAACTTTTTTACTCGGAAATCTGTGTAAAACAATTATTTACAACCCAAGTTTTTCAGATGAATAAACTAATATCAAACCATTATTTTTCAGTAATTCGACAAAATAGTGGGTTGTCGAAAAAGTATTGAGTCTTTTTCTCTTTAGATAGCTTTAACGTCACATATCTCAGGTCATATAAGTCTCATCGGGCCATACTTAGCGTCAGTTAAAAGCTGACATTTGACAATAGTCGACGTGTAAAAAGTTGGAATTCCTTTATTTACACTTAATTTGAAAGCACCTTGAAAATGAGTAAAATTTCTGCAATATATGTAGCCTGTCAAGTAAAATCATGACCGTTCGTATTCTTGGAAAAATGTGTTTGGAGAACATTTTTTGCCATCAATGTATTCTTTGGTGTACTAACAACGGCGCAATTACCTTAGTATGGTGTCCAATCGCCTCCTGCATCAATAATCGTCTGGCATCTTCGAGGCATGCTTTGACGAGATTTTCTGCATACTCTGCAAATTTTTGGAATTTCGCGAGACAACTGAGCCAAAGTCCTCAGAATCTTTCCTCTAAGTTTTCTCTTTGCAAGGGACCAAACGTTTTCAATAGGGTTGGCGTCCTGCGATTGTGAGGGCTGCTCTAATATCTTATCGTGGGCCAAAGCGAGCCGCTTCGCGACGTGATTTTCACCCAGCAAAGGTTTCTTTAACGTGCTTCGGAATTGGCCATCGTGAGTACGAAGATGTCGAATGGTTTCATGGGATACATTCAAACCCGATTTTCTTAATTTTGCCGCTCTTTGACGCAGCGTCAATTTTGGGTTCCGTGAAAATAAAGACACGATTCGTTTTTTGACTTTCGGAGTGACTTTGCCTATCGAGCAACGTTTTGTCAAGTCGTCGGCATTTTTCGTCTCGTTAAAAAACGATTTATAAACTTTTTCACAAACAATACCGACTTTTTAATATATTTAGTGGCCGCGGAATGTGACATTTTAGGCCCCTTTGGATGGGGACAAAGAAAGACTCCCTCGAACCGACGCGCAAACAAGTAACTGATTTTGGATTGTACTGATTTTGACGAAAGTTCGGAAGCGACTGATACTTTTACTAAAATGCCTCGTAGACAAAGGTACCCTCTACCGATTTTTTGTTGAATCGCTAGAATCGCATCTACCAAAAATGAATTATCGCGAACACGTTCTTACTTGACAGACTATTATCTCGATAAAGACACAAATGATGCTCGGGCCTGTACTGTATATGGTCAAGATACTCAACAGCCAAGAGCTTCGTTCTGGAAATTTCGATGTCAAACCTGCTTGACGCACAGGCTGATCAATGACAGAAAAAGTTGACCTACACGTAACTAGCCATGACCTCGCCAAAGAACGAAACGTCCATCACCAAACAGTTTTCAACCATTTGGCTACAAAAAGAAGCGCGATATTTGGGTGCCACATGATTTGACGTTAAAATATTTACTCCATCGACTTTCCATCTGCGAATCTCTACAAAAATGTAATGAAATCTAGCTTTTCAGAAGCATTTGAAAACGGGTGATAAAAAGTGGGTCACGTACAACAATAATGTGTGAAAAAGATTATGGTTGAAAAAGGATGAAGCTTCATAAACGATGCCAAAGCCTGGATTGACGCTAAAAAAGGTGATGCTGTGTATTTGGTGGGATTGGAAGGGATCGTGCATCATGAGCTACTACAGCCTGGACAAATGATTTATTCTATTCTCTAGTGTCAGCAGTCAGCAGTTGACAAGATTCAAGCAAACGATTAAAAAAAAACCGGGACTAGTCAACAGAAAGGGTGTCGTATTCTACCATGATAACGCTAGACCACTGCCATCTTTGATGGCCCGGCAAAAATTGAGAGAGCTTGGCTTGGAAATTTTAATGCTTCCACCATATAGCTCGGACCTCGCACCTTCCATTTATTTTCTTTTTTGCAGAACTCTCTAACTGGTGTTAAATTAATTTCAAAAGAGGCCGGTGAAAACCATTTGTCGCGATTTTTTGCCCAGAAACCACAGAAGTTCTACAGTGACGGGATTATGAAAATAGAAAAATAGCAAAAGGTCATCGAATATATTTGATTTAATAAAGTTCAAACTATAAAAACAAGTGTCTGTCTTGACTTTAAAAGGCTCAGTACTTTTTTCGACAACCTTTTATAAATTATTTATTACATATGGCACAATTGGTTATTGCTTCTTTAATATTACGAAATCGATTGTAAAGGGGGATCCAAGACTAAGTTCCACCTTAAAATTTGCTTAAAAGTTACCGCTCCATCGCATATTTGTTATAGATACTGGACTTTGATACAAATCTTTGTCTGATATAGTTAGTATAAATGAATATGATTAATTTTGTCAATGTCCACAACTTGATGTCATGGCACAAAAACCAAATAAAAACTACTAAATGAGATGTATTTTAAATTTTGCATATTTAGAATAATTTATAAAAAGGACCCCGCTCATTTCTTATGGAAATTGGCTTTAGGTCAATTGGATATGTGAGAGGCGAGGGGGCTCACGATAAACAAGCATCCCGAAAGTGGAGGGGAGGGACTCACAATAAACAAGCGCCCTGAGGGATAATATACCTGTTACGTCAACGTCATTTATTCTGGGTCGTGCTGAAAACAGGATTGAAACATGTTTTACTTATTTCTATATATATATATATATATATATATATATATATATATATATATATATATATATATATATATGTGGATGTGTGTGTGTGTTTGCGTGTATGCTTGCGTATATATATATATATATATATATATATATATATATATATATATATATATATATATATATATATATATTTACATGTGTGTACATGTTCGAAGACATGTGCTTGCTTGTCACTCAGGTATATCATGCATGAATAACCATATGTGGAAAGGCGTTGCAAATCATCTCAAACCAGTACCGAACGGATATCCCCATAAGGACCCCTATAAATGACTCAATCTTAAAAACTGTCCATTTTTGAACGTTGGTCCCATGAGAACTTTTGATCAAGAGGTCTAAATTTGACCTAAAGCCAATTTCCGTAAAAAATGTGCGAGGTCCTTTCGGAGAAATACGTAATTTATAATATGATTTAAAAAGATAATAAAATTTTTTTATTTTAAAAATTTAGTCTTGAATCACTTTGCATTAACTTAGATAAACTATGAAACGAGTTTTTTGATTTTATTTTACTAACAAAACTATCTTATTTTCATGCCGCTTTACAAAGATTGCGGTGGATTCCGTCCTCACTTATATTCGCCGACCTAGACGACTTCGACGAATTCGTCGAACCTCCTCCTGTTAATATCATACACCCAAAACCCTCCAGTTTTGCTCAAACTGTCCATCATATCTGTAATGTAAATTGCCTAATTTTAGTTTTTTTGTTTATCAATAAAAAGGATATTATTTTGCTGTTGACCAGTTCTACGATAAGATAGACTTTTAGGCTCATATCAGTGCAATAATTATGTAATATTTATATCGATTGGTCAATATAAAACTTTGTTAGGAAGACAATGGCTGATTAAAATTTCGTCCTGAAGTGTCATATTGTCGTATATAAATGTAAATAATTTAAGGCTAGCCAGGGTCTTCTTAAGCCAAGAGCTTGTGATCTCTCGCTCTCTAGGTAAAATAAGAAAATTATCTCCTGAATTACTTTCGGCTGCAAATATTTGGTAAGAATTCTAAGAAAAGAAAAACCGTAACAAATCTTTATCATAATCATCTATTCTTCGATTTCTTTTTAATATGTGGTCAATAAGTTCAATGTCATTAAAAATAATTTTATTATTTAGTATTCTATACAATCTTGACGCTTCTTTATACATATCTGGAAATGTTTAGACGTAGGCTTTGGATGGTTTTGAATAGGTCCTCTTTAATAATTATTTTGGATAGTTAATTCGCATCGGGGCTAAAAATGATACAGATTGCCAATGTTGCTTGAAAGAGGAAGAAACAACTCTTTATATGATTATATCTTGCGCCGGAATCATACCTCTATATTTCCAATAACTGAGGACCAGGAGGGTATTAAGGAGATTCAATTCATGAAAGCTATTAGTTCCCACAAGCCTAAATTGAGGCAGGTGCACAACGGGACCTTTAAAAGGCCTTACTGCCGTAGAAATTCAAGCCACCTACTGTCTGTTTATTTATCTGAGATTTGAGAAACAAAAAAGTCGATCGGAATCGCTAAATATGACGATTTTTGGCCAAAAATAAGATGATACATTATCATGCAACCACTAATTTCTTCAGCATCAAAATGGTCCATTTTTTTCCACATTAACTGCTTCTTAAAGCCACTATAGGAACATCTTTTTACTTCTGAATATAATTTGCCGGATCTGATCTTAACCGCTCGTGAGGTGTCCTTCTCCTGGTTATTATTATCGTTTGGAGTTTGCTTCATAAAAAACTCTTCAATTGCAATATTACTGCATCGAAAATAAAATGTGACTATCTCACATTTTTGGCGGATCGTGATAACGAACAAAATCACACCAACTTGAAACGCCTACTGATCGCTACAACATCAATAGCGATGTTGGTTTTATTAATCTCATAATGAGTAGTTACGACAGTGTTGTATATAACGGGTTGAGACTTAAGGCTAGGTTTAGCTACATTTAC
Organism: Pachyrhynchus sulphureomaculatus; assembly: GCA_019049505.1. Lineage (NCBI taxonomy): Eukaryota > Metazoa > Arthropoda > Insecta > Coleoptera > Curculionidae > Pachyrhynchus > Pachyrhynchus sulphureomaculatus. Next base: position 114,413,725 of record CM032447.1, read on the forward strand.
TGGAAACTTCTCATTCATTAAATTAATTGTTAAAAGCCTTAGTGTCGAGCATAAGGGAAGTTTACTCGTGTTCCAGGTCTCCCCCTTAGTTAATTGGCCAGGGAGGAGGGTATGAGAGTCTAACACGTATGTAGTCCAGAATGTTTTAAGGCATCACAAACCCGGAATTACTTATTTCGTGAAAATAGGATCTGTATATTTTTCTCAGCACATAAATTTATATATCGAGAGTAAAAAGTTATCAGAGAGATGTTAAAATGCACCTTCATAAACAAAATTAATTCTATTGAGGTAAATTGTACATGTACATTTTGTGCTACTTTGCGAAAAGTTCCTTGAGGTTTTTTTGGCTTAAACCATATTTTCCCGGAATTGGTAAGATATAGTTTAGCAGAATTTGTTCTTCAGAGAAACATCGATGGATTGCTATCACGGAAGTGAACAGCTATAATTATCAGTAAAAATAAAATTACGTAAAAAATTTATTTTTTTTCGTTCTCTACAAGGGTCGCACAGGAGTATACGTTATATTGCTAATGCCATGCCACATTCTTAATCCCCGCATGCAGGATTGTGTAGTGATACTGAGTTTGCGCATTTTAGACAGGAGCAGATTCAAGTTATTTTTAAGTAAAAAAGTCTCATATAAAATCAGTGATATGTGTACCGAAGGGCAACTGAAGCTTTAAACTACGCACAGGGTTAGTTTTGCGTAATAAAATATTACCTTTGGCATCCTAATAATGATTTAGTACTATGGAAGTAACAGATTAGAAAGTTGAAGGCCGAACGGTAATTGTGCATTCACCATTTTATTATCTTATCAATTTCAGACTTTATTCTCTCTCTCTCTCTCTCTCTCTCTCTCTCTTTTTGTAGCTCTCTAAGAGCTATTGTTGGGTATAGGCTTCCCTTAATTGTCTCCATCGATCTCTATCTTGAGCCCTCCTCAGCCATGCTAGTCCTGCAGTTTTCTTAATGTCATCGTACCATCTTGTTTATGGTTTTCCTCTACTTCTTCTACCCGACCATTGTCTCAGTTTGGCATTCAACTTATTTGGATCTGGTAACGTGTCCTGCGTAGTTCCACTTTAGCTGGGTCACCGTTTCTGTTACATCATTGGTTTTTGTTCTTTGTCGTATCCATTCATTTCGCTTCCTATCTCTTAATGTAATTGCCAACACTGATGTCTCCATTGCTCTTTGTATGACGCGTAGTTTTGTTATTATTTGTTTTGTGAGATTCCATGGCTGTGCTCTGTATGTCATAACGGGAATTATACATTGATTAAATACTTTCGCCCGTAAGTGTAGAGAAATTTTCTTGTTTCTTGATATACCTGATAATTTTCCAAAACCTGCCCAAGCCTTTTACGTTCTATTTCTACTTCTTTGTTTTCCTTACCCAGTGTCATTATTTGTCCAAGATATGTACTAATGTTCTGTATTTATGTTTCTCTTAATATTATTTATGGGTTTCCTGGGCATATTGTTTTTGTTTTCTTTAAGTTCATTTTTAGACCAGCCAAACAGAACTAGTTCTGTTAACATGATTTTTAGGTCTCCTCTCTTCTCTGTAAATAGAACGATGTCGTCGGCAAATCTCAGGTAGTTTGACGTTCCCCACATATGATGATTCCTTTGTCCGACCTGTTTAATTCTTTCAATATTTTCTCCAGGGCCATTGTAAACAGCTTTGGTGATAGTGTGTCTCCCTGCCTTATTCATCTGTTAAACTTGGCTGTGCTTCCGTGTACTGTCACAGATGATATTGCTTGCTTATATAAGTTTTTATCAAGTTTGTATAGCGGGAGTCCACTCGCGTATGGTTTAGTCCTGTCCTTATGGTCCAATGTTCTGTCATTTTAAAGTAATTTTTTTCTTAAAGATATTACTTATTATTCTTGTTTTTTTTTTAATTGTTTAGTCAGCAAGTTGGTCAGTACCCTATGTGTTAGAGGTACATGCTTTGTCACTCTGGGCTTACTTTTTTGAAATAATAGTAAACCATTAAATCCTTCATTAGCTACAAAATAGTAATGAATAAATAACGGAATGATGATTCATAAAGCGCGTTACCTTAAGATGAGTTGCAAGTTTATTGTGTAATTGCGTAGACGTAGAAGACAGACAGAACAGTTATTACTAAAAATTATCCGGAGCGTCATCATATAAAACTAGAAATTTCCTTTTCATTCATGATTAAATCGACAAAAATGAAATATTCTCCTTAAATTCCAAAAACTTATATTCCTATTTGTCCATGACTGTCGATAATTATATAAAATTTTCTTACAAAAATATTTATTTGGTGATATTTACAATATAGGACACAGTTAAAAAGAAAAGTCCACTGGACAGCTATAAGTTTTAGAGCCCTTGGCCGCGGGACCATAATCATCAACGTCAAGTCTTACGACAATCCACTAATTTTGTGTTTTATTATGTAAAATCTGCTGTACTACACAACATCGCATATCAGGAACATTTTTAATTGAAAGGCAATATATTGGATAGATATATGGTCAATTTGCAAATGCCTGCTGCCAAAAATCGCCAAGCACGAGTCTGGCCACTATTGTCAAAACAAATTTAAGGATAAACTAGATTCTTGTGTTACTGTGAAAAATCTACTGTACTACACAACAACGCATACCGGGTACATTTTTGATGGGAAAGCCCATTAGCCGTGGCAATATATTGTACGGGGACGGATCCAGCCGTCTGTTGAGGCGGGGGCGACAGGCTGTTCTTTAATTTGACCTTTTTTTTCACTAACGACTACACAGAAAATAGTATTTCGGTTGACCGATACTAGGCTACTAGGCAGTGCTTCGCCTCAAATTTCGGTGGCTAGCTTGTACTCGCATCGATCAGGACCGTTATACTTCTACACCTTATCAGGTGTACAAGTATGAAATGCGGATTTTTTTTTCTAAAAAAACATGTTAAATTCGGAAGAATGATAAAGTATGCTCCATCGCTTGTTACACATTTTTCCCATCTTTCGGGAAATTTGTGAATACCACGCCAGTAAAAATCTTCCCCTTTTGTTGCGAACCATTCACCATTTTTTCACATCTTCGTACGAACCAAAGCGCTGCTTAGCAAGTGAGTGACCCATCGATGCAAACAAGTGGTAATCGGAAATCGGAAGGAGCCAAGTCTGGTGAGTAAGCCGCATGGTGTAGAACTTCCCAGCTGAGTGCTTCCAACGTGTCATGAACTGGTTTTGCCGTATGTGATGAAGCATTGTCATGAAGAAAAATGACTTTGTGTTGCCTCTTTCGGTATTCTGGCCTTTTTTCAAGCAGCGAACGGTTCAAATCGGTCAATTGTTGTTGGTAACGTTTAGTATTAACCGTTTCCCCAGGTTTTAACAGCTGATAATAGACCACGTCCCTCTGGTCCCTCCAAACACAGAGCATCGTCTTTCTGCCAAAGCGATTCGGTCTTACGGTCGATGTGGACGGTGCGCCTGGGTCTACCCATGATTGCGCTTGGGGTCTCAAAATAAATCCACTTTTCATCCCCTGTAACTATACGATGCAAAAACGACTTCCTTTTGTACCGAACGAGCAAAACGTCACACGTGTTTTTGCGCTTTTTTTTTTTTTTCCATTTGCCTGTCGTTCAACTCATGTGGTACCCATCTACCGGTCTTCTGAATCTTTCCCATCTCGCATAGCCGATTGGAAACAGCTTATTGACTAACACCCAATTGTTTTTGTGTTTGCGAATCATCTTCGTCCAACAATGCTTGCAATTCCACATCTTCGTATTTTTTGGCGGCTTTCCACGTTCCTTGTCTGCAACATCGAAGTCGCCACTTTTGAAACGCCAAAACCATCGTTCACACACGTATCTTGTGATGGGGCATATTCACCATAAGTTTCTCGAAGTAATCGGTATGATTCAACAAAAAGTTAATGCTGTCCGCGAATGCTCTTTGTTCGGTATAAATTTCGACATATTGAGCACAACACAACACTATGCACACACTTTTCCAATTTATCACTCGTGCGCGCCTGACACTTGTTGATGACACAACAAAATGGTGCAGTGTCAAATCTTTATAGCACAAACTGCATTGGTGCACCGTCTGTTGTCTGAAATCCGCATTTCATACCTGTACACCTGGTAAATATTACGGAGTATTATGAAGCGCGCGCGAAGTAAATAAACCCCTGCTGAGTGGTGCTAGAAAAATTATGTTCGTTACCCAATTTTTATAAATAAATTGTTTTCTTTAAATTTTTTTATAATATTTATTAATAAATATAATATGATATCTACATAATACATTTTATTATATAACTATATTCAATAATAATTTTCATAAATAATGGTTTGTTACTTAAACGAATATTTTGATTGAAGTGACATGGATTTTTGAATTTCAGTCAAGTATTTTAATAAAATATTATTTAATTTAAAATCAAGGACAACCTAAAAAAGTACTATTTCTCCTTAAAAAACAAAATTGAAATTTACCATTCAAAGATCAGAATAATATTATTCTTCTTTTCAAATACAATAATGGAAGTTCAAAATATAACTATTTAATACTTATTTGACTTAAAAATTCAAGGTTTGTAGAATAGAAAATTCTACATTAAATTGTGCATCAAATAGTCATTAAGTTATATTTTGATCTGCCATTATCGTATTTGTAAAGAAGAATAATGGTACTTAAATTTAAATTTTGTTTTTTAAGAAAAAATAGTACTATTTTTAGGTTGTTCTTGATTTTAAATTAAATAATATTTCATTACAATCCTTGATTGAAATTTAAAAATCCATATCATTTTAAATCAAAATAATTGTCTAATATAAAAATAATTATTGATGCACATAGCGTTTGATTTTCTAATAAAAAATTATTATTTAATATATTATAAACATTTATTATTTAATAAAATATGTAGATATAATATAAAGTTTATTAATAAATATTATAAAAAGGTTTAAAGAGTTAAAGTTATGTTAGGTTTAAACTTTATAGAGTTATTAGGGTTAGTATATACACCCTTTTATATTTTTATTATTCTTTATTTGGTTAGGTTGACCCTGAGAGGAGCGATCGCCCCAATCGCCCCTCTCAGGATTCGCCCCTGATGTTGTATACATATATGTGATGAAAACTCCTTTGAGCCCTTAGTCTAAGCTAGATCTAAAATCTAGAATCTTTTATTGACAATTAGAGAAGTTAGACCTATGACTATTATACAAAGTGGTGAATAAATTTAGCCCTGATAATGGGTTTTATATAAATGTGGTGAGAAAGATAGAAGATATTTCATGAGTATAAACTTAAAATTAAATTAAGATTAACTTAAAGTTAGGGTTAGGCGTTTCTGACCGTGTGGTTGGAGTGGTGAGTGGCTTTATTCAGGAATTTGAGCTGAGCGTTACTCATTGAAGGTCTCGAATATGCTTTGCCTAACCATAACAAATCCTCTGTTTGAATATTATGTGCCCTTTATTATCTTAATTTTTTCATTCTGTGTCTTTCATTAAACATGTAGGCCAATTACCACTGTATTAATAAAAGATCTAGTTGTAGATAAGAAATATATTTAAAGTTTATATTTTAAGACATAATTAAATTCAGGATCATTGAGAATAAGAATATACTTATTGTTAGTGTTCCGTACCGAACACTTGTAAGATCACTTCGGTGTCGTTCGTCTGTGTAGTGATCAAACATTTTGAAAAAATTCTGGAATATTCTCCACAAGGTGTAGATTGAACGAAATTATCACGAGTGCATTACTTTTGATAATTTATCTATATCTATAATATATATATATATATATATATATACATGTATATATATATATATATATATATATATATATATATATATATATATATATATTTTTTTTTTTTTTTTTTTTTGGTTGCATTATGCTTGTTACATTTGGAGGAAAAAATTTTACAATTTCGCCCACCTGAAGTCCTTCTCTAGGGTGAGAGGAGGCATAATCCATTAACAAAATTGCTTTAATAGGAAGACGGTTTCTGTTCAAAAATTTAGTCACAGATGGCATGAACTCTTCTTCAAACCAGTTAGTAAATAATGTCGCATCCATCCATGCGCTGTTATGACTTTTGTAATAGACTGGTAGGACTTTGGGTGAGATGTCTTTTAAAGCTCTTGGACGTGCAGACTTGCCAATCACCATCAGTGGGATTTTATGCTTGCCAGATGTATTGAAACATACCATTATAGTTAATCTTTCCTTACTTCGTTTGTGCCCAGGGAATGGAAGCATTTTATAATTCAGATCAGTTTCGCCACAGTTGTAAATTTGATAACACAATCTTCGATTTGCTTTTTAAAGTTCTGCTTAAACTTCTCAATTGATGACACATCGGCAGAAAGTTTTTCACCACATACAGTCAGTTGTCGTACACCGTACCGTTTTTTTCCAGCGGTCAAGCCATCCAGAACTGGCGGTAAAGTGATCTATCTTTGGGAATTGCCTACTAATCATTATTGCTTTCTGTTGTAAAATTGGACCTGACAGAGGCACACCTTTTGATCTCTGTTAGTTAAACCACAGGAATAAAGTTTCGTTAACCTTTTCATAGTCGCCGGTTTTCATTGATTTTCTTCCTGAGGACGAGGCGGCTTGATTTATACACCACTCTTCTATTTTTGTGCGGTTTCTTTTCCAATCTCCAACGGTTGCCTCATCTACTCCATAATCTCGTGCAACAACTTTAATTGTTTCTCCTGCTTTAATTCTGCTGATAGCCTTTAATTTTTCTTCAATGGGAACGACGATTCTTTTACTCTTGTTTTGCTCCATTATAATACGACAAACAAAAATTCAAACATATCAATTCGTATTAATTACACTTAACTAACAGAACCCCAACCAAATAAATTATGTGAGTATACTCGTACTTCTCCGTAGTAAACGCTATAATGCACTGCATTCACGCAAATTTACATGCTAAAAGAGTCCAAAAATATAAATAGGGGAACCTCTCATACGGGCCGGGGGGATTCCCCGAAGGCCCCGACGATTTTAAATGGAAATATGTACATACATATTTCAGAAGCTCGATTAATACGCAGCATAGACGCGCGTATCTCGGATAATCAGGTTCTTAGATTGGCTTGGTTAATCTCGAGCTCGGATAATCGCGACTCGGTTAATCGGGGTTCTATTGTATATATATATATATATATATATATATATATATATATATATATATATATATATATATATATATATATGTATATATATATATATATATATATATATATATATATATTTCAATTTTTTGGGCTTTATGGTTCTTTTATTTTAAGGTTAGAGAAATTACAACTTCTTCTAGTCAGAATTTTATTGAAAACGTTTCGCCTAATTTGTAGGCTTCTTCAGTTCATATGTGGGGGTTGAAAGGAAGGCACACTTAACATTCTTTAAAAGGTATTACTAAGACGGTCACGTTTTTAAAGCATGTTAAGTGTGCCTTCCTTTCAACCCCCACATATGAACTGAAGAAGCCTACAAATTAGGCGAAACGTTTTCAATAAAATTCTAACTAGAACATGATGTAATTTCTCTAACCTTAAAACAAAAGAGCCATAAAGCCCAAAAAGTTGAAATATATATATATATATATATATATATATATATATATATATATATATATATATATATATACATATATATATATATATATATATATATATATATATATATATATATATATATATATATATATATACATATATATATATATATATATATATATATATATATGTATATATATATATATGTATATATATGTATATATATATATATATATATATATATATATATATATATATATATATATATATATATAATTTCAAGGTCATCAGTTTTCAATAAATATCGGAAACAAACTTTGCTGAACACTTATTTGGGGTGTGTTTTGTAATGTCGAAAAAAAAAATTATTTTCAAGGCAATCACGGTACGGAACTCTAATTTCTCAGGTCCAACTTGCACTTGACCGGTAAGAAATTGTTGACAAATATTCAGCCGCTTGGTAATTCAGTTATCCAAAAAGTTAACTACTAGAGTCATTTATTAAGGTACACATATCAAAACTTATATAATATGATGGACAGTATTATGATAAGTCGAGGGTAAGATATATAAACTGTTGTATACTCATTTAAATTTGTTTGTGATAATCAGTATTCTATGTAAATAAGATATTAAGCTAATGGTAAATATTTTACTACATTTTATAACGATATAACAGACTGATGGTTTTTTTTTTATAATTGAATGCTTACTATTAAGGGATAAATTTTATTTAGGTAAGATTATAATTGTGGCGTGCACTAAGTAATAGTTTTAATTAGAGATACTTAAAACTTGCTACATTACACGTAGTGGCGTAGCCGGATTCAAGTGACGGACAGATGAAAACACATGGCGTTTCCTTATAGAAAAAAGAAAAATTTGAGGGCGATGTTGTTTATAGAGAGGGGCGCCAATTGTCAACCCATGCCTAACATAGTAAACTCAAAATCGGCACTGGGTAGGGGGAAGATTTGTCACAAGAAGGAACCGTTTCGTAGAGTGGGATTTTAAAACCTTACACCCAATTTAAAAATCGATCACCAGAGGGTAGAGATTTGTTACAGAAAAAAAACTTTAAAAGCGTAAACCCAATTTCAAAATCGATTGCCAGACGGGGAAGGGGAAATTTTTCTCAAAAAGTCAATTTCGTGAAATGAAACCATCAATTACTTGGTTTTATAATTTACACTCCATTTAATTGATTGATGGAGAGATTTTTCAGAAGAAAGACCCTTGCATACAATGGAACTTTAAAAACTTCCTTCAATAAAAAACTTTCTGATTCTAAGAGCCATTTTCTACATCCATAGGAACAAGGGGATGCCTATGCCCCCTCTCTTGGCTACGCAACTGGTTGCAGGATAATCTAGATGACTCACGTTTTTAAGCATTAAATTTAGAAGCCTAAATTGTTCGTACATAATAGGTTCAAATAACATATTTTTATGTTATATCCTATCTTATTTTTAGTGTTCCGTGCGGAACACTTATAAGATGACTTCGGTGTCTGTCTGTCCGTCCGTCTGTCTGTCACACCCGATTTTCTCCGAAACTATTTGTCATAGAAAGTTGAAATTTGGTAATGGCCTCATCAGAGCCGTGTAGTTTTGAAAGTTAAATTTTGACTTAAGGGGTTAGTTTGGGGGGGGGGGGGGGGTAAAATCGGAACTGAAAAAAAAAAAATTTTACTAGGTCATCGAGTGTGGTGTCAAATGAAACCTTGTGAAAGCACGAGTAAAATATATATATATATATATATATATATATATATATATATATATATATATATATATATATATATATATATGATGTAATACTTGCGCAAAAAATTCTTCAATATTGTCCACGGGGTGTAGATTGAACGAAAATTATCACGCGTGCATTACCTTTAATAATTTATCTGGTATATAAAAAAACATAAATTTCAAGGTCATCAGTTTTCAGTAAAGATTGGAAACAAACATTGTTAAAAACTCATTTGGGATGTGTTTTGTGAAGTCACTGATCATTTTATACCACCGTAACAACATTTTTTATTTTAAAAACAATCAACGTACGGAACACTAACTGTGCAAGTTTTACTACTTGACCGGTTTTTTTTACATGAATCCTCTTACTTTTTCTATTCAAAAAATTTCATATATCTATTAAGTTAAAATAGACGGCAAAACATTTGTCGGAACATCATATCAGGATCTTAATACATCAACTGATGGTTCTAGAATATTCTATTAGATACTGTAAAGAATGGCTCTTGAAATCAGAAATAAAATCTTTTACAGCGTTTGTAAGATGCTTTAACAAGACATACAATTTGAATTTAAAAATGATTGCTAAAGCTTAAACTTTTCCATATTCGGTTTTTACTAAAAAAAAGACGAAAGAAAGAACATATTTCCTTCATTATCCAGGTTCTAGGTTCGAATTAGGCAATCAGAACTTCACAAAGAATATTTTATTTTTATTCATTATCATCATCATTAATTCGGGTTTATAACGTTGTCCGATTATACTTCAAATAAAATTAAGTACGATCTTAAAACTAAACTACATTTTATTCGCTTATTATTATAAGGGCGCATGTCGCTAACTATAACATATTCAAGGGTTCTTGTTTATACATATATTTTTAAGTTTTCATCTACTTTTATCACTTCTTGTTTGATTTATCATTACTTTATTTTATAATTCTGCAAATATCAAAAGCAAAAAGTTGAAAGCCTCTTTAGCTCTGACTAAAATTTTACACTAATTTAATGTTTCCATATTTTCTTTTCCTTTAGCAATTTAGCTTTTTTTTTACACGAATCATTATCATATAAAACATAGTGATATTTAAAGTCCGTCAAGTAAGAATGCGACTGCTCGTTTTCTTGAAAAAATGTGTTTCGAGAAAATTGTTACCATCTATGTATTCCTTGGTGTGCTAACAACGGCATTACCTTAGTAATGTCCAATCGCCTCCAGCGCATCAGTAATCGCCTGGCATATTCGAGACATGCTATCTGCTGATTTTCTTCATATTCCGCAAATTTTTCGAATTTCGCGACGTAACTGAGCCTTTCATCTTTCTTCTTCTTCTTTACAACAGATCAAGCGGTTTCAACAGGGTTGGCGTCCCGCAATTGCGAGGGCCACTCTAGTATGTTATCGTCGGCCCAAGCGAATCACTTCGCGACGTGATTTTTGCCCAGCAAAGGTTTCTTCAAAGAGCTTGGGAATTTGACATCGACACGAAGATGTCGAATGGTCTCATGGGACACATTCAAACCTGATTTTCTTAATTTTGCCGCTCCTCGACACAGCGTCAATTTGGGGTCCCGTGAAAACAAACGCATGATTCGTTTTTTTTCGATTTTCGGAGGGACTTTGCCTACCGAGCCACGTTTTGGTAAGTCATCGACATTTTTCGTCTCGTTAAAATTATTGACTTTTTCACAAACGAAACCGACTTTTTAATATATTTGTGTGTCAGTTTAGGCACCTTTAGATGGGAACAAAGAAAGAACGCCTCGAACCGTCGCGCAAAACAAGTAACTTATTTTGGATTTTACGTGATTTCGATGAAAGTTCGGAATCGACTAATACTTTTGCTATAATGTGTGGTAGACAAAGGTTTCCTCTACCGATTTTTTGTTGAATAGCTTACTTGATAGACTGTAGTTTCTTATTTTGGGCATTTGGCACAATAAAATTTTCTGTAGAGCTAGGGGGAGATCACAACTTTTTGCAATTTCACCCAACGTTTTACATATCGAGTGAGATATTTTTTGTGCAATCGTTCGGAAAATTATTACTTTTTAACCAGAGGGAGCAGTACGCCCGGAGATTTGTCGATCTTTCATGTTATGTAGATTATAACATATTACTGTTTGTATACTTTATTTATTATTTTTTAAATTAATTTATACGATCGCACAAAAAAAAAAACTATACGTGTCACATCTGGAAAATGGTATTGTAGTAGCAGGGGTAGTAAGCTTTTGAAACTACGCCTACTACAACTTGTTTGTTTATCCTGAAAACTATTAGTTTCCAAACTTGACACGGAAATAACTATTTTAAATTTTTTCTGATAAACTTGTTTTTGTTTCAGTTTTTTACGACATTGACAACAATATCCGGAATGAAGAGTTGATAAATTGAACGCAGCAATTTTAGGCTAGTAATTATTATCGCAGGCAGTGATTAATTTAAGTCAACTCTGATTATTTCTGTCCATGTCTTAAGTGTTCACTTTATTATTGTGTTCATTAAGTCTTAAAAAAGACCGACATTTTTTAATGTTGAGGATTTTTAAATAATTTTAAAGATATTTTTTTACTGTATACTCTCAACATTAACTGTATTTCAGTCTTTTTGCTTTTCTGTTTTTTGTTATAATTATTACGCTTCAGCATGCTTAAATCTGGAATACAGTTCCATGTATATTTAGTTTCAAAACTGCCATTGTTTTTCAGATTTTACTACTTTTTTATACACCTTTTTTATATATTATATTTTTTTCTTAATTAAACGATTGTATAGTAAGAAATTTGTGCCATTGTAGAGTCTAGATAGGTATCAGAAAATACAGTCCATTTGTATAATTTTTCATTTTAGATTTTAAAATAGTTTTAATTTATATGGTGCTATTAACAATGCATTACGCTAAAAGTATTTCGATTTGTCCATTTTTAGGGAGCCGTTGATTATTAGAAAGTACTTACTGTTTCATTTATAATAAATAAATTTAAAAGCTTTACCATGTGATTATACGACAAGAAACAAAAACGTATCAACTATGGTGATTAACTAAAACATATATAAAGGTAGAATATAAGAACTATAAACTTTTGTAAATGCTTTTGTTTTAATTCCGAAAATGTCAATGGACATTAGAGTCTTACTAAATTGTTAAAAGGACAAAATATTAAAGGTGCCTTTGTGGTTGAAACATTAACCTTAAAGACTCCTTTTTTATTCATTAACTTTGTTGTTTATAGATTAACAAATTATATTAAAAGTGCATTTTCAATAACAAGAGACAATAAATAATTAATGTATTTGAATATGTTTTCTTTTGATTCCCCAAATTCGAAGTTATCTGAGAATAAATAGATAATGTATTTGTCTTGACGTCGAAGTAATGATCTTTGAATAAATTCTTGACTTCTACTTGAAGCATTTTTCGCATTCTATCTTCGATATTTCCCGAATATAAAATTTCTGAAAAGTTGTGAATCAATTAAAAAATGTTTTTTATCCATATTAGTTCACATTCTAGAATATGTAAAAACAAATTCCGAAGCTTGGACCAAGTTTAGATATGACATGAAATAATGTCGTTTTTCAAGATGTATTAAATCTCATCGAATTAATAGTTTTATTTCTTTATGAAAGATTAACGTAACTAAAAAAAGTATTTGTGATTATATTTGCAATATTTTGATATTCGAACATTTTTCGAAACAGTTAATCTTTTGCGTGGCCATGGAGAGAAAATCTTAGCCGGGAGAATTAAATTTACGTGCGACCCCCCAAAAAACTTTCTTTTATATCGTAACTTTATACATTTCAAAATTCGATGATCTGCGAAGAGATTCCCAGAACTTGCTGAACTAAACACACAAATAACCAACAGCCTACTCATGACTACAAAGAAACACAAAATCTTATGAAACAGAGAAGACTATTAGAAATGATTCTACAAATGGCAGATTATAATTGGCAGAAATAGAAAAAAAAAAAATAAAGAAAAAGATCAGAGAAGACGTCAGACAGTACAGAAACTCGAAAATGAAAGAAACTTTGAAAGAGGGAAAAAGTTTGAAACACCTAAACGAACAAATGAATGAAGGGGGATATCAAATGATAAAACAACAAAGAACCAGGGAACGATGAAATAACTATAGAAATGATAAAGTATCGAGGGGCATCGATAATACAATTCCTTCAAGCTTTATTTAACAGGTGCCTAATAGAAAGTAAAATACCAACACTTTGGGTAAACGCCTTGATTGAGCTTATTTTTAAAAAGGGGAACAAATTTAAATTGGAGAATTACAGATCCATCGGCCTGCTATCAGTACTATACAAAATCCTCACTAGAATAATAACATATAGATTAACGAACAAATTAGACAGTTATCAACCACGTGAACAAGCGGTATTTAGACGGGGACACAGCACTCTGAACCATCTTCAAACAATTAGATGACTACTGGAAAAAGCAAATGAATATAAATTCACCTTCTGGATAGCAATCGTTGACTACGAAAAAGCATTTGATTCGGTTGAGATATGGGCAGTCCCTAACGCCTTTAGTTAACAGCTGAGTCGAAGAAAAATACACAACTCTTCTTGAATACATATATAAAAATGTCACATCACAAGTAATGCTTAAAGAAATACAAATGAAATCAAAATTAAAAGAGAAATCAGACAAGGCGATTCGATATCCCCAAAGTTGTTCACGTTGAGTCTAGAAGACATGTTCAAATCGTTAGAGTGTGAAAATAAAGGAATCTAATAGACAGTGAACGATTAAATCACTTAAAGTTCGCGGATGATATCACTCTGATCGCTGAAACAAAAGAAGAATTGCAAGAAATTCTGATGGAATTAAATAAGTCTCGAGAAATAAACTTCACCAAAACCAAATATTTGAACAACAAAAGTGAAGATAGCAGCCAGGAACTATTAAACCAAGGTGAAAGAATAGGAAAGGTACCTATATTTAGGACAAAAAATCGAAATATCAAAAAATAATTTAAAGGCTGACTTGGATAGAAGATGGAAGAGTCTTGTTAGCTTGGTCTACGTTCGCAAGATTACAATCTAGATTTAAATTAGACATTCCAAATACAATAAAGGCCAGAGTATTCGCTCAATATATACTGCCGGTATTTACATATGGCACTGAAACGTGGGTTTTAAATAATAGTATAATAAATAAACTCCAGGTAACCCAAAGAGCAATGGAGAGGAGAATGCTAAATATTGAGATTCGAGGAAGATCAAAAGTGACAGATGTAGTACATACATATATATATATATATATATATATATATATATATATATATATATATATATATATATATATATATATATAAAGGTGGACACGCCGCATAGTTGAATGGGGGTCTAGAGAAAACAAAAGATGCAGAGGTAGACCGCAGACAAGTTGGACAGACGACATAAAAAGATTAGCAGGACACGATTGGATGCAAAAAGCAAACAATAAAGCTCATTGGAGACAACTTGGAGAGGCTTACATCCGACTATGGATGAAATAAGCTAATGATGATGATGATGATGATGAATTAATAAAAAAAAAAAGAACTAAAATCCTCCTTTAAAACTATAATTTTACCATTTTGTCACAGGTAGGACGGGTAGAGGGGAGAAGCAGATTTTCACGAGAAACTCTTCTAAGAAAGAACCCTCCTTTATACTTCAATTTTACCATCCAAACCAGGAGAGCGAAAGGGGGCGGGGAGATTTCCAAGAAGCTTCTCTTGAAACGGAATATTGCCAACAATAAAAACTCTTCCTAGAACAACCGGGTTATACTAATTAGGCCCCGGGTTACTTGGAGTGGTTGGGTTCGGGGGAATCACTAATTCAAACTTGTTTCATCCGAAATATATTTGTTATTGATAAGATACAAATAATTTGCACCTCTGACTGATGTAAGTCTAATCTTGAAGGCGTCCCTGCCCTTTGTGGGGGCTGTTTAAGGTGATAGACCGGTAGAGGAATTGTTTAGCGAGTTGCTAACAATTACCGCTTGGCAATGTGTTAAAGGGTTCTAACACAAGTAACCCTATAAAGAGTCGCCAAGCGGTAATTGCTAGCAACTCACTAAACAATTCCTCTATCGCTTTAAATAGCGCCCCGACGGAGGGTAGGTGCAGGGTGATCATTTTTAGACGCCTGGCCCCGATTTATAGAAAATTATCGGATATTTATTTTTTTAAAATATAGAATAGTATAGTGCATGTGAAGGAGTATACTGACGTATTTGACATTTGGTAGTGAAAACGACTCTGGGCGTCGCAACGCCAAACAACTTTTTTTTTCCATCAACATACCTTTTGTAAAACGGCATTGGAAAGTTCTAATTTTTTTCAACATTTTTTCCTTAAACTGGTTTTTTTTCTAATTCAAAAAAGTAATTATAAAAAATATTATTTTTTTTGGTCACCGCGGTTGCGATGGATTGTATGCCACGTTTGGCAAGCTTTTCAAACAATTTACCTAATAGGCGGGTCTTATACTTTAATCTCACAGTAATTATAATAATATTTAATAAAATATCTGTGAAAAATAAAAAACAAGAATACGTTGTTTTTATTAAAAACCACAAAAAAAACTATATAACTTTTAACATTACATAACTTATTACACATTTATAAAATTAAATGTATGAAACTTAAAAAATAAAAAAAAATATATATATCTTCTTCTTCTATCATGAATTTTTCTATACTTTTCATTAACGTTTGATGAGTGGCTTCGTAAATAATTTCGTCAGATATACAATTGCACGCATCTGATATTTTTGCCTTTAAGTGCTCCATATCATTTGGCGCAGTTTTATACACAATATCTTTAAGAGTACCCCACAAGACAAAATCTAACGGCGTGAGGTCTGGTGACTTAGGTGCACGTTAAACAACTGGGCAGCGAACTCCTATCCATCTTCGTTAAAACTGTTTATTCAAATATTTTCTAATAGCAATAGTTGTATGAGGTGGTGATCCGTCGTGTTGATACCACATATTCCTCCTTAAAATAAGGGGAAGATTTTCTAATAAAACTGGTAGAGAAACCAGAGAACCAAGAAATTAAGGTATCTATTTCCAGTAGTAGTGTTCACTGAAAAAAGTATGGTCCAACCAAATGTCTCCCAATTATCCCACACCATACGTTAACGCTATAATGGCCTCGATTCTGAATTTGATTAACGTTGTATGGATTCTCGTCAGCTCAGTAATAATAATTTTTTCTATTAGGTTTGCCGTTGCTGACAAAATGACTTTCATCTGTCCATATGATTCAGAAAATAACGTTCTTCGTCATATTTAATCATCATTTCTGCCACAGAACTCAGTCGTCATTCCGAATAAAATTGTGTTAATAACTGAAGATTACGCATTTTATAGCCATGGTATTTGTTAGCTTTTTGTGAACAGCTCGATAAGATATATTGTTTGAAAACCGCCAAACGTGGTATACGATCCATGGCAACGGCGATAACCAAAAAATAATATTTTAGAGGGTTTTTGCTGCAAAACTTTTTTGCAAAACGAATTAGGAAAAAAACTGGCTTTCCAATGCCGTTTTACAAAAGGTATGTAGATGGAAAAAAAAGTTGTTTGGAGTCGCGGCGCCCAGCGTCGTTTTCACTACCAAATGTCAAGTAGGTCAGTATACTCCATAACATGCACTATTCAATATTTAAAAAAAAAAAAATTCCAACAATTTTCCAGAAATCGGGACCGGGCATCTAAAAATGATCACCCTTCTTCAAAGTTTACATCAGCCAGAGGTGCAAATTATTGTATCTTACTTATTCTTTGCTCTAGTACTACGGTAAGTAATTTAAGTTTTGTGCTCTTTCTCCCACCAATCTTAGCTTGGCTGAGTAGATGATAGACCAAAACGCGTCCCGAGATGGATTGACGGTTGAAAGAACAGTCAAAAACTGCTGGAAAATGGATTTTGTCCAATTGCTAACAATTACCGCTTGGCAGCGGTTTATTGGGTTCTGCCCTAAGTATATAAAAATCAATAAAGACTAAAATTAGACAAAGTTCATTTTTGCAGCAAGTTCTGTTTCCTCGTCCTTTAATTTCATCTCTGGACACGTTTGGTTATTTTTGGTGGATGCGTAAGATTATTCGTTGTTTGTCATGGTCATTAGATAAATTTCCATAGCTTTCAAGAAATAAATAAAATGTTTCGTGGAGTTTTGCCAGTAAAAGTATTGTATTTTTTCAAAATTTTTTAAACAAACGTCATTACCGAATCAGGTGATGATGTTTGTTAAAAAAAATGACAGCGGCAAGTATTCGAATCTATTGTTAGAAATCTTACATCGTAACGGTTATACGTCCTTTTAATGGTTTTTTTTACTGTTTAGGAACTTGAAAACTATTGCTATGTTTTCATTATTTCCAATTTTGATGGAAATAGTATATAGGAGAAAACGGGGGGATTCAGTTGTATATATTTCTGAAGCCATGTGTATTTGAGGCTGTGTATGCTTTGTGCATGTGGGTGTGGCAGCTCGGATAGTTGTATACAAGTAGTTTAATAAGTAAAGGTTTTAATCTACGAGTACGTTTGATTATTATATAATCCATAAGGTGGTTAGTTTATAGACGTAGTTTCTGGTAATATTGGAATTAACGAAAAAATAACTTGGTTTTTAGATCATTCTACTCTCAAAAAAATAAATAAATTGAAAGATCTCCTGCCTCTACAGTATTATGTGTACACTAAACTTGAAATAAATATCATCAATATCAACTTCTTTGCGAGTCATGCGGTAATAGACAAACTGGCACAAACTGAGAATTATGTTTCTTACAGCTCTTGCTAAAGGAAAGTGTTGTATTCGAGATTTTTGCTTTTTTACGTTTAGTATGTATTAATCTCATTTGGCATTTTAAAGTGCTCGTGCTGCCGCTGCCACTGGATACTGTGATCTCGCTACTGCAGCCGATGGAAGCTAACTAAGAAACTACAGTGCGGTCGCCGTCTTTTATAGGTCGGCGTCTACGCAGATTGTAGGTGTGACGATCGGGAGTGCTCGTGCGGGCATTGGTGTTAGTCGGCCGGATGCCCGTATCAGTGGTAATTACGGTTGCCGGCGCTATTCTGACTGTTGCGTTCTCGATGTTTTGGTTATTCCTTGGTTTGGCTAGTAGACTCTTCCATGTAGTGGAGTTATTAAGTGCTTCATCCCACTTATTTAGCTGTCCATTCTTTTCGATTTCCAAGGCTTTGACTATGCGTATTTTATAATGTGAAATAGCAGCTATTTGTTTAGGTCCCTCAAAATTGATGTTGTAACCAGTATCTTGATGATGCTGAAAAAGAGTTGAAGTTGTCTGTATGTTTTTAATACTTATTTTATGTTCTTGGATCCGGGTTGATTACCCTATGTAAAGTTTGTGGCAGTCTTCGTATGGAATGTTGTAAACTCTATGGTTTTCCAATTCTCTCTTGTCCTGGGGATTCCCCAAGATGTCCACTATGGTGTTGTGGCTTGTATGTTGTGCCTATGTTGTGTTTTCTTACGACTCGTCCAATCCTATATGTAATTTCTTTCATGTACGGCAATAGGACTCTATTCTGGTTGAGGTGACGTTCTTCTGTCCTTGTTTGTCTCAGACATTTGGTATGGTTTTAATAGTAATATGGTAATTTTTCATGAGGTTTTGGAATTCGAGAAATTCAAAATTTAGGTTTTTTTTTCAACATATTAAATTTTAACCCCAGAAGAGGGTGAAATTGGTGAAGGGTCGTTAAATATTGTCGAGTTTCAATACTATTTTGTAAATTTTTCCACGTTTCTTCGTTGACGGAACTAGTAAATTTTAAGCATATTATTTATTGTAAAATATATTAGAGGTTATTGGGGTGGGGTAGGGGGTTATAGGGGTTGCTTCATATATATTGTATTATATGTCCTTTTCTGGGTTGTTGGACTGTAGTAATAGGAAAATTAAGTTATTTTCTCAGTACGATCAATTTTTATAGGGATAGAGGGTGAAAGAGATGGGAGGATCTTGTATACTATAGTTTCAATTGTATTATTTGAGTTTTTCCAGATTTTTTGATCAATCTTTTCTGGATTTTGGTTCGGTTATTGTATATTTATTATAAAATAACTTTCCTATAGTAGAAAGGGAAGAGGTAGGGGGCTAAAAAGGTGATTCCGTGTATGTCATAATATATTTCTATTTCAGTGTTGTCAGTTTTTGAGTAATATCTCTTAAGGCAAAGGGGAAATTCATTCTGAAACTTTTATTTAACGGGAAATTTTATGCCATTTAAGATTTAAACAAGATATCGCTTAAATAGCCGCCGCGGCTTTTTTTGCATACACGAATCCGCTTACACTAATTTTCCATGACTCGGGCCGGCATTTCCGGCCTTACGCCGGCTATGACACGACGAATGTTGGCTTCAAGGGCATCAAGAGTTGCTGGTTTGTTGCTGTAAACTTGTGATTTAATCTAGCCTCAAAAAAATAGTCCAAAGGCGTTAAATCGCACGATCTCAGCGGCCAAGCGGTAGGGCCATTTCGTAATATTAATGACCTACCGAACTTGCAATAAAGCCATGTTTGGGCCGGAAATATGGGGCGGTGCGTCATCCTGTTGGAAATAAAAGTCGTCTGCGTCCGTTTTGTCAAATTCTGGGAAGAAATATTCCTGCAGCATCGAGTTATTTTGGAGTAATTTATATATATATATATATATATATATATATATATATATATATATATATATATATATATATATATATGTATATATATAATATCTAAGGAAAGGATGAAGCCTATAGTTTTTGAGATATATCATTTAAGGCGAATGGGATGCGAGGGATGGGGGTGAATACATTTTATACGATTTTAATAGCAATATGGCAATTTTTTCTGGTTTTTTTTTGTTGAGATAAGAAACAAATATTTTGCGCCAATATTTATAGTAAAATACAAAAAGGATGGAGGAGGAGATTAGAGAGGTTGTTTCGTCTATATAGTGTTATATTGTATGCTCTTTTCAAGGTTTTTGGAGTAGAGGAATTTAAAATTTAAGTTATTTTTATCATTTAAAATCTTAACCCAAAAAGGGGGTAAGAGGGGTAGGGTCGTTAATATTATGTAGTTTTAATAGTATTTTCATGGTTTTTTTCAACCTTTTTGGTTGATGTAATTATAATATAAAATAATAATATTTATAATAAAATATATTTTTTATTACTATCAATGTTAATAGGGTAAGAGGGTGAAAGAGATGGAAGAATCTTTTATACTTTCAATAGTATTATGAGGGTTTTTTAAGGTTTTTTTTATGGGGTAATGGGCAAATTATAAGCATAATCATTTATAATAAAACATATAAGGGGTCAAAGGAATGCAGAAGGAGAGGAAGGACAGTGACTTCGTATTCGTCTTGCTATAGTTTTTTTTTCGGAGTCTATTCAGACAAGTAATCCAAATATTACTTTTTTTCCTTATTTTCAGTGTTAACATGGGAAGAGGGTTCAAGGAGTGTATCCTTTTAATAGTATTGTGAGAATTTTTCCTGAGGTTTGACTGGAATACTGGATATTTAATATGGTATAATTTTTCTGTAGTAAAATATTTATGGGATGAAAGAGATGCGATAGGGGCTAAAAGGGTGATTACATGTATGCCGTAATATACTTCTATTTTATTGCTTTTGTTTTTGCACTATTTTCCATTTAAATAGAAATAGTATTGACGGGGAGGGTATTGAGATCTGAATACAGAGTAGCCTAAAAAAATGTTGAGTTGAATATGGAACAAGGTTTTGAAATATAAACTGCTAAGTTGGCGGAAATATCCTTATGAAACCGCTGGTAAATTATTAAATTTATTTTCCGTGCTAACGGGAAATATTGTATTCTTGAAAAAATTGCCCTCTCAAATTTTTCTTTGGTTCAGGTTAAGATCTGAAGAACCCTAAGGGGTTGGTAGATCACGAAAAACATATTTTTTAACTTACGACTTTCTAATAAATAATAGTAAATATATAAAAAAAAAATTTAGCCACACATCACAAAAAAGGTTTATTTTTATTTAGACATTAAGCATACCTGAAAATTGTTTTTATCTATTCACACGTACACACGTATTTCGTTGGCGGAAAGTATATATTGCATTTGTTGTAATTTTCAAAGAGAGAAATATAGTTTTTTAATTATAAACTGTAAACGGACAGAGTCCATATTTCAGCAGTTTACTCACTATTCTCTTATTTGTTAAATCCATCCTGAGACGCGTTTCGCCGTATCACGGCTCGTCAGCCAGGCTAGGACTGACAAAAAAAGAGAACATAATTTACTGGTATTTATCCTAGAAGTTACGGAATACGATGGTAGGATACAACGAATTGTACTAATTGTACTAAGTGCCTATTATTCCATCGAAAGCTGACACAGCAGCTTTCGAGCCGACAGAGTGGTTGACACAGTCAACGCTTAAAAACAGATGGCGCTTTTCAAGGGATCCTCCTCAGGCACATATAGTTAATGTAAAACAACGTTATTATCAAAAAGTTGGCTAATTTACAACTTTAAAACGATATCAGTTTCCTTCAGTTAGATATTAGACTACGATAGATGGCGCAACTTTTGACAGGTTTTTAAAGACGGTAGGTGCTTTAAAAATTAAGTCGCGAAGTTGTAGAAGAAAAATACACATTTTTCGTAATTATTTTTAAGATAACAATATTGCTTTCTTGTTTTGTCATTGAGGTATTTGGTGGTTTTTGATTATAGATTCTATTCCGGGATGTATGTACAATTATTACTTTCTATTCCTTTTAGCCAGTCGTTAAGACAGTTAGCCAAAATTTCACCAAATCCACCATACCATCACTCACACGGCAAGATAATTCTATTGCAACAACACCTGTTGAGAAAGCAAACTTGTTGGCTGAACTCCTTGCTTCACATTCTACTGTCGATTTCCACGGAAAAACACCACCTACTATTCCCATAGTGCAGTCAAGGATGCCGGATATTGTCTTCAGACAGCGTATCATAAAACGTATTTTAATTAAGCTAGACACCAAAAAAGCTTCTGGTGCTGACGGAATACCTGCAATAGTACTCAAAAACTGTTCGAGGGAACTAACACACTGTAGACTTTTCAATCTATCCTACAGAAAGGGAATATTTCCTTCCGGCTGTCTGAAAAGTTTTGTTTGTAGCTCTCATGTTTCCTCAGAGAGCGTTCTTTACAGTGGCAGTCGACGGATTTCTTTCTAACATCTTCACTATCAACGCTAGTGTGTCCCAGGGCTCCATACTGTCTCCTATTCTCTTTCTCATTTACATAAACGATCTGCTGGAAAAGACCAGGAATCGAATCTACAGCTTTGTAGATGACAGTATGCTTATCTCTCCATTCACTTTGAACGCTTGGACATCGGCTACTCAGACGAATATCCGCAGACAGCGGGAAGTTGTTCCACTTAACAAAGACCTAAAAGAAATTCTATCTTGGGATGACAGTAACCAAGTGGAATTTAATGCTACAAAAACCCAGGCGGCAGTTTTTTCGAAAAAAGTTAACGTTGCTGAACCCGAGATAGTTATGTAGGGGCACTCCATTCCTCTAGCATCGTCACTCAATTCGCATGAACATGTTGCAAGCATAGCAAAGAGAGCTTCTCGAATGCTGGGAATATTATTTCGAACTAGAAAGCTTTATACTCCACTACAGCTTTTAATTCTGTACAAAGCTCAGATTCGACCAACTATGGAATACTGCACCTGCTCTGCTCCCAAACCTACACTGCATTTATTGGAATTCAAAGAAGAGCTGTTCGCATGATTGGAGATCCGGAACAGGGCCGGCGGCCTTGATTCGTTGGAACGTCGAATAACGGTTGGTGATTTGAGTCTATTCTACAAGTATTTCCATGGAAAGTGTTCGATGGATGTAGCCCGCTTAATTCCTCGCAGGGCGGTACATGCTAGAACTACACGTCGCGCTAATACTTCACATTCGTATAAGGTTCAGCTTGTTACTCCTCGTACAACCCTTTTCAAGCAGTCTTTGATGTGGAGAACCTCATCCTTTTAGAATAATTTGCCCAGGACTGAGTTTCCCACCGAGTACAGTTTACATCGATTCAAGACCAACGTGAATCGCTTTGTTCCGCACACGTGTCGCCCCTGTAGCGCTTTAGGAATTTCCCTGCAGCACGTGTGCTAGATCCAAAAAAAAATACAGTTATTGTAGACAAATGTTTGGCCCTAGGGATCTTTAAAAGCCAACAAATGCGTATTTTTTTTTTTCACGAATATAATATCTCTTTTAGCGAGGTTAATAAAAATTTATATACTAGGAATTTATAGAAGATTCATCCATTTCCGATATTCTCTGAAGATTTTTACTGTACAAAATGCTTTTTTTTATGACGATTGAAGTATCTACCCGACAATATTCTGAAACCTGTCTTAACCTTAGTCTTTTGATTTTAAAAACTATTCTTCTTGAATTGAAGAAGAAAAAGTGTGAGAGGAATCGTATTAGAAATATAACTAGAGTTATTGGTTATGACGATGACTTAGTAAATAAGCTAATAAATAGACATAAGTTTAGGTTTAATATTCAGAATTCCACCTTTTTTACACGCGAAGAAAATAACACCAAGTATGTCTCCATACCATATAATCCGAAATATAGCAAGGGACTCGATAAGGTATTTAATAAGGTAGGCCTCACCTTAGTCTATAAGTCATCAGACAATCTGAGGAATATCTTAGGAAATCCCAAAGATAAGATTCCTAATTGTGAGAAAAGTGGAATTTATGAAATTAGTTGTAATGATTGTGACAAAAAGTATGTTGGGCAAACTAAAAGGTCAATTAAAACAAGATTTAAAGAACACTTAACACACTTAAAATACAATAGAACAGAAAAGTCTAGCATTGCCGAACATGCCCTTGAAGCTGATCATACTGTAACATTAGATAATCTAAGATTGATAAAAAATGTATCTGATAGGAGATTGTTGAACGCATACGAAAGTATGGAAATCATAAAATGTAAAAGTAGTTTAAATAAAGACAGAGGGCCTATTCCTTATAGTCCCCTCTACTGGTTACTTGACCGGAACTGATGGCCTTGCCTATGTCATTAGTTCCGCTTGAGTAATTCAAGGGTTAGGCTAAGTATAAATAGGGTAGATTTGTAGTTTAGCTTTAGCCAATCATCGCTCCTGATGAAGCTAACATGGTTAGCGAAATGCGCGTCGAGTGCAAAAATAAAGTGTTTGGTCTAGTGGTGATATATACTGAGTAGTATCATTGTGCCAAAGATTCCACATTCCCAACTTAGTAATATAAGAGTTAGAGAAAGTAGTCTCTTTATATACCATGCTATATATTTCGGCGTTCTAGTAGTGATTGAAACCAAAAAACCTAATTTTTTTTGTAATTATTTTTAATTGAATATTAAAGGAACATAAGGGTTTGTCCAAAAGGACGTGATATCGTAGCTTCCAATACACTATAATATATACATTTTTCATTGTTGGTTTCTGGGCATCTGAAAATTATGTTATTTTTTCATTATTTGAAATCTTAAGAGAAATAGTGTATAAGGGAGGGCCGTTGCATTTCAGATAGG
This sequence comes from Pachyrhynchus sulphureomaculatus, assembly GCA_019049505.1. Taxonomy (NCBI): domain Eukaryota; kingdom Metazoa; phylum Arthropoda; class Insecta; order Coleoptera; family Curculionidae; genus Pachyrhynchus; species Pachyrhynchus sulphureomaculatus. The sequence continues at coordinate 114,438,711 of CM032447.1, forward strand.
GTACCTAGATCCCGACAAAATAGGTAAAAACCTATAATTTTTTCAGCATTTTCGCTTAATGTGGGGTAAATATAGTTTGTAACTTTTTACTAGCCGTATAGAGTTTTCCTTGTTTTTCGTATCCGCTGCTTTAAATTTGTTGATCTGATTATTTTTATCTGGTTACTCATTTGTTAAAATCACTTCGCTACAGAGCCGAGCTATCGGAAAGAATAAAAATGTACATTAAAAATTGCCGCCTTATTGCTATACAGAAAATGACTCATGTATTGAAGGATGAGTACGTACGGTTAGTGACTTTAAATTGTCAATGCAACGTTGTCGTGATTATTAATAGCAATAATTACAGTAAAAACTTCCCATATAACCCCTAGAGCTGTGAACAGTTATTTTGAGCGACCTGGAAATTATTCCAGTTCGAGACCCATCTGTTGGGAAACTCAACATTTAAATATTCGCTTATTTCGAGCCTGAAATATTAGAACTGCTATCCTAGAGAAACCATATTTACATGCATGTCTACCCTTTACGCGAGGCAAGTAATTTCAGAAAAAAAAAAATGCAGATAACACGGGTATACAAAATAAAAAAATTCTGTCTTTTAAGTGAGACACGTATTTTTTTTTATGCTGATTCCAGAAAACTATTAAATTGAAAAAAAAACATTTTAATAAATAGGGTAAAACTGTATAATCATTAAAATTATGGAATAAAACTATTATTCCGGACATCTTTAAATGTTATGAATCTACATTTATCATAAAAACTTAAAAATATTAGGTTTTTAGCGTTCATGTTTATTAAAAAATATGCAGATACCACCTTTAACTAAGCTACTTAGCTAAATGCTTTTTAAAATAAATACGTGCAACCGCTAAATTAAAAACTAGTTTTAATTTTTATTATTATTGAACAAAAGTATTATTTCCAGTGGTTTTTGAAGTTCTTAATCATGACCTGACATCAAAAAACTCGCTTTTAACACTTACTATATGGTGGGTAAAATGCTTTTTTAAGTAGATAAATGCAACAGCTAAACAAGAATTTTTTTTTTCCGAACGAAACTATCATTTCTTGTAGTTTTTTAAGCTTCAAATTCGAATTTTATTTCAAAACATGAGGATTAGTGTTTAGTGCTGAAAAAAAATATCCATGTACTATTTAGGAACAAAAGGTTGCATAATGCAGTCTCATGTATACCTTTTGACAGTTTTAGAAGTCAATTTTGTGGATAGATAGATTAAGTGAATATGGGGGAATGTGAGTGAGTGAGTGAGTGAGTGAACAAGCGAGTGAATAAGTGAGTGAGCGAGTGAGTGATGGAGCGAGTGAGTGAGTGAGCTAGTGAGTGTAGAAGTGAGTGAGTGAGTACGGGGGTATGTGAATGAGTGACTGCGTGAGCGAGTGAGTGAGTGCTTTATTAAACATGAACATTAAAACCTAACATTTTTAAGTTTTTATGATAAATGTAGATTCAGAACATGTCAGATGTCCGATTTAATAGTTTTATTCCATAATTCTAATGATTTTACAGTTTTACATTTTATTTAATAAAATATATTTTTTCAAATTTAATAGTTTTCTGGCAACTTAAAGTGTGTTTTCTAAAAAAAATCTCACGGTGGATGTCTTATTTTATGATGGTTTTGGATTCAGCAGAAAAAAAACTTAAGAAAACACGTGTCTCACTTAAAAGACACAGAATTTTTTTGTATACCTGTGTAATCTGTATCATACCGTATCCGGTAATAGAAATGTCCATAAATTTATTGAAGAACGGTTGTTGAAAATTTGATCAATGAAAAAATAGAACTAGAATCTTCCTTTATATCATGAATTTGCTGTTTCTTCACAGTGAGGACTGGTGGAGGGATGGGGAGAGATTTTCAGAAAAAATCCTAATTTATACTTCAATTTTACCATCACCACTGGTGGACGAAGGGGAGAATTCTCAAAAATCCTCCTTTGAAACGAAATATTATCAACAATAAAATTCTTCTCAGGAAACTGGGTTCCACTAATTATGTATCGGGCTACCTAAAGACGCTAGATTCGGGGATTTTCCCCACTCCTCCTTTAGTCAGCCTTAATCCTTTGTTGTATTCGGCAAAAAATACGAATTATGATTCAATCTCCTTTCACCCTTCAATTAATTTCATTCCAAATATTAAGTTATTTAGTAAGATACAAAAATCTGCAGCTTTGGGCCTAGCTATGAAGCCTTACCTGCCCTCTGTCGGGGGCTGTTCAAGGCCACAGATCGATAGAGGAATTAATAATAAACAACAGTGTGCATCTATGGCTGATGTAAGTCAAACTTTGAAGGCGTACCTGCCCTCAGACCGATAAAGAAATTGTTCAGCGAGTTGCTAACAAGTACCGCTTGGAAACGCTTTATAGAGTTCTACCTCAAGTAACCCCATAAAGTGCTGCCAAATGGTAACTGTAAGCAACTGGCTAAATAATCCCTTTATCGGTCTGTGGCCTTAAACAGGCTCCGACAGACGGCAGGTACGTTTTCAAAGTTAAAGTTACATCAGCCAGAGGTGCAAATTATTCTATCTTACTTATTCTTTGCGCTAGTACTACGATAAATACTTTAACTTAATCAGCGTACAATAAGGCTGTTTTTCTCAGATTATCATACGTGAGTATTTCGAAAATTGGTTATTCGCTTATTGGTAAATGCTGTCTCGTTGGTAAATAAAACTCATGTAGAATAAGTTTCGTTATTATTTTATTTTAAAAGCGATTAGCAGAATATAACTGTATCGTTTTATTTTAGATAAAGACACTGCAAAACAGAAATATGGTAAAACGTCCAAAACAGGTTGGGAATACCCATATAGATGTCTTGCTGCAAGGGACTCAAGAAAGGTACCAGCATGTCGCGCAATTAAGAAAATCACCTACGTCCTTTTTAATTGAAAATACTCTCGTTGGACAAAAAAAAATTGTAAGAATAGCATTATAAAATAAAAATAGTAAAAGTAAAACTATATACTTCTTTAGGGCTGTTTGGTTAAAAAATCACCCTCCTAAATTTTTTCATTAGGTTTCAGTGCCCTAGATTATGAAAAACATAGTCTCCCATTTTCGTCTGTGTTTGTCGACTTTTTTGTCTAAGCGTCCGTCTGTTAGCACAGTAACTCTTAAAATGAAATTTACTAAATAATATAAAATACTAGAAGTAGGGGGATCTATAGTTTTTAAGCGATATAGCTTTAAAGAAAAGGATCAGTGAGGTGACGATCGATAAATTTTGTATATTTTCATTTCATTATTTACAGTAAAACCAATAAGGAGTTAAAGAGGGGTACTTTGTATATATTGTGTTGTACGTCCTTTTCAAATTTCTTGGAGTAGAGAAATCTGAACATTTGCTTTTTGTATAATTTACGGTCAAACATTTAAAAGGTTAATGAGGTGGGGTAGGGGGTTACAGGGTGCCCCATATGTATGGAATAATGCAATACAGCATTTTTTAATCAGTGTATCAAAACATGTTTAAACAAAAGTTATAGTGTGTTATATGGCATACATGCTGACGTTGACAATAAATTATTTTTTTTGAATGGAAAGCCCTGTATATTATTTTATTTTTGAGTCCTATTAAAAATTCTAGTTATTATTTGTCTAACATACTATATGTCGAAATTAAACTGTTTTGGAATTATTGATATTTGAAATTAAGGAGATCGAATTAAAAAAAAAAAATTAAGGTGGTTTGTGTCAAACATTTACTGTCAGGTAACAACTTAACGCGTCAAAAAATGATTTATTGACGAAAACGTTTATTGCTGCATTTTGTGAAACTGCAATTTGAGTGTAATATCATAATGGTACATTTAACAGAAACTGAAAGAATCATTTACTTAATGATGGTTGGTTACGGAGACCGTAGGAGAACACAACAGGGGGTGTGTGATCTTTTTGACGCAAAATATCCGAATCGAGAACCTATTACCCAATCCGTAGTTAGCAAAACATTAAAACGATTTAGACAATCAGGTCATGTTAAGGATCGTTCTAAATCTGGACCTCCAAAAGTTAAAACAAGCGATGATAAAAAAGTTAGATGTTTTATTGGAATTTACAGAAAATCCCTATATAGCCACTTGTCAGCTTTGCCTAGACCACACATAAGTAAAGGTACCTTAAGTCGTATACTGAATGAAGAAAAATTGCATCCATACAATCCCATTCTATCTCAAAAATTATCTGAAGATGACTACGATAGACGCGTTGAATTTTGCGAGGTCATGATGGAACGAATCAATAATAATCCTAACCTAACTCATAATATTGTTTTTTCTGATGAGGCCACATTTTGTCTTAACGGAAGAGTTGACAGGCATAACTGCCGGTACTGGTCTACTGAGAATCCCCACTGGATAATCGACAATCATTCTCAAAGACCACAAAAGATAAACGTGTGGGCAGGAATTTGTGGACGTCATATCAAGGGTCCCTTTTTTATCGATGGAAATCTTACAGGATAGCAGTACTTACAGTTACTCCAAGAGCAAGTTATTCCAACTTGTGTAGATCTTTTTTCCAATGAAAATAATTTGGATATCCCTAACAGGAATCTGTGGTATCAATAGGACGGGGCACCTCCTCACTATGAAATCAATGTTCGTAGATATTTGGATGCGATTTTCCTAATCGATGGATTGGCAGAAGAGGTACTGTAGAACGGCATGCAAGGAGTCCCGACCTTACGCCACTCGGTTTTTTTTTTATGGGGTCATTTGAAAACCAAAGTTTACCGAAGTCGACCTGAAACTGTAGAAGATTTACAGCAAAAAATTCAATATGGCGGAGCACAGATCACCCCAAATTCTCTGCAAAAACTCTATTCAAGCTGTTTAGGACAGATTGGGTCATTGCCTCGCTGTTAATGGTAGGCATTTTGAGCAATTGTTACCTTAAAAATAAACCTAGAGTATTTATTAATAGTTTTTTTGTTTTTTTTTTACTTTAAATTTCAAATGACATTAATTCCAAAACAGTTGAATTTAGGCATATGGTATATTAGACAAATAATATTTAGAATTTTTAGTAGGACTCAAAAATAATATAATATATAGGGCCTTCCATTTAAAAAAATCAAGATGGTGTAATTTCCTGATAGTTCGAAACATTTTATTATCAACGTCAGCATGTGCGCCGTATAACACCCTATAACTTTTATTTAAACATTTTTTTGATACACTGATTAATAAATGCTGTGAAATCATTAGTCCATACATATGGGTCACCCTGTATATATATATATATATATATATATATATATATATATATATATATATATATATATATATATATATATATATATATATATATATATGTATGTATGTATGTATTGTATTATACATCCTTTTTAGGATTAGAATATTGAATTATACCTTTCAATCATTCCTTGAAAAATAACTAGTGTACAAATACATTACATGTAAATACCCGGTACAAATTTCTCCGGAATTTTATTCTGTTTACACCTAAAAACGACCCGCTACTGGTTTTTAATTAACTCAGCTGAATAGGGCCCAACAAACCATGTGTCAAGCGCCCGAATCTGTCCGCCTGCATCTCTAAACACAGAATCCGGCAAAAATCGTACCAATCGTACACTCACAAAGGAGCCCTCAGGCAAGCAAGCAGCGTGTTATTATTACTCTTGTTCAGAGAAACAGAGGATCGATGCAGAACCACTACGGTACTGTCAGTACCGCCAGTATAAACCGAACGGCTGTTCGCTCACGATCTAAAACTTTTACACGCTTTAATACCGCTAAAGTGAAGCTGAAAGTTGCTCCACGACAAAAAAATTATTCTTTTTTTATTGTCTTTTTACTGTAGGCATTTAAAAGCTTTGTTTAAGACGTGTAACTACCATTGAAATTTTCCGTGCATAAAATTATTGCTTTGTTTCAAAAGTTTCTTTATAGATCTGTGCTTGTACGTTGCTAAAAAACTGATAATTTGTTTATAATTATGAAGGTCGCGTATAAAAACTGACTGAGGTGTATATTATTAAAAATAGTCATGTCACGGTGAGATGTTTATCAAGTGATTTCTGCTTGGAGTACCCTGATTTGCTTCAGTAAATCGCCTTTTCGGATTTATCTTTGGATTTAATTATATTTCAAAATGGTAAGATTTGTAATTTTAAGTTTTATTTGGATATTGTAATAGGCTGGTGGATATTTGACCTAGACCTTAGACCCTTAACTTTTGTCTATTTATATAACAATGTCTGCTTAAATTTAGTTAATTGGGTACTTTTAGAGGATATTTTTGTGTTTGTTATAGCAATAACGTACTGATATGTCAGTATATAACTAAAGACGTATATTTCACTGAATTACTTTCAAATTCACCTCTTGTATCAAACTGAGAAAAAAGTTGCAAGAAAATAACATGAAACAGCGACAACAGTACGTTCTTTTCTTCCATTACTAAAGGGAAATGCCTTCGTGAAAAAAATCACCCTCTTCACTTTCTAGGAGTTGTAGATTACAAAAACCTCATTTGAGTCTGCTTGTCTGTCGCTTCGTTTGTCTTCTGGTCTGCTTGCTTGTCTTTCTGTCAGTACGATAGGTCTCGAACCAAATCAGTTATCGATTTGAAATTTGGTACATACATGATGTTTGAAGTAGGAATGGAAGCTATAGTTTTTGAGCGATATCGCTTTAGGGAAAGGGGATGACAGGGGTGCAGTGGAAAAATTTTGCATATTTGCAATACCCTAATAAGATTTTTATTAGTTTTTGGTTGGATAATGAACAAATTTTGAAATATAATTATTGATATTCTAACATATAATGGGTTGAAGGGAGTTACTCCGTATATATCATATTATGGGATTCAGGAATCTGAAAATTGAGCTATTTTTTCAATATTTTCAATTATTTATGGTCAATCATAAAAGGAGTTAATAACTTGGGGTAAGCGGCTACACTCAATTTCAGGATTCTTAGATTCGGGTTATTTTTTCCTTTATTTTCAATTTTAATAGAAATTATGTATATGTAGCGAGGAATATCGTATTCCATATATAAGTATCTCCGACGCCCAGTAACTTCTTTTTAGTGTTCCGTACGGAACACTTATAAGATGACTTCGGTGTCTGTCTGTCTGTCTGTCACACACGACCCGATTTTGAAAAAATTCCGGAATATTCTCCACGGGGTGTAGATTGAACGAAAGTTATCACGAGTGCATTACCTTTAATAATTTTTCTAGTATTTAAAAAAAACAAAAATTTCAAGGTCATCAGATTTCAGTAAAAATTGGAAGCAAACTTTGTTGAAAACTCATTTGGGGTGTGTTTTGTGAAGTCACTGATCATTTTATACATCTGTAACAAAATTTTTTATTTTAAAAGCAATCAACGTACGGAACACTAATTACGCTAGTTCAACTTGCACTTCACCGGTTATATTATTAATAGGTTATCAAAGTAACGACTCTTTAAAAAAAGTTTAGAACTACTTATTCGCAATGAAAAGTATGAGTAAATCGCTTTTCCGATCTTTTCTTTTAAGACTTATTTTATTTTAATTAAGTGCTCATAAATTACCAAAATAATTATTATTTGTAATTTGAAGAAGTCATTCATTTAGGTATACTAAAATAAATGTTGATCGATGTAGCAGCCCCCTTATTTCCAGAATTTACCTTTTTTTTAAATAGAGAATTTTCTGTTTTATAATTTTATTTAGAGCATATACGTGAACGAAATATTTTTCAAAAAAATCTCGGCCATTCAGCGGGAATATAGAATATACATAATATGGCAAATAAAATTTTTGCTAGCAAGTAGGTCGTCTACTCCAAACAGGTGTTGTATGAATGACATAACATTTCTTTTTAGCTATGACTAACTGTGATTATAAATTAGAATTTGCAGAAACAGTACTACGTGTATCGAGGATTAATTTTAAAAAAAAAACAGTGGTAATTAGCACTTCGGGGATTGCCAGTATTTTGATAACAAACTTGTGGCTTTTTCTGGTTGTAAATTCAGTAATGAGATAAAAATAAATTTCGAATGCAACTGAATATGCTTCCTTAATGAATGTCAAAATTTGTTTACGTTGAAAAAAGGAATGATCTAAAGAAATTAATCACTACGGTCGTTGTAGTTTTCGAAAAGCCTTCTATAAAATTTTTGAATTTTTGTTATTTCGCTTGTTGAAGGGAAGTGCTTAATATTTAAATTTGGTACATATAACTCTTGAAGCAGGAAAGAAACCCACAACTTTTGAGCAATGTGGCTTCTGGAGAAAGAAGTGTATGATGCAGGGGGTGTTAAATTTTGTATAGATTCAATAGAGTTTTTCTGGGTTTTTAGTTGCAACACTCAAATGGGTGGGAGAGCAGATTGAAGAGGGTGGATAAATCCATTTCGAGGTTCTTGAAGGCGAGGGATTTGTAAATTACGTTCTTTTTTCACTATTTCCAATTTGAGCAGAATTGTATGTAGATATTCTAAATAACTTAATAGCCTTTCCTCTTCGCATCTGTTTTGTCTGTTGGATTAAGTTTCTCTTTCATGTGTAAGAGTAAGATTTAGTATTTATTTTAAAACTGAGCGTTTGCAAGGAAAGTACCTGGCAAATCATTTTCTGATCTTTTTAAGGAACTGTGCTACGCAATCTAATATATGTACTATAACTAAAGATATTTAGAAAGTAACGCATGCTGGTTTAAATTTAAAAAACACACTGATTCTTTTAACATTTAAATTAAAGTTATTTAGAAATATGTTGAGTATTGATTCCTAAGCAACAGTATAGAGATGATTTTTTTAATGATACACTTTGTATGTTTATCAATATTTAGAATCTCTAGCCAATTTTGAACCTAACTTAACTAGAATAGTTTAGAATATTGGTTCCCAATGTGCGTTTCGTCGCACCTTGAGAAGCTGGAACTACCTCGCAGGGTAGCCGCGAATTATTACCAAATTTTTCGGATTTTTTTTCAATTTTAATTTAGTTTAACCAGTATTTTACTTAGTAATAATTACATCAGAAGCCTTTATGAATGGTTACTAGGTGGCGTGCTACGATAATTAAGATTCATAATTGTTTTAGTGGTTTCCGGAAAAGTCTCTGTACTTTAAATTTGACGACGGTTTTGTGCGGTCTTAGTATTAAATTCATTTTTAGAGTTTGTATCAAATGATTATTGTCGGTAATTGGTGAAGTTTTTGAAGAATTTCTTCCCGTATGTATTTTTAAAAATAGATCTGATTTTATTAAGCAGTAATAAGCTTTGTGAGAGCGAAAATAAACAGGACACGCCGTCAAATAGTAGCAAAAGTATGGTAAAGCGTAAATATCGAAACTATGATAATAGTTTTTTTGATTTTACTTTGGCAGGAGCTAATAATGAAGAGGCGTCGCAGTCGCAACTATGTATGTAAGTTTTAACACCAGATTGCATGCTACCAAGTAAGTTAAAATGTCATTTAGATCTTGCTACTACTTTATCAGAAAGATAAAAAAAAGTGTCAGCAATCAAGAAAAAGGTATTTTTTATAAGCAGGAATCAACACCAAGTAACTTTCCTAACATCTTACAAGGTGGCACACAGAATCTGAAAATGTCAAAAGACATTGAAGAATACGTCATTCTTCTTGCTGCTCTAGAAATGGTGAACATTAAGGTCTGTGAATTTGGTGAGAAGCTGTGAAAGTGAATTTATCTAATAGCACCATCGATCGCAGAATACAGTACGTAGCATAGCGCCACAATGATCAATGAATTGAAAAATAAAAGAAAATGAACTTGGGTTACATCTGGATGGGGCCATAGATAATAATATTGATCCTCAGTTAATTTGCTATGTTCGAATTATAGATGGTAATCACCTTGTAGTACTTGTGTGGTACATACGAAGCTTTGAGAAAAATCCTTGATACGTACTTTTACTACGGAAAATAATTTGGAGTGGATTAAGTACATTGGTACTTGCACAGATGATGTTCATTGAAGCAAATACCCTGACGTACTATGGTTCTATTGTGCTATTGACAGGGAAACACTCCCTTCAAAATATCTAGGTGCTACACTGAACCAGGTCTTAGAATAGGTAATGAATGTGGTAACGTTATTAAAACTCAGCTATTGAACGTAAAGTTTTTCAGAAAACAATGTGAGGATATGGGCTTCGAGCATGTTATACTAAAATGCTTCCTGATGGCTCCGCTTGGCAATGTTTTGTCTCGTACGTTTGAATTGCGACGGAAATTTGTACTTTTCTGATAGAGGAAGACCACACTTATACCTGAAAATTTTGTGAATGAAGATTTTTACAATGAAACTACCATACTTATGTGATATTTTTGGAAAGATGAATGTTCTTAGTCTCTCTGCACGGAAGCAACTTGCATCTTTTAAAGTCGATAAAAGAGCCCAAACTATTGAGGCAAAGAATATTTTCTCTTGTTGCATTATTTTTTGATATCCAATGGAGGTGATTTCTCTCTATTTTAGTAGCATACTTGTCATAGCTTATTGCCTGGTTTAAAAAAAAAAATGTTTTCAAAATAATTTATAAACTTCCATGGTTTAACCAGTACTCTATCTTAATTTTTTGCTACACAAGAAGTGAAATTTTTTTAGTTGTTTAGCGACAAAACGTTCAAAATAAAATTTAGCAGCATGGTTTTATCCGAATTTTGGATATCAGTAAGATGAATATCTCCTCCTTCGAGGTAAAGTTTAGGGAATTTTGATTCCATTCTCTACTTCTAATTTAGGTGAAGCTAAGTTTTCGCCGATAGTTATGACAAGAACTAAGTATAGCGCGACAATCAATGTGAATAAAAAAAAAAATGAATATTGGATCCAAGATTTGAGAAAATGTGCGATGGTCAACCGGCTGGTATATTCTACTAATTATCATTAGTTGAATTTGTTCAATTACACTTTTTTGTGATCTTAAATATGTGTCTTATTTATTTTTACCTAATTCATTAATTAAAGAAATATATATATATATATATATATATATATATATATATATATATATATATATATATATATATATATATATATATATAATTATTTTAATTAAAAAACTTTTGCAAAATGCACTTGTTAGAGTTTAATACAGCTCGCCTTGGGAAAATCTGAATTTAGTAAGGACGTCAAAAAAGTTTGGGACCTACTAGTTTAGGAGATATTGGTATCTAAAAATGATGCCATTATCTCGAAAAATAGTCAATTTAGGCATGAAATATATTGGTAGTAAGATACAACAAATCTTATCTCTGGCTGGTAAAAGCCTAAAATTTAAGAGCATATTTGCACTCCGCCGGGGACTTTTAAGGCCATAAACCTACGGAGGATTTTCCAGCTACACTGGCAACAATTACTGCCAGGCAGCGCGATCGTTCCTCCCTACGGATATAAAATTACGAGTACTGCTAGTTTCGTTTCTTGTTTGTCGATCTCAAGTGAGCTGATGAGTATCGAAACGCGTCCAGGGATCGATTGGTAAATAAGAGAACTGCTGAAATTATGGCGTTTCTTCATTTTTAGTGGGTGGATGATTGTGCTGCCTGTCGATAATTGTTGATAGCTTAGCTGGTAATTCTGTGGTTTTAAAAGCCCCCGACAAAGGGTAGGTATGCTTTTAAATTTTAGGCTTTGACCAGCCAGAGATGCAAGTTGTTGTATCTTACTACGATGTTATATTAGTACTGGAATAAGTACTGCTATTTTTGTGCTTTTGTTTGTCGATCCTAGCCCGACTGATAAGCCGTGATACGCGAAACGTGTCCTGGGGTTAACGAATAATACAACGGTAGATGACTGCTGAAATTATGGACTTTTAGTTACTGATACTAAAATGTGCCTGGAATCGTTTGAAGAATTTAAAAATTCAAAAATATATAGGGTGTACCAAAAATTTATGTGCCGCTGCTATTGATCCAAAAAGTACTGACATCAGTAAATAGTAAACGTATTCTAGGGATCTCTTATTTGATTTTTTTTTTAAAACATTGTTGCTTTTTAAATTAAAAACTCCTGTAATTATATTTTAAGATTGATTGTTTACATAAAACTGAACTTTATATTATTTGTAAT
>CM032447.1:114453320-114456192 GCA_019049505.1 Pachyrhynchus sulphureomaculatus
AGTTAAGGTGCGTGAGATTGCTAGTGCTGTGGGCATCTCGACTGAACGGGTACATAATATTTTGCATAAACATTTGGACATGAGAAAGCTATCCGCAAGATGGGTGCCGCGATTGCTCACGCTTGACCAAAAACGGAATCGTGTGAAGTGTTGCAAGGGTGGTTTGCACCTGTTCCAGAAGAATCCGGAGAACTTTAAGCGTCGTTTCGTCACTGTGGATGAAACATGGATACATTACTATACTCTTGAGACCAAACAACAATCTAAACAATGGGTTGCCAAGGGGGAATCTGCACCAAAAAAGGCGAAGACCGTTCCTTCGGCCGGAAAGGTTATGGCGACTGTCTTTTGGGATTAGCAAGGGATAATCCTCATCGACTATCTGGAAAAGGGTAAAACTATTACAGGTGAGTATTATTCATCGTTATTGGATTCCAACTCGTTTCACATCCCCCCTATTCTCCAGATTTGGCTCCCTCGGACTACTATTTGTTCCCCAATTTGAAGAAATGGCTGGCGGGACAAAGATTTTATTCAAACGAGGAGGTGATTGCAGACACTAATGGATATTTTGTAGACTTGGACAAATCCTATTATTCGGAAGGGATCAACCAACTAGAACATCGTTGGACGAAGTGTATAAGCCTAAAAGGAGACTATGTCGAAAAATAAAAAAGGTTTACCCCAAACACATAAGTAGTTTTTATTTTTGCACGGACTTTTCAAACCAGCCTCGTATATATATATATATATATATATATATATATATATATATATATATATATATATATACATGTATATATATATATATATATATATATATATATATATATATATATATATATATATATATATACATGTATATATATATATATATATATATATATATATATATATATATATATGTATATATGTATATATATATGTATATATATATATATATATATATATATATATATATATATATATATATATATATAATATATATATATATATATATATGTATATATATATATATATATATATATATATATATATATATATATATATATATATTATATATACATGTATATATATATATACATATATATATATATATATATATATATATATATATATATATATATATATATATATATGTACTTATATATACATGTATATATATATATATACATATATATATATATATATATATATATATATATATATATATATATTTATATATATATATATACATATAAAGTTTTTGGTCTGGCTACTTAAAACACATTTTTTTTACAAAATTCGACTTTATTCGTCAACATAGTCTCCTTCAAGAGCGATACGATCAGTCTAATTTTTTTTAACATTTCTATGCCTTTCTTGTAGAAGGATTTGTCTTTGCCTTCAAAATAGGCCTCAGTTTCGGCGATAACTTCTTCATTGGAGCCAAGTCTCTTTTCCACGAACATTTTTTGCGATCTGCGAATAGATAATAGTTGCTGGGGCCAAATCTGGAGAATACGGTGGATGAGGAAGCAATTCGAACTGCAATTCATGCAATTTTGCCATCGTAACCACTGATTTGTGACACGGTGCATTGTATTAATGAAAGAACACTTTTTTCTTGTTCATTTGGGTGCCGTTTCTTTTCGATTTCTTCCTTCACACGCGCAAATAACTTTATATAATATTCGCTATTAATGGTTTTTCCCATCTCAGCATAGTTGATAAAAATGATTCTATGCGCATCCCAAAATAGAGGCCAAAACCTTCCCAGCCGACTATTGTGTCTTTGGTCGCTTCGGGCGGCTTTCACCGGCTGCTGTACACTCAGTGAACTGCCGATTTGATTCCGGTGTGTAGTACTGGACCCATGTTTCATCCATTGTCACATATCGTATGAAAAAATCCTTTTTATTGCTTTTAAACAGGTCTAAATACCCCTCAGATTCATCAACACGTTGCTGTTTTTGGTCCAGTGTGAAACAAACGCGGTACTCATTTCGAATAGAGCTTTCTCATGCCCAAATGTTCATACAAAATGTGACCAACATGTTCTTTTCATGTCTTTAGGGTGTCAGCTATCTCACGCGATTTCACTTTACGGTCATCCAGAATAATTTTGTGGATTTTTTTTTGTTTTTCCTGAGTAACCACCTCATTTGGGCATCCAGAGCGTTCAGCATCATTTGTGTCTGTACGACCGCGTTTAAAATTCAGCATTTCAGTAAATGAGAGTGATTTTCCAAGGACGGGAGTCCCCGTAACACTTATCAAGCCATTGCTTTGCTTGAATGTTATTTTTTTCCATCAAAAAGCAGTGTTTAATCAACACACGAAATTCGATTTTTTTTTTTTTTCCATTGTTTTGAAAATATCAAAAGTTGCGTCACTTGTATCGGTTAAAGGTTGGTACTTCCTAAAAATCATATGCATTTTTTGAAAAGGGCGACTTCTATGTGTCAGACCAAAAACTTTTCAGCCTACGTGTTTTCCATAACTTTTTTTCTTAATAAAAGTCCCTATATGTAATTAATGGAATGTGGCTTGTGCGAATTTGAATTTCAAATAAGTAGATTTATACTGTGTTTTATGGGAAATAAAATACTGGTATATAAGTCATTTCTAAAAAATTGGCAAAAGGATTGGCGCAGAACACGCAAGAGGGCAGTGCTGAAGTAATTACTGAATTTGATTTTCTCATACGGAAAAATAATCTAATCTAAGTATTACCTCTTTGTATTTTAAAAGATAAGTAAAGTACTATATTTGATTTTTTCACACTAAAGGAGAACCTAATTTTAGCACTACAAATCCATACATTAAGAATGTCCTATAACTGGCATAGAAATAACCCCTTCAACCGCTTCTAATTTTTCAAAGCTTGGTA
>CM032447.1:114456292-114558792 GCA_019049505.1 Pachyrhynchus sulphureomaculatus
AACTACCGTGAGATCTAATGAATCAGTTACCGAGGGAGAATGGCATACAATTAAGATCGTGAGAAACAAAAAGAGAGGTAAATTATATAGAGAATTTTGTGCGTGGGAGAACGCTTAAATTTCTAATTATAATTTTAGGCAAATGTATTCTACCTCATTTGCATCTAAAACGAATTACAAATGCACTAATTTCTTTTTTTTTCAGTAATCATGTTTGTTGATGAAAAGGACATTTATTGGCGAAAATGAAGGCAAATATTCGGTTTGTGGACTTAAGCGAACCTCTATTTTTGGGTGGAGTTCCTGATTATAGTAACATTTCTCCAGAAGTTATGATGGACAGCGGATTTTTGTCGGTAAGATCTGAAATTTCCTATTTATAGATCAGTAGTTTGAAATGTAGAAGCCATCGGTTGCAAACGTACTTTGTCTTATACTCTAGAGAGAAAATTAAACATTTTGCTGAATTTATTATACCATTTTTTTTCATCTCTCTAGTTTTAAGCAACAATCAAACAACAATTGAGAAAATTACTGCCGAATTTCATTACCGTCGTTTCGTAATTATTAGTAATTTTTTGCAACTTGCCTTTTTATAAAACGGCATATATCCTTTCCCTTCTAAGAAGGACCGGTTGGTTAGTGTCTAAATAAAGGTAAATTGCAAATTTGTTATTATTTTTTGTTATTTTTTGTTTTTTGCCCAAAACGGTTGTATAAAACAAAATGTTGTATTTCTATAACAAAACTTTGACAAAATAATATCAAAATATCGTCAATATCAAATTAGGATACTGTTTGCAATTACCCTTGATTACAAACGCGGTTTAATCAGCTGTATCGGAAGTCCTTTTCTAATAACATAACTTAAACGAGGTTAGGGATCACCATCAAATTTAGGGCCCCCTCATCGATCTAACACTGTAAAAAATTATAGATGTAACACTTGAAATTTTTAGTTCAGGTTAATTTCTGTTTTATTGTCTTGTTTTAGGCATAAGACTTTGTGGTAGCAATTTATAAATAACTTTATTGCCGGTTATACGCTGTTGATACTGTAGACAACCATAAGAACTTTTGAAAAATGACTACCTTTTTACTTCTCTAATCCAGATTGACAGTTAAGAAAATTGGGGGAATATTTAATATTAACCTAGGAACCTAGTAAACTTGATAATATTGTCATAAAAAACGACATTGTCCCGTCCCCTGGAAGGGGACATTTTCGTTATGACCCTACATCTGTTTAGGCCAAGGGAAGTAAGAAAATCATACATGTTCATGCAACTACCAATTTTACCTGCCAATTTATATCATTTGCAGTAAAAGTCTAAAAAGATATCCGTTCACAACTACTATTTATAATGGTTATTTCTAATTGTTTAAAAGTTTGATAATAATAATTATATAAATATATATATAAATATATAACAATAAATATATATATTATCTAAATATATATTAATCATATAACATCTTTATAATATTAATCTACTCACACAAATAAACATAAATATCTTTATGTAACCTTTATGGCAGATACGTCTATTTCACCTCTTTGTGACGTACATGATAAAATCATTTTGCAAAACCTAAAACCTATCACTAGGGGTATCACTTTATATCTGTGGGATAGGTTTAGAACCCTTGATACACCGAAATACATTTAAGTTTTTGGAAAGTCATGAAATAATTTATAAGTAATGAGCATTAAAAATGTGGGCAGTTCCGATAAGGAAAATTAACCAAAGAACGTTTTTACCTGTACGTACAACTTCTACAACTATACATATCTTATCCCGGATGCATTAGCGTATCAAAATTGAACTCAAGAAATTTTGGACATCAGAGTTTTGTAACTTCTTACCAACGGTCGCCAAGCTCATTTGATGTTCGCTGATGAATTTTTTTTCGTCTTGAGTTATGTTACTCAAAAAACAAAATGACAATTTAAAATTATTTTACCTCGAATTCGTTCAAAGAAATTCCTGTAAAATTATAGATTAGGGCAGAAATAAATAGATAGTGTT
Organism: Pachyrhynchus sulphureomaculatus; assembly: GCA_019049505.1. NCBI lineage: Eukaryota > Metazoa > Arthropoda > Insecta > Coleoptera > Curculionidae > Pachyrhynchus > Pachyrhynchus sulphureomaculatus. The sequence continues at coordinate 114,458,323 of CM032447.1, forward strand.
TGTAAATTATTATTATTTTTATTTTTTTATGGGTCTAGCACACGTGCTGCAGGGAAGTCCCTAAAGCGCTCCAGGAGCGGCATGTGTGCGGAAAAAAGCGATTCACGTTGTTCTTGAATGGCTGCAAATTGTACTGAGAGAATATGTTCAAGAGCAAACCCGCTCGAGATTCTCCAAAGTGCTCAATGCGTTGTTTCCAAATATGTGTTTACATAAGTCAGAAGATCTCCTGATGATCTATGTTTACGAAAGTCCATATTGGTGATCGCTAATAAATTGTTGAATCGTTTCAATGATATTTTTAGAAGATGCTGCGCTAAAACTAAAAAATATAAAAGGTATCTTTTATATTCCCTGCATAGAAGTAAAGGGTGAAAATTTTCATAAAAACTACTAAAATCATAAAATATATAAAAAATTTAAAAAAAGAAAAAAAAACGGCCACGTGCAAGTTCTGAGGTTAGTGTTCCGTATATCTGTGAATTGCTTTTAAAATTATTCTTTTATCCGATCTTTGTTTTTATATACCAAATAAATTCTCAAAGGCAATAATGCACTCGAGATAATTTTTGTTAGCATCTTCTACAACCCTTAAAGGAGAATACTCCAGAATTTTATAGAAATTTTTTTGATTAGTACTCTGGAGATAGGGGGTGGGGGACGACGACTTTTGATTGGCATTTTTTAAAAATAATATCAAGAAATGTTTTTGGCGAGTATTACAATCATTTATAATTTTATGAACTCGGTTTGTTCACACAAAGACGCTTTCATTTGATGTCCCCACGCGATCACCTTGAAATTATTTTTTACTTCCGAATTCACGCTCCAAACACTAACCCTTAAAGTCAAAATTTCACTTACAAAAAGGTACACGGCTGGGGGGGGGGGGGGGGGGGGGGGGGGGGGGGGGGGGGGGGGGGGGGGGGGGGGGGGGGGGGGGGGGGGGGGGGGGGGGGGGGGGGGGGGGGGGGGGGGGGGGGGGGGGGGGGGGGGGGGGGGGGGGGGGGGGGGGGGGGGGGGGGGGGGGGGGGGGGGGGGGGGGGGGGAATTTGGGAACATCAATTCCTAAATTTGTTACAAATTTCATTGTTTTTAATATCAAAAAGTTTTGAGAAAATCGACTGTGACAGACATGCAGACAACCGAAATGATTCCATAAGGGTTCCTTTTTTTCAATTTTTAATATGGGCCGGAACAACTAAAAAGTAATAAAAAGGGACTGCTAAAAAATTGTTCGCAAAAAAAAATAAAACAAACTCTCTAACTAAACGGCTAACTCTTTTTCCTAAATATTCATTTTTTTTGGAATTCAAATCGTTTCTACTTTTACTATTTTCTTACTTTAAACATATTTTGTGAGAAAACATTTTTTGAGTACGAGGTGTTATCAACGAAGACTGGATATTGTCCTCTGGCCAGCTAAAAATTTACTTAATACAAGAACTATATCTTTTCCGCAAATATCGAAAATATCAATTACAAAAGCATTGTGAACATAGACCCAGTTTTTTTACTTGTGGGGCGAAAGTTTCTAGTGGAGTGCGGGTTTTAATGACACTTTTTTTGGGGGGGGTTGATTATTTTAGTCGCAAAAACAATGAGTTTTTATTTTTTTAAAACTTTCCTTTCGAACTATTTAATGATATATAAATACTGCATAGGATATATTAAGTTGTCAAAACCGACAGAGGGCTTGACACTGTTTAATAGTAGTCGTAGTAGTTATGGGAAAGCTCAGGCGCCATAGCCAACACACCAAAGCGAACTAGCTTGCCTATAAGTCGTTTACAACCAGTATTAATTTTAGTTTTAACTTCTTTCGTTTGGCAATGGGCGTATATTATTTCTTTCCGAGATGATGTGGCAAGATTTTGACCCTAGTAGCCGTTATTATTTAATTATTCAGATTAACACTAAGCATCTAAAAAGACGTTGTTACTTTTTGCGACAATTTATTCTACCAACTGAGATTAATATTCACTATTTTCTAACAGACTTTCCTGAACGTGAATAATATTCGAATCGACATCAGTGGATTAATACTAAAATTTTGTAAGTAATGATGGTATCCATTATTTCAGAATATTTCACCAAATATGGGATGTCATTGATATGAATATAACATACAACAATATTTACTTATGTTTTTTTTATTTAGTTATTCTCGTCGGATAACAATAGAATACGAATGAATAAATTCAGAATATTGTCCTTATTTTTAAATACTTATGATTTCGTTATATATACGTAGTTTTTTCAAATACCCACAAATTATAAATTACACCATTTTCAGAATTCCTGTGGAATCGGTAAATGTATCGACACCGAGAAACGCTTTACCTGCCAATGCCCTCTAGGTCGCAGTGGAAAACAATGTGAGAAAGCAATTCAATTCAAAGTTTACGAACCTGCCTTGTAAAAGACAACGCGTACATAGTTTAACCCCGCTCCAAGACCTTTGAAGAGAACAAGGATAGAAATGAGAAATTAAACCAAGAGACACTGAAGAATGGACTTTTATTGTAATGCTGCCGAAACGAATGAAGGACATGGAGACTTTATCAGTTTGGCTGTTAAGGATCGTCATCTGGAGTTTATATTTGATAACGGAAGAGGTAGGTTTCATCTCCCATTTTAACGTCATCAGAACAGTAAGATAATTTGTATATTTAATAAAGATTTAAAGAAGATAATAATATTTTTGGGGGGGGGGGGGGGGTTTTATATTTTAATAATTATTGGTATTTTTTTTAATGTTTACCAAGGTAGAAACTTACTTAAACAATGTTTTTTAAGGGGCTTTAATGCGCCTTGTTTTCAAGCAAAGAACTGCCTTAGACATATTCAAAATAAAATAAATCGCAGTTTATATTGATAGTTTTCTTCTTCGCCTATTCATTTTAGATTATATTATTAGGTCCATTTGAGTCATCAGAAGTGATCAAGAAATTAGTCCCCAATGAATAGGACCTTCGGCAATATTTTGGCAATCAGATACTCATCTCAAGACCGGAAGAATAGTTAATCACCCCCCCCCGCCCCCCCCACAGGACATATCCATCCACTCCTACACGCTTTAAAAACCGCTATCTTTAAAACTCTTACTTTATTGACTCATCTTTACGTTGGAGGAAAATAGTGAGCTATTGTAAATACATAAAATAAGTTTTTTTTTTTAGTGGACTTTAGGCAATAAAGCTATATTTATATAAAGTTAAAATAATAATGACACTTGATCTACAGTTTAAAAAACCGACCTTACAACTCGAATAGTGTCTTTTTCTGTAAAAGCTAACCCTAAAATGGATCCAAAAATTAATAAAGTGAAGTAAGCAACGTATAAAAAAATTAAAAAATTGAGTTGTGAAGTTTTTAGGGGACTTTAGGAATACGCTATATCTATAAAGTTAAAATAGTAATGGCACTTGAGCTACAGTGTAAACACCGGCTTCTTGTAACGCGAATAGTGTTTTTTTTTTTTGTAAAGTCAACCTAAATGGATCACAATAATTATTAAAAGTGAAATAGCAGCAACATATAATATAAATAGAATTAAAAAATTGAGTTGCCCATTTCGAAAAATCCCTACGAGCACAATAATCAATTATTTTTGAGAAAATTATGAAAACCTGAAGGTACTTTGTTCGAGTGAAGTCAGTTAGAAACGTATTTTTAAACTTTTCATTATTTTCCATAAAAAAAGGTATTTTCTTAAGGAGTTACATACACTTTGATTTTTCAAAAAATTCGATTTTTTTTAAAGTGTATTTGTTTGGAGTTGATAGCAGAATTCTCTCGATTGTAGCTGCAAATACATGTTGGGAAGCACCTAAAAAAAAAAAAGATTTCCTATGCATTTACTGAATTTTGCTACCTGTTTTTGAATTATTTAAGTTAGGTTCGCCTTATTTTAGGCAGAAAACCTCTGCTGATACAATAGAGTTATAAAATCTAAATGAGGGTTCATCGGTAGCATAACCGTCCGAGCGTAACCCTGCTTTTAGTGTTTAATAAATAAAGTTATCTTAAAAATAAAGTTAATTAATATAAGTATAAAGTAGTAATATATATATATATAATATATATATAATATATTTATAAAGATTTTCCATTTACCCAAACAAAATTTTTTTATTCAATAGATATATGTATATATACAAATTCACAATTCACGATATGTAAGTACTTTAATATTACAATTAAAAACAATCATCACGTCTTCAAAAGACTTGACTTTCTCTTAAAATTGATAATTAAGGGTTCTATTTCCCACAAGTATTTTGAACCAATTATCCACTTAGATCCTCTCTATTCCGGCGAGTAATTGCTTGCTTTACTACATCTTGAAGTTTGAACGTGGTGTTTTCCCTTGCAACGAAACCTTTCATTTGTGCCCCAATTAGCTCTATGAGATTTCAATTCGCAATGATGTGGAGCTAATCTAAGCACTGTGATATTCCATTCCTTTGGCATCTCATCGACTGCGTATTTCTTGAACTTGCCTTTATTTTGTTTCGTCGCAATTTGAGAATTTCGTTTCCTACCACTTTATGCTTTAACATACCATCTTATGTTGGAGATTTTTGTCTTCTTAAATTAAGCCATTGTCGAAATACTATTTTTATTTAAAAAAAACCTGCTTTTAATATCTTTCTGTCCCTGAATTTGTCGTCCTTTCTGAAAATCGTTTGAATTCAGCTAATCGAGAATGGTACTGGAGAACTAATCCCTGGTCGGCATAAAAATAAAAAAACATTTCAAGTCTATTTCCACTACTATAAATCTAATTTTTCCAAGCTGGAAAAAAATATACATTCAATCATTTGTTGGAAGTACTCCTCAAAAGCACCACACCGTCATCTCCTCATGGTAATCTTTAGTTGACTTTTGATTCGAATTCCACTCAAGCCACCGTCGAGAAATCCGTTTTGCACTACCAATATATGCTAAAATTAGCCTGTGAACTTTTTCCTGAAGGGGTTAAGTAAGTGATCCAGGAGGACCCAATCTTCCATAAAAGCTTGTGTTGGAACTCTTAGTGTTTTTGTCAATCCAGAGCATAGTTTTTGTTCACTGTGTGTCCCTCATTAGCCCAAGTCTCATCTAAATAAAAAAATATTTCTTTCTTCGGCTCAACATTTTCAGATTGCTCTTCGTAGAGTATTCTGTTCTCCAACAAATTATTTCTGTTTATCGATAAGAACAGATTTTCTATTGTTTTTTTTTCCCATGAAAATTCAAGTTATATTTTATAATATGTATGATTTGTTTTTTTCCATAATTTCCATTTTTTACAGTTCCAATCTGGTAAGATGGTAAGTCCCTGGTCTTCTTCTGATTTCTTTTCTTGCTAAACTTTATAGTTATGTAACACGAGTTATTTCTTTCTTACTAAAAAAATGATGAACTTTTTCTTCATTATTTGAGTATTTTAAAGTCTTCTTCGACCTCTAAGGCTCCTTTCCTTTCCTTTGTGATCTGAGGTTCGTTGCAAGGACCCGCGTTTTCGTCTTTTTGCACGGACTTGGGCTTGTTGGCTGTTGATGCATTATGGACATTCGGTGGACGTTAAGTATCATTGTTTTTTCTCGCAGGGAAAATGCAGATTCACACGTACTCCGGGAAGTTTGACCGGGAGAGGGACAAAACTGGAAAGTTGAAGCCATTATCGCTGTTCTGAGTTGAACTAAGCATATTATAGGTTTTTGCTTTATTTTTATACTTTTTACAACAGAATATTTTTATTGCATACTTGAGGACTAGGGGGCACGGTCATAGCGGGGTACCTACCGATAAGTACTTTTGGTTAATTATATTCCAATAAGGGGTGCTAAAATCCCAAATAATTTTTATTTGTACCTATTATCATTAAAGCTTTATAACACCTGTAGATTTTCTAGTTCTTAAAAATTGGTTAATTGTAACTCGTTTAGAGGCCTTTATCATACAAATAAGATTTTTTAATTTTATCATCATGACTTTCATAAAATAAACTTTTGAAATGCGTTGTTTTATATAGTCGTATTGTAAATTTTAGAAGGCAAGTAATAAAAATATTTTTAAGAAAAAGGTCGCACTGGTTGTATAGAGATAGAAAATAAAAGTGATTAAAACTAAAAATTGCAAATAATTGGTTGAGAAATTTCGGACGCATATGGTTTATTATTGACATTTTAAAATGTTTTTTTATAACCCATACAGTTTGTGTGCTATCAACTCCAAACAAACGAAATATTTAATAAAAGTAGTTTTATCTTTATAATATATTCGGATTTTTATTCGCTTCTAGAATTATTAAAAAAAAAATTTAAGCAAATTTTTATTCCATTACAAAGTTATATGGATGCGTCGATTTGGGACCCGCTACCCCTGTTTTTCAGACACTGTCTGCATTATTACTCAGTGAATTTTTAATATTTTTAAATTTTTTTTTAAATCTTAATAATTACTTTTTCTACAAAATATGTCGAAAGGTTTTTTTAATTTTCCTAATAGACTTTTTTTATATAAATAATTAAACATAAATTTTTTGTTTGAAAATTGCGTACTAAATTTGAAATACCGCAATTTTTTTATATTTTGAAAAAAAAATCATGCCAATTTTTAACTACTACGTTATTTTACAAGTTTCTTTTTTTTTTTTTTTTTTTTTTTTTATGGGTCTAGCACACGTGCTACAGGAAGTCCCTAAAGCGCTACAGGAGCGACACGTGTGCGGAGAAAACGATTCACGTTGTTCTTGAATCGCTGTAGATTGTACTCGATGGGAAACACAGTCCTGGGTAAACCATTCCAAAGGTATGATGTTCTCCATAATATAAAAGATCTGCTTGAAAGCATTGTACGAGGAGTAACAAGCTGAACCTCATACGGATGTGAAGCATTAGCGCGACGTGTACTTCTAATATGCGCACCGCTCTGGGAGGAATTAAACGGGCCACATCTTTCGAACACTTTCCATGAAAGTACTTGTAGAATAGACTCAAGTCGCCAACCGTTCTTCGATGTTCCAGCGAATCAAGGCCGTCAGTCAACTCCGGGTGTCCAATCAGACGAACAGCTCTTCTCTGGATAGAATCCAACAAATGCAGTGTATGTTTGGGAGCGGAGCTCCCAAACATGGGAGCAGTATTCCATAGTTGGTCGAATTTGAGCTTTGTAAAGGATTAACAGTTGTTGTGGAGTGTAAAGCTTTCTGGTTCGAAACAATATTTCCCCAACTTTTGAGAAGCCTCTTCTTGCTATGCCTGCAACATGTTCATGCCAGGACATATTTGCTCCCAAATTAACGCCTAACAGATTGAGTGACGATGTTAGAGGGTATGGAGTGCCCCGACATAACTATGTCGGGTTCTGCAACGTTAACTTTTTTAGAAAAAACTGCCGCCTGGGTTTTTGTAGCGTTAAATTCCACTTAGTTACTGTCCCACCCAAGATAGAATTTTCTTCCAAGTCTTTGTTAAGTTGAATGACTTCCTGCTGTCTGCGGATATTCGTCGAGTAGTCGATGTCCGAGCGTTCATCAAAGTGAATGAAGAGATAAGTGTACGTCATCTGCAAAGCTGTAGATTGGATTCTCGGTCTTTTCCAGCAGTTCGTTAATATAAATGAGGAAGGAAGTAGGAGACAGTATGGAAACCTTGGGGCACACCGGCGTGATAGTGAGGTGGGGTGTTAGAAAGAAATCCGTAACTGCCACTCGTAAAGAACGCTCTCTGAGGAAACATGAGAGCCACAAACACCCGAACTTTTCAGACATACCATAAGAACGTAGCTTAGCCAACAGCCCATCGTGCCAAACACGAGTCAAATGCCTTGGATATGTCAAGAGCAACCGCTCGAGATTCTCCCAAAGTGTTCAATTGCGTTGTTCCATAACATGTGTTACATAAGTCAGAAGATCTCCTGTTGATCTATTTTTACGAAAGCCATATTGGTGATCATATAATAATGTTGAATCCTTCAAGATATTTTAGAAGATGCTGATGTGATAGCCTTTTCCATGACTTTCGATATCTATTGAGAGTAGTGCGATTGGTCGGTAGTTATTTAGGCAAGGTCTTCTTGCCTTTTTTAGGTATCGGCTGAACTGTTGGCACATTTCCAGCAGGAAGGAAATATTCCTTTCTGTAGGATAGTTGAAAAGTCTACAGAAAAACTGGTGTTAGTTCCCTCCGCACAGTTCCTTGAGAAACTATGGCCAGTATTCCGTCAGCGCCCCTGAAGCCTTTTTGGGTGTCTAGCTTCATCAAAATACGTTTTATGATACGCTGTCTGAAGACAATATCGGGCATCCTTGACTGCACTATGGGAATAGTATAGTTCATTTTTATTTTTACGATTGGATTATTTTTTTATGAAGTTATCCTGCAGACAAGGAGGCGCCATAATTTTCATCAGTGGTTCAGTTAACCCGATAAAAAATAATGTTAACATTTAAAACATTATTTTAAAAAAATCTTATAATTTAAAGTACAATAAAAATATTGTAATCGTCAGTCTTTTGTATTATTCACTTAATAACCTTTAAAATATTTTTATAGATATACATATTTTTTGCAGCGCCTAGATTATATATAAGGGTGAAAAATGCTTTGAATGTTTAGAAGAAACATTTTAAAGAGTAATATTTAAAATTACACTTAGTATATTTTGTTAGCAACTTTTTATCTAATGGGTTTTTAAGAACCATTGTAATAATGTAAATTTTTACCAATTTTTAGTAACTTTGAGAATAAAGTAAGTGGGGTGAAAAAGTCCTGAGACTTTTGAAGAAAAAAACAATATTTTTGCCAAAAATTGATTTTATTCTTCAACGTTTCCCCCTTCAAGAGCGATACCTTATTTCAGCAATCTTCCAAATTTGGGTACCTTCCATACAGTACGATTTGTCGAGTTTTCTAAAATATGCCTCAGTTTTCTATTAGACTTCTTCATCTAAGCCTAATGTTAACATTTTAAAACATATTTTAAAAAAATCCCCTGGAGCCACCTTTTCAAATTTGGAAAGAGGTAATAATCGTTGGATGCCAGATCTGATGAATACGGCGGATAAGGAAGCAATTCATAACCCAATTGGTTCAATTCACCATCGATTTTATGGAGTTGTGAGCTAGTGCATTATCTTGGTGAAATAACACTTTTTTCTTCACTAAATGCGGCCTTTTTTTCTTAATTTCATCATTCAAACGATCCAATAAACCAACGTATAGCCTCCGGTGATTGTTCGATCTTTCCCAAGATAGTCGATCAGTATTATTTCGCATGCGCATTCCAAAAAATACTTTCCAAAACCTTTCCAGCTTATGTTTGTGTGTTTTTGGACACCTCGGTCTGCTTTCATGAGGTTCCAGGCACTCTGCTGACTGCTTGTTGAACTCAGTGATGTATTCAGGTTTCGGCCATTGTTACGAATCGACACAAAAACTCCTTTGGAGTATGCCGAAGCAGTGCCAAACAGCGTTCTGAATCTTCGAGATTCATATGCATATATTCATGTAAAATATACCTCACGCGTTCTGTTAATATCTTCACTCAGAAGAAAATGGTGGATTTTTTTGTGTTTGTTGGAGTGATTGCCTCATTGAACGTCCGGAACGTGATGCATCATCGTGCTTGTACGACCGTATTTAAGTTCGATACACCATCGACCTATAGTTGCTTTCGACGGAGCAGATGTGCCATGACGCTTCTTAAACCGTTCTTGGGTTCTGGCTATATTTTTCCCATCAAAAAGCAATGTTTAATCAACATACGAAATTCTTTTGTTCCATTGTTTTGCAAAAAAATCAAAAGTAACGTCACTCAAACAGATATAACTCGCAAACCAATAGACAAAATGTCATGAAAATTTTATAGGAATGTTCTGAGAGTTGATACTAAATGAAACTTATATGGTTTTTTGGGTGTGCTCTCTCACAGAAAGTCTCGGGACTCACATTTATAGATTGATTATTTCATATTAGTTTTATATAATTAATATGTTCTTCAGCGGTTTCATTCCTAAACAATTTTCTATTTCACTTAAGGGTTGTGGAAATGAACGACTCGAATTAAAATGCTTAATTTAAGAATTTTTATTTACTTTAATGATATTTTTAATATTGCTGAATTGTAGGACGTTTTTTTTTTTGTTTCATCAGTTGATCTATTGATAGCCTCGGACGATGTTTTTAAACAGTAGTACACAACAAAGGACAAGTTTAGCGATAGAGCAAAATAACTTACTATATATAATATAGTAATATATATATACTAAAATAATAATCTTAACATTTTTTCGTAGCCAGTCTGGTGTATACTTCTTTTAGTAGTATACAACTTTTGAGGATTTGACTGAAAAAGTTGGCAATAGTATCTTTTAATAACCCTACATTTTAAAATATTTTTCCTGTAAACAAGTTTTGTTAGGAACCTAACAAATAATAGTCCAGAGACAGTAAACTTCGCTAGTAACCCTTTTGGTTGGTTGATAGCACCTCGTAATGAATTACGTATTAAACGTTCCACTAGATGTACAGGGTGGTCCAGATTAGACACTTTTAAAGGTAAACCCCTTTATCTAAAGGAGATAGACGAAAATCATGTCGGTGTCTGAGGCTCAAATAAAACAAAACAATAATAAAACAACTTATTCCGAGTAGAGCAAACTAAAACAAAACAATTTTCTATAAGAGATGTTCGAAATGTCGACCAGTTTCATTTATATATAGGCGGCACCTTTTCTGGACACTTCTTACCGAGTTGATTAGTTCAAGAGGTGTGAGAGCTCCAAACCTTTGCATCACTGCGGCTTCTAACTCTTGCCTGGTGTTTGTGGAATTTAAAAATTAGGTCTTTCAATCTTCCCCAGAGATAGAAGTCCATGGGTGTTAAATCCGGTGACCTTGCCGGCCAACGGTTCGGACCTTGGTTGGTTATCCAGTTATTGTCGAAATCGGCCGATAAAAAATTACTGATAACTGCAGCGTTATGAGGGGTACCCCGTCGTGTTAAAAAAATATATTTCTAAGGTCCATTAACGGCAGTTCATCAACAAGAGGTTCTATTTGCTGCCTTAAAATTTTAAAATATCTCTGAGAGGTGAGTGTTCCTTCGTAAATAAATGGAGCTATAACCTGCCTCTAAAAATTCCTTCCCACACATTAAATCCAAATCTGTCTTGATTTCTTTGCTCCACAACCAAATGAGAATTTTCTTGTACCCACGTATAAGAATTGTAACGGTTAAAAATACCTGCATTGCTTACATAAGCTGCATCTGTTCAAATGCAATTTAATGAGAAATTCGGAACATGGTTACAATTATCCAGAAACCATTGGCAAAAATCCATACGCCGTTGAAAATCTCCGTCTCTAAGGTGATGAACTTTTCTTGTCCTATATGGCCTGAATTTGTGCTTTTTCAAAGTACGACTTAACGTTAGTTCTTGGTAATCCAGTGGATTCTTTTAATTGTCGGGTTGAAGTGTTGGGATTAATTCCGATAGTTCCTAAAACTACTGTTTCTTCTAACTCCTTATCCCTGTTTGATGCATAGTTTTTGGGTCGTTTCTTTTCAAACTGGTCACTATTAACTAGGTTATGTCGCAATAGAGCGAATATATCCTTGAAGGGTTGACGCCTCTCTAGATACCGTTCCTGGTACAAATTACTTGCCGCTTCCGAATTTTCTCCGGTTTGTATGAAACACACTATCATATCCCATTTTTTTTTTTTCGTAAATTTTCAAATTTCATTGCAATTTATTTGACAATTCAATAACTGATCCTGAAGTAAAATTTGACAACTACGCGTAAACAATTGAATTAAACCATATGGCCGCTCCGTCCAAAGCCTACTTCACAAAATGTACATTTAAGACTCGCGTAAAAACTGAAAATCTTTATATTTTGAAGTAGATTTAAGCAAAATACAAAGTGTGCTATATTTTTAAAATGGTAATTTAAAGCTCTATTCGGATAAGAAAAATTAAAAAGGGTATCCTATTTAAAAAATATATTCTTGCATTAATAACTATTAAAATATTAGTTGTAAAAAAATGTAACTTACACTGTTGAAATCCACGTGAAAAGTGCTTTGAGAATGTTTTTACAGAAATCAAAAATTTTCAATAGTAAAAGAATTATAAACATTTTTTCCAAAATGCAGATTTTTGAAAAACACCCTGTATATCTGAAACGGTACTAGATATCGATATGCGGTTTTCATCATTGAGCATATCATAAAAAATGGAGCCTCAGACATCGACATCAGTTTTCGTCTACCTCCTTTAGATAAAAGGGTTTATCTTTAAAAGTGTCCAATTTGGACCACCCTACACAACCTCATTTTTCCTGAGTGTAAATCTGTCTCTGATGTTATTTTTGGACCTTTATTTTTATATAATCGCTAGGATCGCCCTTCAAATTTACCCATTTTTTTTGTCATAATGTTTTTTTTCAAAAATAGCTTAAATAGTTTTGACGTGAGACGAGACAATTGCACATGATAACTCTATGACCGTATTTAGCTTGACTTAGTTCGTGTAGAATCCATTTTTAAAATTTACCAAATGTACAGCAGTTTAACGTTGTAGCAAGTTCTTGCTGGAATTCAAGAAGCTGGCAGCACTTAAGATGGCTCTTTTGACTAACTTTTCATTTTCTGTATATATAAAAGTTTAGGTTAAGCTGTTTAAGTTTGTCACAAATCAACTTCAGAAAACTAAACTTCAGACTTGTATATATAAACAGTTTTTAAGTTATGCTGTTTAAGCTATTGCAGATTCATTTCAGAAATCCATGATATGAAGTCAACACTAATTTTTGATAGACCTGATAGAAGAAACCCGCACAAGCAAAAATTTGAAATAATTTTTCCTCCATAGACGAAAGCAAAAAAATTGTTTAACTGATTATTTAATATCTGCATAGTATTCGTGCATTCTTTTCTAATTAACTTTAAGCGTGTTGACATTCAACTTCTTTTATTTTTGACATTTGCTTGCTCTAAGCTATATTAAAGAAAATGAACTATAACTTCATTGTATTGGGACCTCAGAATTCATTTACAGTCCACTAGTAGTCTTAAAATAGAAATGTTTCTGCGATAAGTGCAAACGCTCTGCCGTTAAACAAAAACGCACGTTAGAGATTATGTGAAATGACTTTTTTATTTCTGACCGATGTGTTTAAATAGAAGCTTGTCGTTGAAAGGAAATTTGAAATTGGGATTGTTAAACCTGCGATCAGAATTACTTTGAAAATATTTCAAAACCCGTACGATTTTTGACTCTGTTACCTTGTTTATCTCTTCTATCTGATCATTATTCAGGTTGTAAATTACAGTTCTATTCTCAACTTTCCACTTGCTGTGTGGCTTTCCGGTGAAGTGTGTTTTAAGGACATTGTCCTCCATAGCCAATAGTAGACCGTCTGCAGCTCCTGGTCTTTTCCAAGATCCGACTTCAAATATATGTTTTACCCATGTGAAGTAGAGAAGATGCTATCTTTATAGAAAGATTTTACCGGTCCGAGCAAGTATCATGCCTTTTTGGAGTGATATTGGCTTTTAAGAGTTTTTGGATCCCTTCTGGCTAGTAGCATGACGTAGTATATATTTAGATGAATAGGTATACTAACTTATCGGGGATCAAACCCGAGGCTCTGAGCACGCTAAGCTGGGACCTATTCGATGAAGGCAATGCTGCTTTTAACTGTTAAGAGTGAAGAATAGCGTGAAAATTAAATAATTGGTAATAGTACAAAATTCTATTCCACAGTCATAGGTTTACTTACCAAGTTTAAAAAAAATTGGTACTAGGATATAAAATGTTTAAAATAAATGAGAACGATCATTTAACATTATTTATTCGTTACTTTTTAGGATGACATTGATAATAACATCTATTCACCCGAATATGCTCATGAAAACCAATATAAACCCATCCCATATGACAGTAAGAAAACCGGCTGCTCAGATAACCCATGCAAGAATAATGCACCATGTATTCCTTTGTCACCAATTGAGTACAGATGTGCATGTTCAGCCGGTTTTACTGGCAAGAATTGTGAAACTACGGTAGATCTATGCAGAAATCAGCCATGTCAAAACGGCGGTGTTTGTAAATCCAACACTACTGCATTTACATGTGATTGTCCCTTAGGTTTCAGTGGAAATACGTGTGAACAAAGTGAGTATTACTTTTTTTTGCATAATATGTTGAGTTTATATATGGAGTTTGTGTGAAAATTTACTATTGTCCCTATTTACAATGCTTTAAGGATAAATCCCCTAGATATGTCAAGACTGTTACCGATGGGGACCAATTTTTACATAAAAATTATAGGAACTACCTCATACATCTTATAAAGCAACTCTCTTTAAAAATCTTTTACTGGGAACAGAACAGTTTTATTTATTACATGTTTCTGCCTTATTTTTTAAGTTTAATCCTTTCTTTCTTCAGTTATCGGATTAAATAAAATTTTTATGTTCTCGATGCGATAAAATTTTCGAAAATTTTGACTATATTTTTTAGTAGAATTGGACACCCATGATTAATGATTTTAATTTGCTGCTGATTTTTAACTACCCTTGTTAAGGGAAAATATTGCATTATCCAAAAAATCACCACCCGAGATAGTGTCATAGTTTTCAGTTGGTCTGCCGGTCGAAATATCTACTTCAAACTTGATGCATATCTTGTAGGCATGAAACCTCTAGTTTTTGAGCAAAATACCTTTAGGGGAAGCAGGCAAAAAGGGTTTAAATGAGTGTTTTGAATAGATCATGTTATACCTCTGTTTTCGAAAAAAAACCATTGGAAATATTTATAAAAAAATTAGGAATTGTTGTGTGTTGTCTATTTTTTTTTTTATGAACTGATTTTCGTCAATGTCAATTTTTATAGAAAATACTAATATAAAATTCACTAAACTACCCATGGCGTATTAAAAATGTTGATGACTGTTTCTAAAAAAAGAATGTTAATTGATTCTTAAGGATTCTATAAAAATGCAGAATGTTCTAATTATTTTGCAATATGAGTGAAAATATGCTTAGAAAATAATTTCCAAGATTACAAAACAAGCAGATATATACGTTCACGATCTCCATACCTTTTTGATTAATGTTGGTTATAGCAATTTTATTTAACATGCATAAAATGGTTAACATTCATCAAATTAATTTTACAAATATATGCTTTAAAAATGTGTTGCTGTTTATGCAGTTAAAAAGAGAAATAGATTAAATATTTTTTTAGTCAAAGTTTACACTTTGCTGTGTAATTCATAGAACAAGTTTTGTTTTTTCAGCAATCGCCTTCAGGTTTATAAAATTCGAAATTTTGGATAACAATTGATGCTGCTCTAAAGGTTTACCTGCTGATTTATTTTATTGCTAACAAATATTTGTGTGGTTAATAGGTTTGTTAAAGAATTGAAAAAACTCAATACTTAAACTAAATTTTAACAATAGAATAATAATAGTAATAAGAAAATAAAAACCAGTAACCGACGAGGGAACACTGATGAGAAAATAATGACAGGGAGGAAGAAAATTTTTCTTCATCTTCTTCTTTAGCCCGTAGAAGTTTACTCCTGGACACAGGCCTCTTCCAGAGGTTCCCATGTCGATCTTTGCTGGATTATCTGTGGATGTCATCCCTCCATCGGACTTGCGGACGTCCAACACTTCTCTTTGACTTAAACATATACATCTATATATATATATATATATATATATATATATATATATATATATATATATATATAAATATATATATATATATATATATATATATATATATATATGTATATATATATACATATATATATATATATATAAATCTATATTATATATATATATATATATATATATATATATATATATATATATATATATATATATATATATATATATATATATATATATACATATATACATACATACAAGGTGTGGCGCCAAAATCCGGACAAAATTCAATTTGAATTTCCCGCCATTCTATACCACTATATATATATATATATATATATATATATATATATATATATATATATATATATATATATATATATATATATATATATATATACATATACATACATACAAGGTGTGGCGCCAAAATCCGGACAAAATTCAATTTGAATTTCCCGCCATTCTATACCACTTCGAGAGGTCGCAAAGGTCGCAATTGGCGTCCAAATAGCTTGACGCATGTACTAAACATTCATAACCTCGAAATCGTCGCAATATTAAAATCAAGTGCGGAATATAATCGAAGAGCCGCGATTATCGAAAGTGTTCGCGCTGGGAGCTCAGCAACAGAAATCATTCGATTCTTTGGGTACCCAAGATCGACTGTGTATGATGTTGTCGTGAAGTATAACAAATCGCCCGAAATCATTCAACGGGTTAGGAGCTGATTTTTGAGGATCCAGGGCACTCGATACGAAAAAAACGTGGTTGGAAGGGTCATTAACAAGTTCAAACATCCAAACGTCGCATGATTGAGAGCGCTATTGAAGCGGCATTCGCTGATATGGAACGTGACTCATTAAAACGGGCCTTCGACCGCTTCAGACCGAGAATGGAGGCGATCATTCAAGCAGAAGGGAGTTATATTGAGTAAAATGTGTTCTTTATGACCTAACAAACAATTTAGTAAAAAAATAATTATAAACTTCTCCATTTTTGCAATAAAAATTGTTTGTTTCAAAAAAATGTTTAATTTGACCGAATTTTGGCGCCGCACACCCTATATATATATATATATATATATATATATATATATATATATATTGGTTCATATATACATATATATATATATATATATACTATATATATATATATATATATATATATATATATATATATATATATATATATATACATATATATATACATATATATATATATATATATATATATATATATATATATATATATATATATATATATATATATATAATATTCGACTTTTGAGGATAAAATAGCCTAAGTATAATCTACCACTCCCTTTAATATTTATAATTTCTAGGAGTCGAATTAAGAAACGACGCTCACTTCGAAGGAAATGGTTGGCTAGAGTTCAGCAGAAATTTACTTCCTCACAGACAAGATCTTGAAGCAGAAATTATAGCGCTTGAATTTTCAACAAATAAATCTGACGGACTAATCTTCTGGCATGGACAGAGCCCTGAGGAAGACGGACAAGGACAGGATTACATCTCATTAGCTCGTAAGTAATATTTAATTCTATTTGTTATGCGTATTCTTTCTTCGTATTACCAGAAATAAACAAAACTAAGTCTTTGGATTGAATTTTTTACTAGAACAAAGGGAATTTATCAAAAAAGTTCAATATAAGAAGGTATATTACATACTTCTATGAAAAGGGTGTAAGTACACAGAATTAAATTAGTTTACATCACTTTTAACAAATTTTTAGCCTAAAACGATAGAATCATAGTATTTTAGGTAATACCTAAAAAATGAACGAGGAAGTTTTTGGAGATTTTTTATGTCTCTCCACTTGTCTATTTGTCATGTTATTGTCTTTAAAGCGTTATTATTAAATTTGGAGAAGTTATAAAAAAACACTAGAAACTAAATTTACAAAATCTCAAACATACAAAAAGTTTTTCCTATCACCATACAACGACATGTTCTTTGTGTGGTTTTTTGAAAAAGATAGAACTTCACAAAGTCTATTTAAGTCATAAAATCCAGTTCTGACTTTTTTAGACGTGTGTATTCAGAAGAATAAACGGGTAAGAAATATTCATCGAATGCGTTCAGTTTTTCACTAATTTCTTCAAATCAAAATCCCTTTTAGTTTAAAAAAAATCACGGAGAGTTTTATATTAGCCACTTTTACTGCAATAATTTCTAAAAATAATTTTTATAACTCAACGGAATAACCCATATTGATCGCTCACTTTTGATATTACCATAAAAACCGGAAACTACTAGCCAATCTTTACATTTTTGGTTTTGAAAATTTTGTAAAAGTAGTAAAAGGCATTTAAATTAACATAAAAACAAATGATTCACTTGTCGAATCTCCACGGTTTCTGTCCTTGGCTCAAAACATTTGGTGACGTTTTGATTGGTGACTTTTTAATACCCAGGAATGACTAGCGAAAGTTGATCTCCTCACCTCGATAGGAATATTCCCTTTTTTATTATATCTTTATAGATATGTGGACGGAGATGTCATGATATGCGTCAACGTTGTTCAGGTACTGAAATATGCCGTTGTATTTCACGCTACTTTTAAGCCAACGCCGTAGTACTACCACGGACGTTATTAGATTTCTATGTTAACTACTTTCTATACACCGAGGCACTGTTGTACCGATATCATACTGTATTTACGCTACAGCACCAGCTTTGTTCTCAGGGCTAGTGAGCCCGACACAGTACCTCGGTTAACTAAGTCGATTTTATCATATTTTCTTCAGATCTTTTAGTCCTCCCTCCGGGATTAGTAATAATAAGTAAACACGACGACAGAATCAAAAAGAATGTGCATACAGCCCAAGAATCTATACGAAAATGTAAAAGTCATATGTAACCAATTTTAATTAATGGTTCCACTGTAACCTGTCAAGAGAATTTTAAAAAACGCTGAGGAAAAATTAGTTCGCGTTGATTTTTTTCAAATAAAGTGTTTTCTTATATTGTATATGGTTGTAAAAGTTGTCAAGAATACTTCTGGCATTCATAAATCAGGAAGTAATACATTTTTTTTAGTTTCCAATGGTTATTTGGAGTTTAGCTACGACTTGGGTAGTGGACCAGCCATTATTAGAAACACTGAAATTAGGGTAGACGATGGCGAACGCCACAGCGTGATTTTGAAGCGGGAAGGAAGGAGCGGTTCTATTGATATCGATCATATGTATGTTGAAGCAGGTGAATCTGAAGGTCGGATGACAAGCATGAATTGTAACGGTGAGTAGATTTTTTTTAAGATAACTATCGAAGACTTAGATACTCCGGCAGGCTTTAATTAGATATAAAACTACACGGGTATTTAGGTCAGAAAACATATTCTGTAACAAATTCACATACTTTTGACAATTACTATAATAAATAGCTATGTATATATATATATATATATATATATATATATATATATATATATATATATATATATATATATATATAGTCATGCGAATATTAACTGACTCGTTATACTTAGTATTTTCGTCCAATATAAGGTACTTAAAAGTTGTATAAGCCAAAAGATGCGACCTTTTCAAATTATTTTAAATTTTAAATCCTCATTAAACTCGTTAAAGTACTATGATACTTGCTTACACCTCGACCGAAATTTTGAAAATTTGACCACATCATAATCCCATTATTATGTGACTTAAGAGATTTTGATGTAGGTATATGAGTGGCAGAATCAGGGAATATGGCGTTTATTTAGGGCAAAAAGTGGAGCATAAGTTGCTTATAAACGGAGTGGAGCACGAATCCTCTTTTACACTGAATTTAAAGAACGCCGACCTTTTCCAACAGTTAATTCACGATTGATGATTTACTCTCAAATAACAAGCCGGTGAATATATTTTATATTATATAATATATATATATATATATATATATATATATATATATATATATATATATATATATATATATATATATTCTATCCTTGGTTATCCGGTGCCAGTCTCTACAGACCTGTTGTTTTATGTCATCTATCCATCTTTTTGGTGGTCGTCCCACACTTCCCCTATATCTTCTAGGTCGCCACTGTATTATGTGTTTCATCCATCTACTATCCACCTCTTGTCTAGCAACGTGTCCTACCCATGTCCGTTTTAGAGTTGTCACATGTTTTATTACATCCTCTATCTTTCTTAGACGTATCTCCCAATTTCGAATGCAGTACATTTAACGTGGTGTTCCGACTCTTTAAGTACTTTAATTGAGAGTAAGTGATTATATTTAATTTGCAAATAAAAAGTAACGTTTGTTGTTCTATCTTTTGCTTAATACTACTTTCAGATTTTTAACATTATTTTGTAACGTCAGACTAATTTGGTGTTACATTTTTTGTAGGTAATATCTTCCTGGGTGGTACGCCTAACATCAGCAAAATGACTGGTAATAGATTTACGGCAGGATTTGACGGCTGCATACATGGCTTTGAGTTACAACAGTCCAAAACCTTGGATCTGGGTATAAAGGCTATTAACGGGCTGAATATTAAACCTTGCTCTAGGTAAGGAAATATTATATTTATAACTTAATTTGTGAAACATTGTAGAATAAAAAATGAAAAAAAAAAAAATAGTAGATATTACGATTATTATTTTTCATGGGGTATTTTAAATATTAATGTTAATTTGTTACTTGGCAGTCCAGTAGGTTATTAAAAAAAATTCACAATGGGAGCGTAACTTATAGAAACGCTCATCTCTTAATTTTCTCAGTAAAATAATAAAAAAGAGAAAACAAAATATCAAACACAAAAGAGATTGGATGTATATTTTAATATTATTATCTTAACTAAGATATTAATACATAGCGGATAAAACCTAATGTTGAAGTTTTATTAAATATTTCTTATGTGCAAAATATGATATTTTAAAAAAATAATTGAGTCGTCTGTTGTGTTGTGTCTTCGTTACAAGGATATTCAATCTATAATGTTTTTGTAAGTTATGTACAAAGAAATATCACATGCATGGTTCGGATGGCTTTTGTTTTCTTGCCAAACTTTGCGTTGCTCAATAAATTAAAATAGTTGTCAATTAGTTCAATTCAGTTTCATAATAAAAGACACATATAAACATTTTTATTATACCTTCATATTTTTTATTACTGGAGAATTTTTAAAACAATATAATATGATTACGTAGAATAACTTGACTACAATTTAATCTTTGAATATATTGTGATTGTTCTAAAGGGTGTTTTTTATATAGGTATAAAACTTTAAGTTGGCAACACTTTTTTAACTGGCTGCCATTTTGTCAGCTGTCAAGTGATTTATGTTTAGTTTGGTTTGGTATTTCAACATGAATAGACCGACACCTGAACAACGCTTCCAAATTGTGCAAATTTATTTTGAAAATCATGGTTCCGTTCGAAATACGTATCGCGCACTACGTCCATTTTACGGTCAACATAATCGTCCATCAGAGCAATTAATTCGATTAACTATGGAACGTTTTCGCAACACGTTTACTCTAAATGATAATACGCATCCACAGTGACGTCGTACAGTGCATACAGAAGAAGTCATTGCTGCTGTAGAGCGTAGCGTAGAGGAAGACCCGAATCAGTCTATCCGCCATCGTGCACAGGAATTGGATATGTGTCCATCCACTTTATGGAAGATTTTGCGGAAAGATCTTGGTTTGCGTGCTTACAAAATCCAACTCGTGCAACAATTGAAGCCACACGATCACCTAGCAAGGCGTAGATTCGGTGAATGGGCCCAAAACAAGATTGCCGTTGATCCCGATTTTCATAAGCGAATTTTGTTTAGCGATGAAGCTCACTTTTGTTTGAATGGATACGTCAATAAACAAAACTGCCGTATTTGGAGTGATGATAATCCTCAAGTGTATGTTGAGACACCGTTACATCCAGAAAAAACTGACTGTTTGGTGTGCTTTATGGGCTGGTGGAATCATTGGTCCGTACTTCTTTAAAAACGATGCTGGTCAGAACGTTACAGTCAATGGTGACCGCTATAGAGCCATGATTACTGACTTTTTCGTTCATCAATTGAACAACCATGATGTGCAGGAGCTGTGGTTTCAACAAGACTGCGCAACATGTCACACACAGCTCGTGCCACAATTGATTTATTGAAGGAAACGTTTGGTAACCGCATAGTTTCACGTGTCGGACCCGTGAATTGGCCTCCAAGATCGTGCGATTTAAACGCTGCTAGACTATTTTCTGTGGGGATATGTGAAGTCGCTAGTCTACGCCGATAAGCCCGAAACGATTGACCACTTGGAAGACAACATTCGCCGCGTTATTGCCGATATACGGCCACAAATGTTGGAAAAAAGTCATCGAATATTGGACCTCCAGATTAGACTACGTCCGAGCCAGCCGTGGCGGTCATATGCCAGAAGTCATATTTAAATTATAATGCCAGAAGATTATCTTTCGAATAAAGTAAATTTCATGTCAATTTAAAAAATTCATCTTTGTTTTATTCCATTTCAAAGTTCTATACCTCTATAAAAAACACCTTTAGATGCATAATTTACCTTTAGTTTTGTTATTTTTTATATTTGCGAAAAAAAGTTAAATACAAAAAATTTGTCGGTAAATATCTTTTAAATTCTTCTTCTAAACTTTTCTGATAGCTAATGGTTGATAAATTACTATCAAAAGATTGAAATTAATCGTTAGCGTATCTCTAAATATATGTAGTAGTGTCATTGTGCCCAGAATTCCAAATTTCCAACGTATTAGGTAATTATGTGCGTATTATTTATATTTAATAATTATTAATAATAATCAAACAGCGCCATTTATTTGTTGCAAAATATGTGTACATATGGAACTTAAAAATAAATATGCTTTTAATAGTTTTTAAATATTTTTAAATTATAGGGAAGATCAGTGGAACGATTACGTTATAGAATCCGAGTAAATATACGTAGGGTGAGTTAAAATTACGAACAATCTGCATGAAGAGGGATTTTTTCAACGGGTAACATTATGATCTGTGCATTACATGCATTCACGCATGCTACCTCTCTGAAAAAAAATCTCGTGTGGTGGCGTGTTTTTATAATCATTCATCCATTCGTTATATTTTCTGGGAAAATATTTTAAACATTGGTCCGTTGATACTACATTGAAGTTGAATTCATTTCTTGATATTTGCTTTATTATTCCTACAGTCTAATTACTGACAAATTCTTTCTGAAGTATTGTTTTTAATCGGGGCATACGGTAAAAAATTACTTATATTTATTATTTTTAAACTATGTGAAATAAATGTCGACAATTTTTTTAGTCAAAGAAATTAGATACCCGATTTTTATTAGGAAATTTAAATATATTGCGTTTTACTAAGAAAATTGTTGGTGTTTAGTTCAAAATTATATTAAATATAACAATAGGGTGGGAACTTTTTTACTCGGAAATCTGTGTAAAACAATTATTTACAACCCAAGTTTTTCAGATGAATAAACTAATATCAAACCATTATTTTTCAGTAATTCGACAAAATAGTGGGTTGTCGAAAAAGTATTGAGTCTTTTTCTCTTTAGATAGCTTTAACGTCACATATCTCAGGTCATATAAGTCTCATCGGGCCATACTTAGCGTCAGTTAAAAGCTGACATTTGACAATAGTCGACGTGTAAAAAGTTGGAATTCCTTTATTTACACTTAATTTGAAAGCACCTTGAAAATGAGTAAAATTTCTGCAATATATGTAGCCTGTCAAGTAAAATCATGACCGTTCGTATTCTTGGAAAAATGTGTTTGGAGAACATTTTTTGCCATCAATGTATTCTTTGGTGTACTAACAACGGCGCAATTACCTTAGTATGGTGTCCAATCGCCTCCTGCATCAATAATCGTCTGGCATCTTCGAGGCATGCTTTGACGAGATTTTCTGCATACTCTGCAAATTTTTGGAATTTCGCGAGACAACTGAGCCAAAGTCCTCAGAATCTTTCCTCTAAGTTTTCTCTTTGCAAGGGACCAAACGTTTTCAATAGGGTTGGCGTCCTGCGATTGTGAGGGCTGCTCTAATATCTTATCGTGGGCCAAAGCGAGCCGCTTCGCGACGTGATTTTCACCCAGCAAAGGTTTCTTTAACGTGCTTCGGAATTGGCCATCGTGAGTACGAAGATGTCGAATGGTTTCATGGGATACATTCAAACCCGATTTTCTTAATTTTGCCGCTCTTTGACGCAGCGTCAATTTTGGGTTCCGTGAAAATAAAGACACGATTCGTTTTTTGACTTTCGGAGTGACTTTGCCTATCGAGCAACGTTTTGTCAAGTCGTCGGCATTTTTTCGTCTCGTTAAAACGATTTATAAACTTTTTCACAAACAATACCGACTTTTTAATATATTTAGTGGCCGCGGAATGTGACATTTTAGGCCCCTTTGGATGGGGACAAAGAAAGACTCCCTCGAACCGACGCGCAAACAAGTAACTGATTTTGGATTGTACTGATTTTGACGAAAGTTCGGAAGCGACTGATACTTTTACTAAAATGCCTCGTAGACAAAGGTACCCTCTACCGATTTTTTGTTGAATCGCTAGAATCGCATCTACCAAAAATGAATTATCGCGAACACGTTCTTACTTGACAGACTATTATCTCGATAAAGACACAAATGATGCTCGGGCCTGTACTGTATATGGTCAAGATACTCAACAGCCAAGAGCTTCGTTCTGGAAATTTCGATGTCAAACCTGCTTGACGCACAGGCTGATCAATGACAGAAAAAGTTGACCTACACGTAACTAGCCATGACCTCGCCAAAGAATGAAACGTCCATCACCAAACAGTTTTCAACCATTTGGCTACAAAAAGAAGCGCGATATTTGGGTTGCCACATGATTTGACGTTAAAATATTTACTCCATCGACTTTCCATCTGCGAATCTCTACAAAAATGTAATGAAATCTAGCTTTTCAGAAGCAGTTGAAAACGGGTGATAAAAAGTGGGTCACGTACAACAATAATGTGTGAAAAAGATTATGGTTGAAAAAGGATGAAGCTTCATAAACGATGCCAAAGCCTGGATTGACGCTAAAAAGGTGATGCTGTGTATTTGGTGGGATTGGAAGGGATCGTGCATCATGAGCTACTACAGCCTGGACAAATGATTTATTCTATTCTCTAGTGTCAGCAGTCAGCAGTTGACAAGATTCAAGCAAACGATTAAAAAAAAAAACGGGACTAGTCAACAGAAAGGGTGTCGTATTCTACCATGATAACGCTAGACCACTGCCATCTTTGATGGCCCGGCAAAAATTGAGAGAGCTTGGCTTGGAAATTTTAATGCTTCCACCATATAGCTCGGACCTCGCACCTTCCATTTATTTTCTTTTTTGCAGAACTCTCTAACTGGTGTTAAATTAATTTCAAAAGAGGCCGGTGAAAACCATTTGTCGCGATTTTTTGCCCAGAAACCACAGAAGTTCTACAGTGACGGGATTATGAAAATAGAAAAATAGCAAAAGGTCATCGAATATATTTGATTTAATAAAGTTCAAACTATAAAAACAAGTGTCTGTCTTGACTTTAAAAGGCTCAGTACTTTTTCGACAACCTTTTATAAATTATTTATTACATATGGCACAATTGGTTATTGCTTCTTTAATATTACGAAATCGATTGTAAAGGGGGATCCAAGACTAAGTTCCACCTTAAAATTTGCTTAAAAGTTACCGCTCCATCGCATATTTGTTATAGATACTGGACTTTGATACAAATCTTTGTCTGATATAGTTAGTATAAATGAATATGATTAATTTTGTCAATGTCCACAACTTGATGTCATGGCACAAAAACCAAATAAAAACTACTAAATGAGATGTATTTTAAATTTTTGCATATTTAGAATAATTTATAAAAAGGACCCCGCTCATTTCTTATGGAAATTGGCTTTAGGTCAATTGGATATGTGAGAGGCGAGGGGGCTCACGATAAACAAGCATCCGAAAGTGGAGGGGAGGGACTCACAATAAACAAGCGCCCTGAGGGATAATATACCTGTTACGTCAACGTCATTTATTCTGGGTCGTGCTGAAAACAGGATTGAAACATGTTTTTTACTTATTTCTATATATATATATATATATATATATATATATATATATATATATATATATATATATATATATATGTGGATGTGTGTGTGTGTGTTTGCGTGTATGCTTGCGTATATATATATATATATATATATATATATATATATATATATATATATATATATATATATATATATATTACATGTGTGTACATGTTCGAAGACATGTGCTTGCTGCTTGTCACTCAGGTATATCATGCATGAATAACCATATGTGGAAAGGCGTTGCAAATCATCTCAAACCAGTACCGAACGGATATCCCCATAAGGACCCCTATAAATGACTCAATCTTAAAAAACTGTCCATTTTTGAACGTTGGTCCCATGAGAACTTTTGATCAAGAGGTCTAAATTTGACCTAAAGCCAATTTCCGTAAAAAATGTGCGAGGTCCTTTCGGAGAAATACGTAATTTATAATATGATTTAAAAAGATAATAAAATTTTTTTTATTTTAAAAATTTAGTCTTGAATCACTTTGCATTAACTTAGATAAACTATGAAACGAGTTTTTTGATTTTATTTTACTAACAAAACTATCTTATTTTCATGCCGCTTTACAAAGATTGCGGTGGATTCCGTCCTCACTTATATTCGCCGACCTAGACGACTTCGACGAATTCGTCGAACCTCCTCCTGTTAATATCATACACCCAAAACCCTCCAGTTTTGCTCAAACTGTCCATCATATCTGTAATGTAAATTGCCTAATTTTAGTTTTTTGTTTATCAATAAAAAGGATATTATTTTGCTGTTGACCAGTTCTACGATAAGATAGACTTTTAGGCTCATATCAGTGCAATAATTATGTAATATTTATATCGATTGGTCAATATAAAACTTTGTTAGGAAGACAATGGCTGATTAAAATTTCGTCCTGAAGTGTCATATTGTCGTATATAAATGTAAATAATTTAAGGCTAGCCAGGGTCTTCTTAAGCCAAGAGCTTGTGATCTCTCGCTCTCTAGGTAAAATAAGAAAATTATCTCCTGAATTACTTTCGGCTGCAAATATTTGGTAAGAATTCTAAGAAAAGAAAACCGTAACAAATCTTTATCATAATCATCTATTTCTTCGATTTCTTTTTAATATGTGGTCAATAAGTTCAATGTCATTAAAAATAATTTTATTATTTAGTATTCTATACAATCTTGACGCTTCTTTATACATATCTGGAAATGTTTAGACGTAGGCTTTGGATGGTTTTGAATAGGTCCTCTTTAATAATTATTTTGGATAGTTAATTCGCATCGGGGCTAAAAATGATACAGATTGCCAATGTTGCTTGAAAGAGGAAGAAACAACTCTTTATATGATTATATCTTGCGCCGGAATCATACCTCTATATTTCCAATAACTGAGGACCAGGAGGGTATTAAGGAGATTCAATTCATGAAAGCTATTAGTTCCCACAAGCCTAAATTGAGGCAGGTGCACAACGGGACCTTTAAAAGGCCTTACTGCCGTAGAAATTCAAGCCACCTACTGTCTGTTTATTTATCTGAGATTTGAGAAACAAAAAAGTCGATCGGAATCGCTAAATATGACGATTTTTGGCCAAAAATAAGATGATACATTATCATGCAACCACTAATTTCTTCAGCATCAAAATGGTCCATTTTTTTCCACATTAACTGCTTCTTAAAGCCACTATAGGAACATCTTTTTACTTCTGAATATAATTTGCCGGATCTGATCTTAACCGCTCGTGAGGTGTCCTTCTCCTGGTTATTATTATCGTTTGGAGTTTGCTTCATAAAAAACTCTTCAATTGCAATATTACTGCATCGAAAATAAAATGTGACTATCTCACATTTTTGGCGGATCGTGATAACGAACAAAATCACACCAACTTGAAACGCCTACTGATCGCTACAACATCAATAGCGATGTTGGTTTTATTAATCTCATAATGAGTAGTTACGACAGTGTTGTATATAACGGGTTGAGACTTAAGGCTAGGTTTAGCTACATTTACTGGAAACTTCTCATTCATTAAATTAATTGTTAAAAGCCTTAGTGTCGAGCATAAGGGAAGTTTACTCGTGTTCCAGGTCTCCCCCTTAGTTAATTGGCCAGGGAGGAGGGTATGAGAGTCTAACACGTATGTAGTCCAGAATGTTTTAAGGCATCACAAACCCGGAATTACTTATTTCGTGAAAATAGGATCTGTATATTTTTTCTCAGCACATAAATTTATATATCGAGAGTAAAAAGTTATCAGAGAGATGTTAAAATGCACCTTCATAAACAAAATTAATTCTATTGAGGTAAATTGTACATGTACATTTTGTGCTACTTTGCGAAAAGTTCCTTGAGGTTTTTGGCTTAAACCATATTTTCCCGGAATTGGTAAGATATAGTTTAGCAGAATTTGTTCTTCAGAGAAACATCGATGGATTGCTATCACGGAAGTGAACAGCTATAATTATCAGTAAAAATAAAATTACGTAAAAAATTTATTTTTTTTCGTTCTCTACAAGGGTCGCACAGGAGTATACGTTATATTGCTAATGCCATGCCACATTCTTAATCCCCGCATGCAGGATTGTGTAGTGATACTGAGTTTGCGCATTTTAGACAGGAGCAGATTCAAGTTATTTTTAAGTAAAAAGTCTCATATAAAATCAGTGATATGTGTACCGAAGGGCAACTGAAGCTTTAAACTACGCACAGGGTTAGTTTTGCGTAATAAATATTACCTTTGGCATCCTAATAATGATTTAGTACTATGGAAGTAACAGATTAGAAAGTTGAAGGCCGAACTGTAATTGTGCATTCACCATTTTATTATCTTATCAATTTCAGACTTTATTCTCTCTCTCTCTCTCTCTCTCTTCTCTTTTTGTAGCTCTCTAAGAGCTATTGTTGGGTATAGGCTTCCCTTAATTGTCTCCATCGATCTCTATCTTGAGCCCTCCTCAGCCATGCTAGTCCTGCAGTTTTCTTAATGTCATCGTACCATCTTGTTTATGGTTTTCCCTCTACTTCTTCCTACCCGACCATTGTCTCAGTTTGGCGTTCAACTTATTTGGATCTGGTAACGTGTCCTGCGTAGTTCCACTTTAGCTGGGTCACCGTTTCTGTAACATCATTGGTTTTTGTTCTTTGTCGTATCCATTCATTTCGCTTCCTATCTCTTAATGTAATTGCCAACACTGATGTCTCCATTGCTCTTTGTATGACGCGTAGTTTTGTTATTATTTGTTTTGTGAGATTCCATGGCTGTGCTCCGTATGTCATAACGGGAATTATACATTGATTAAATACTTTCGCCCGTAAGTGTAGAGAAATTTTCTTGTTTCTTGATATACCTGATAATTTTCCAAAACCTGCCCAAACCTTTTACGTTCTATTTCTACTTCTTTGTTTTCCTTACCCAGTGTCATTATTTGTCCAAGATATGTACTAATGTTCTGTATTTATGTTTCTCTTAATATTATTTATGGGTTTCCTGGGCATATTGTTTTTTGTTTTCTTTAAGTTCATTTTTTAGACCAGCCAAACAGAACTAGTTCTGTTAACATGATTTTTAGGTCTCCTCTCTTTCTCTGTAAATAGAACGATGTCGTCGGCAAATCTCAGGTAGTTTGACGTTCCCCACATATGATGATTCCTTTGTCCGACCTGTTTAATTCTTTCAATATTTTCTCCAGGGCCATTGTAAACAGCTTTGGTGATAGTGTGTCTCCCTGCCTTATTCATCTGTTAAACTTGGCTGTGCTTCCGTATACTGTCACAGATGATATTGCTTGCTTATATAAGTTTTTATCAAGTTTGTATAGCGGGAGTCCACTCGCGTATGGTTTAGTCCTGTCCTTATGGTCCAATGTTCTGTCATTTTAAAGTAATTTTTTTCTTAAAGATATTACTTATTATTCTTGTTTTTTTTAATTGTTTAGTCAGCAAGTTGGTCAGTACCCTATGTGTTAGAGGTACATGCTTTGTCACTCTGGGCTTACTTTTTTTAAATAATAGTAAACCATTAAATCCTTCATTAGCTACAAAATAGTAATGAATAAATAACGGAATGATGATTCATAAAGCGCGTTACCTTAAGATGAGTTGCAAGTTTATTGTGTAATTGCGTAGACGTAGAAGACAGACAGAACAGTTATTACTAAAAATTATCCGGAGCGTCATCATATAAAACTAGAAATTTCCTTTTCATTCATGATTAAATCGACAAAAATGAAATATTTCTCCTTAAATTCCAAAAACTTATATTCCTATTTGTCCATGACTGTCGATAATTATATAAAATTTTCTTACAAAAATATTTATTTGGTGATATTTACAATATAGGACACAGTTAAAAAGAAAAGTCCACTGGACAGCTATAAGTTTTAGAGCCCTTGGCCGCGGGACCATAATCATCAACGTCAAGTCTTACGACAATCCACTAATTTTGTGTTTTATTATGTAAAATCTGCTGTACTACACAACATCGCATATCAGGAACATTTTTAATTGAAAGGCAATATATTGGATAGATATATGGTCAATTTGCAAATGCCTGGTGCCAAAGATCGCCAAGCACGAGTCTGGCCACTATTGTCAAAACAAATTTAAGGATAAACTAGATTCTTGTGTTACTGTGAAAAATCTACTGTACTACACAACAACGCATACCGGGTACATTTTTGATGGGAAAGCCCATTAGCCGTGGCAATATATTGTACGGGGACGGATCCAGCCGTCTGTTGAGGCGAGGGCGACAGGCTGTTCTTTAATTTGACCTTTTTTTTCACTAACGACTACACAGAAAATAGTATTTCGGTTGACCGATACTAGGCTACTAGGCAGTGCTTCGCCTCAAATTTCGGTGGCTAGCTTGTACTCGCATCGATCAGGACCGTCATACTTCTACACCTTATCAGGTGTACAAGTATGAAATGCGGATTTTTTTTTCTAAAAAAACATGTTAAATTCGGAAGAATGATAAAGTATGCTCCATCGCTTGTTACACATTTTTCCCATCTTTCGGGAAATTTGTGAATACCACGCCAGTAAAAATCTTCCCCTTTTGTTGCGAACCATTCACCATTTTTTCACATCTTCGTACGAACCAAAGCGCTGCTTAGCAAGTGAGTGACCCATCGATGCAAACAAGTGGTAATCGGAAGGAGCCAAGTCTGGTGAGTAAGCCGCATGGTGTAGAACTTCCCAGCTGAGTGCTTCCAACGTGTCATGAACTGGTTTTGCCGTATGTGATGAAGCATTGTCATGAAGAAAAATGACTTTGTGTTGCCTCTTCGGTATTCTGGCCTTTTTTCAAGCAGCGAACGGTTCAAATCGGTCAATTGTTGTTGGTAACGTTTAGTATTAACCGTTTCCCCAGGTTTTAATAGCTGATAATAGACCACGTCCCTCTGGTCCCTCCAAACACAGAGCATCGTCTTTCTGCCAAAGCGATTCGGTCTTACGGTCGATGTGGACGGTGCGCCTGGGTCTACCCATGATTGCGCTTGGGGTCTCAAAATAAATCCACTTTTCATCCCCTGTAACTATACGATGCAAAAACGACTTCCTTTTGTACCGAACGAGCAAAACGTCACACGTGTTTTTGCGCTTTTTCCATTTGCCTGTCGTTCAACTCATGTGGTACCCATCTACCGGTCTTCTGAATCTTTCCCATCTCTCATAGCCGATTGGAAACGGCTTGTTGACTAACACCCAATTGTTTTTGTGTTTGCGAATCATCTTCGTCCAACAATGCTTGCAATTCCACATCTTCGTATTTTTTGGCGGCTTTCCACGTTCCTTGTCTGCAACATCGAAGTCGCCACTTTTGAAACGCCGAAACCATCGTTCACACGTATCTTGTGATGGGGCATATTCACCATAAGTTTCTCGAAGTAATCGGTATGATTCAACAAAAAGTTAATGCTGTCCGCGAATGCTCTTTGTTCGGTATAAATTTCGACATATTGAGCACAACACAACACTATGCACACACTTTTCCAATTTATCACTCCTGCGCGTCTGACACTTGTTGATGACACAACAAAATGGTGCAGTGTCAAATCTTTATAGCACAAACTGCATTGGTGTACCGTCTGTTGTCTGAAATCCGCATTTCATACCTGTACACCTGGTAAATATTATGGAGTATTATGAAGCGCGCGCGAAGTAAATAAACCCCTGCTGAGTGGCGCTAGAAAAATTATGTTCGTTACCCAATTTTTATAAAATAAATTGTTTTCTTTAAATTTTTTTATAATATTTAATAATAAATATAATATGATATCTACATAATACATTTTATTATATAACTATATTCAATAATAATTTTCATAAATAATGGTTTGTTACTTAAACGAATATTTTGATTTAAAGTGACATGGATTTTTGAATTTCAGTCAAGTATTTTAATAAAATATTATTTAATTTAAAATCAAGGACAACCTAAAAAAGTACTATTTCTCCTTAAAAAACAAAATTGAAATTTACCATTCAAAGATCAGAATAATATTATTCTTCTTTTCAAATACAATAATGACAGTTCAAAATATAACTATTTAATACTTATTTGACTTAAAAATTCAAGGTTTGTAGAATAGAAAATTCTACATTAAATTGTGCATCAAATAGTCATTAAGAGGTTATATTTTGATCTGCCATTATCGTATTTGTAAAGAAGAATAATGGTACTTAAATTTAAATTTTGTTTTTTAAGAAAAAATAGTACTTTTTTTAGGTTGTTCTTGATTTTAAATTAAATAATATTTCATTACAATCCTTGATTGAAATTTAAAAATCCATATCATTTTAAATCAAAATAATTGTCTAATATAAAAATAATTATTGATGCACATAGCATTTGATTTTCTAATAAAAAATTATTATTTAATATATTATAAACATTTATTATATAATAAAAATATGTAGATATAATATAAAGTTTATTAATAAATATTATAAAAAGGTTTAAAGAGTTAAAGTTATGTTAGGTTTAAACTTTATAGAGTTATTAGGGTTAGTATATACACCCTTTTATATTTTTATTATTCTTTATTTGGTTAGGTTGACCCTGAGAGGGGCGATCGCCCCAATCGCCCCTCTCAGGATTCGCCCCTGATGTTGTATACATATATGTGATGAAAACTCCTTTGAGCCCTTAGTTTAAGCTAGATCTAAAATCTAGAATCTTTTATTGACAATTAGAGAAGTTAGACCTATGACTATTATACAAACTGGTGAATAAATTTAGCCCTGATAATGGGTTTTTATATAAATGTGGTGAGAAAGATAGAAGATATTTCATGAGTATAAACTTAAAATTAAATTAAGATTAACTTAAAGTTAGGGTTAGGCGTTTCTGACCGTGTGGTTGGAGTGGTGAGTGGCTTTATTCAGGAATTTGAGCTGAGCGTTACTCATTGAAGGTCTCGAATATGCTTTGCCTAAGCATAACAAATCCTCTGTTTGAATATTATGTGCCCTTTTTATTTATCTTAATTTTTTCATTCTGTGTCTTTCATTAAACATGTAGGCCAATTACCACTGTATTAATAAAAGATCTAGTTGTAGATAAGAAATATATTTAAAGTTTATATTTTAAGACATAATTAAATTCAGGATCATTGAGAATAAGAATATACTTATTGTTAGTGTTCCGTACCGAACACTTGTAAGATCACTTTCGGTGTCGTTCGTCTGTGTAGTGATCAAACATTTTGAAAAAATTCTGGAATATTCTCCACAAGGTGTAGATTGAACGAAATTATCACGAGTGCATTACTTTTGATAATTTATCTATATCTATAATATATATATATATATATATATATATATATATATATATATATATATATATATATATACATGTATATATATATATATATATATATATATATATATATAATATATATATATATATATATATATTTTTTTTTTTTTTTTTTTTGGTTGCATTATGCTTGTTACATTTGGAGGAAAAAATTTTACAATTTCGCCCACCTGAAGTCCTTCTCTAGGGTGAGAAGAGGCATAATCCATTAACAAAATTGCTTTAATAGGAAGACGGTTTCTGTTCAAAAATTTAGTCACAGATGGCATGAACTCTTCTTCAAACCAGTTAGTAAATAATGTAGCATCCATCCATGCGCTGTTATGACTTTTGTAATAGACTGGTAGGACTTTGGGTGAGATGTCTTTTAAAGCTCTTGGACGTGCAGACTTGCCAATCACCATCAGTGGGATTTTGTGCTTGCCAGATGCATTGAAACATACCATTATAGTTAATCTTTCCTTACTTCGTTTGTGCCCAGGAGTTGATTTTTCCTGTCGAGATGCCAATGTTTTTAATGGAAGCATTTTATAATTCAGATCAGTTTCGCCACAGTTGTAAATTTGATAACACAATCTTCGATTTGCTTTTTAAAGTTCTGCTTAAACTTCTCAATTGATGACACATCGGCAGAAAGTTTTTCACCACATACAGTCAGTTGTCGTACACCGTACCGTTTTTTTCCAGCGGTCAAGCCTTCCAGAACTGGCGGTAAAGTGATCTATCTCTGGGAATTGCCTACTAATCATTATTGCTTTCTGTTGTAAAATTGGACCTGACAGAGGCACACCTTTTGATCTCTGTTGGTTAAACCACATAAATAAAGTTTCGTTAACCTTTTCATAGTCGCCGGTTTTCATTGATTTTCTTCCTGAGGACGAGGCGGCTTGATTTATACACCACTCTTCTATTTTTGTGCGGTTTCTTTTCCAATCTCCAACGGTTGCCTTATCTACTCCATAATCTCGTGCAACAACTTTAATTGTTTCTCCCTGCTTTAATTCTGCTGATAGCCTTTAATTTTTCTTCAATAGGAACGACGATTCTTTTACTCTTGTTTTGCTCCATTATAATACGACAAACAAAAATTCAAACATATCAATTCGTATTAATTACACTTAACTAACAGAACCCCAACCAAATAAATTATGTGAGTATACTCGTACTTCTCCGTAGTAAACGCTATAATGCACTGCATTCACGCAAATTTACATGCTAAAAGAGTCCAAAAATATAAATAGGGGAACCTCTCATACGGGCCGGGGGGATTCCCCGAAGGCCCCGACGATTTTAAATGGAAATATGTACATACATATTTCAGAAGCTCGATTAATACGCAGCATAGACGCGCGTATCTCGGATAATCAGGTTCTTAGATTGGCTCGGTTAATCCCGAGCTCGGATAATCGTGACTTGGTTAATCGGGGTTCTATTGTATATATATATATATATATATATATATATATATATATATATATATATATATATATATATATATACAGTAATACCCCGCTTTACGCGAGGGATACGTTCCGAAAAAAATCGCGTTAACTGAAATTCGCGTATATCGAGGTTTATGATTAAACATAGTCAAAATTTAATACAAAAAAATACAAATCATTTTAATCAATCACTTTAATTCTAAGAACACTTTATGCAATACATACTCTTATTTTTTACGGAAAAATACATCTATTGTCTTTTGGGTAACGTTTTGTTTACGTTCTTGTAAAATACGTTCATAACACCCAACACTGTTTTTAATTGTTTGACACACGGTCAAGACACGGTCATCATTATTGTCTATACTCTGCAATATGTCCAAACCTGAATAAATTTTTGAAAGTGCATTTTGTATTTCCCCCTGAAGATAAAACTTTCTCTTCTACTTGTTCTTTCTCATCGTAGATAGGATTATTCTGTAACTCGATCAGATCTTCATTGCTAATAGGATCGTCGTGCGTTGCTACAAGTTCTACGAGATCTTCTACCGTGACATCTTCAAGTTCAGACCCCTCAATCATTGCAGCAATGTCTTCAAGCACTTGTCTCTGCATCTGGACAATTCTTCTAGGTGCTTCCACTACATCTGGCCAAAGATTACGCCACACCCCATTCATACAACTCATTTTAACTTCCTTCCAAGCCTCTTCTATGTTGTGAATAGACTTCATAATGTTGTATGACTTCCACCACTCTCGCATAGACTGTCTTCCTTCCCCGTCAGTTTCATGAATTAGTTGGCTAAAAGTGCGGCGATGGTAATAAGCTTTGAAGTTTGCTATTGCTCCCTGGTCCATAGGTTGTAATATTGACGTAGTGTTTGGTGGAAGGAACTTTACGTACACTTTTAAGTCTCTGGGCGTATCAAGTGAGGTTGGATGTCCTGGGGCATTGTCTAAGAGTAATATAACTTTAGGTTCAAGCCCATTTCTGTCACAGTATGATTTGACTGATGGGCAAAAACTATTAGAATACCATTCTTGAAAAATTTCCCGTGTAACCCACGCCTTTCTGTTTGATCGCCACACAACTGGTAGACTTGTCTTGTCTGTGCCTCGCATTGCACGGGGTGTTTCTGAATGGTACACTAGTAAAGGTTTCAGTTTGAAATCACCAGTGGCATTACCACCCAGCAGAAGTGTTAGTCGATCTTTCGCAGCTTTGAAACCACTGGCTTGACGTTCTTCCTTAGAAATGAATGTTCGAGATGGCATTTTTTTCCAGTAAAGTGCGGTCTCATCAACATTGAAGATGAGACAAGCAGGAATTTTCTCTCGTCTAACGAAGTCTTGAAACTTGTCTGGAAACTCAGCTGCAGCTTGAATGTCCGCGCTGGCCGCCTCGCCTGTTATGTGGATATTGTGAAGATTAGAACGCTGCTTGAACCGATGGAACCAGCCTCTGCTGGCAGCAAAAGTCGGAGTGGCACTCCCTTCTCCTTCTTTTGTTTTCAGCATCTCATACAAAGATTTTGCTTTTGTGCATATGAGATCTTGACTTAGTGGTGTGTTCTTCTTATTCAAATCTTCGATCCAGACTGACAGTAATTTCTCCATTCTTTCTAAGATAGATGATCTCGAACGAGAAAGTTTTGTTGCACTTATAGGTGTTGAACCTTCGCTGGAGATTTTAATTTTTTCCCGATTTTTATAAATCGTTCTCACAGTCGATTCTGAGAGTCCAAAATCTCTCCCAACAATTGTTGCTTTGCCTCCATTTTCCATTCTTCTTAACACTTTCATCTTCAATTCCAAAGTGACGCTTTTACGCTCTTTTTTCTTTACAGGCGGCATTTTTAACGTAGGGTTAAATTATGTATGTATGTATCTCCAATAAATATTAAAACAAAACTGCCAGCCGACCGAACTAACATTACGGAACAAATGAACACACGAAACGAACGAGGAAATCCCCATAGAACAAAGTCGAAGGACAGGGAATTCCCAATTCTTCAAAGAGAATATTCAGAGAAAGCGGGGATCCCCCCGCGACCATAGAGAAGTTAATGACTACATGAGCGCGAAATTTGAAATTCGCGTTATAGTGAAACCGCGCGTAACGGGGTCGCGCTAAGCGGGGTATTACTGTATATATATATTTTCAATTTTTTGGGCTTTATGGTTCTTTTATTTTAAGGTTAGAGAAATTACAACTTGTTCTAGTCAGAATTTTATTGAAAACGTTTCGCCTAATTTGTAGGCTTCTTCAGTTCATATGTGGGGGTTGAAAGGAAGGCACACTTAACATTCTTTAAAAGGTATTACTAAGACGGTCACATTTTTAAAGCATGTTAAGTGTGCCTTCCTTTCAACCCCCCACATATGAACTGAAGAAGCCTACAAATTAGGCGAAACGTTTTCAATAAAATTCTAACTAGAACATGATGTAATTTCTCTAACCTTAAAACAAAAGAGCCATAAAGCCCAAAAAGTTGAAATATATATATATATATATATATATATATATATATATATATATATATATATATACATATATATATATATATATATATATATATATATATATATATATATATCTAATTTCAAGGTCATCAGTTTTCAATAAATATCGGAAACAAACTTTGCTGAACACTTATTTGGGGTGTGTTTTGTATTGTCGAAAAAAAAAAATTATTTTCAAGGCAATCACGGTACGGAACTCTAATTTCTCAGGTCCAACTTGCACTTGACCGGTAAGAAATTGTTGACAAATATTCAGCCGCTTGGTAATTCAGTTATCCAAAAAGTTAACTACTAGAGTCATTTACTAAGGTACACATATCAAAACTTATATAATATGATGGACAGTATTATGATAAGTCGAGGGTAAGATATATAAACTGTTGTATACTCATTTAAATTTGTTTGTGATAATCAGTATTCTATGTAAATAAGATATTAAGCTAATGGTAAATATTTTACTACATTTTATAACGATATAACAGACTGATGTTTTTTTTTTATAATTGAATGCTTACTATTAAGGGATAAATTTTATTTAGGTAAGATTATAATTGTGGCGTGCACTAAGTAATAGTTTTAATTAGAGATACTTAAAACTTGCTACATTACACGTAGTGGCGTAGCCGGCGTTTCCTTATAGAAAAAAGAAAAATTTGAGGGCGATGTTGTTTTATAGAGAGGGGCGCCAATTGTCAACCCATGCTTAACATAGTAAACTCAAAATCGGCACTGGGTAGGGGGAAGATTTGTCACAAGAAGGAACCGTTTCGTAGAGTGGGATTTTTAAAATCTTACACCCAATTTAAAAATCGATCACCAGAGGGTAGAGATTTGTTACAGAAAAAAAACTTTAAAGCGTAAACCCAATTTCAAAATCGATTGCCAGGGGGTAGGGGAAATTTTTCTCAAAAAGTAACTTTCGTGAAATGAAACCATCAATTACTTGGTTTTATAATTTACACTCCATTTAATTGATTGATGGAGAGATTTTTCAGAAGAAAGACCCTTGCATACAATGGAACTTTAAAAAAAACTTCCTTCAATAAAAAACTTTCTGATTCTAAGAGCCATTTTCTACATCCATAGGAACAAGGGGATGCCTATGCCCCCTCTCTTGGCTACGCAACTGGTTGCAGGATAATCTAGATGACTCACGTTTTTAAGCATTAAATTTAGAAGCCTAAATTGTTCGTACATAATACGTTCAAATAACATATTTTTATGTTATATCCTATCTTATTTTTAGTGTTCCGTGCGGAACACTTATAAGATGACTTCGGTGTCTGTCTGTCCGTCCGTCTGTCTGTCACACCCGATTTTCTCCGAAACTATTTGTCATAGAAAGTTGAAATTTGGTAATAATAAAGGAATTGATGGCCTCATCAGAGCCGTGTAGTTTTGAAAGTTAAATTTTGACTTAAGGGGTTAGTTTGGGGGGGTAAAATCGGAACTGAAAAAAAAAATTTTTACTAGGTCATCGAGTGTGGTGTCAAATGAAACCTTGTGAAAGCACGAGTAAAATATATATATATATATATATATATATATATATATATATATATATATATATATATATATATATATATATATATATATATGATGTAATACTTGCGCAAAAAATTCTTCAATATTGTCCACGGGGTGTAGATTGAACGAAAATTATCACGCGTGCATTACCTTTAATAATTTATCTGGTATATAAAAAAAAACAAAAATTTCAATGTCATCAGTTTTCAGTAAAGATTGGAAACAAACATTGTTAAAAACTCATTTGGGATGTGTTTTGTGAAGTCACTGATCATTTTATACCACCGTAACAAAATTTTTTATTTTAAAAACAATCAACGTACGGAACACTAACTGTGCAAGTTTTACTACTTAACCGGTTTTTTTTACATGAATCCTCTTACTTTTTCTATTCAAAAAATTCATATATCTATTAAGTTAAAATAGACGGCAAAACATTTGTCGGAACATCATATCAGGATCTTAATACATCAACTGATGGTTCTAGAATATTCTATTAGATACTTTAAAGAATGCTCTTGAAATCAGAAATAAAATCTTTTACAGCGTTTGTAAGATGCTTTAAACAAGACATACAATTTGAATTTAAAAATGATTGCTAAAGCTTAAACTTTTCCATATTCGGTTTTTACTAAAAAAAAAGACGAAAGAAAAAATATATTTCCTTCATTATCCAGGTTCTAGGTTCGAATTAGGCAATCAGAACTTCACAAAGAATATTTTATTTTTATTCATTATCATCATCATTAATTCGGGTTTTATAACGCCCGATGAAGTTGTCCGATTATACTTCAAATAAAATTAAGTACGATCTTAAAACTAAACTACATTTTATTCGCTTATTATTATAAGGGCGCATGTCGCTAACTATAGCATATTCAATGGTTCTTGTTTATACATATATTTTTAAGTTTTCATCTACTTTTATCACTTCTTGTTGATTTATCATTACTTTATTTTATAATTCTGCAAATATCAAAAGCAAAAAGTTGAAAGCCTCTTTAGCTCTGACTAAAATTTTACACTAATTTAATGTTCCATATTTTCTTTTCCTTTAGCAATTTAGCTTTTTTTTTACACGAATCATTATCATATAAAACATAGTGATATTTAAAGTCCGTCAAGTAAGAATACGACTGCTCGTTTTCTTGAAAAAAGTGTTTCGAGAAAATTGTTACCATCTATGTATTCCTTGGTGTGCTAACAACGGCATTACCTTAGTAATGTCCAATCGCCTCCAGCGCATCAGTAATCGCCTGGCATATTCGAGACATGCTATCTGCTGATTTTCTTCATATTCCGCAAATTTTTCGAATTTCGCGACGTAACTGAGCCTTTCATCTTTCTTCTTCTTCTTTACAACAGATCAAACGGTTTCAACAGGGTTGGCGTCCCGCAATTGCGAGGGCCACTCTAGTATGTTATCGTCGGCCCAAGCGAATCACTTCGCGACGTGATTTTTGCCCAGCAAAGGTTTCTTCAAAGAGCTTGGGAATTTGACATCGACACGAAGATGTCGAATGGTCTCATGGGACACATTCAAACCTGATTTTCTTAATTTTGCCGCTCCTCGACACAGCGTCAATTTGGGGGTCCCGTGAAAACAAACGCATGATTCGTTTTTTCGATTTTCGGAGGGACTTTGCCTACCGAGCCACGTTTTGGTAAGTCATCGACATTTTTCGTCTCGTTAAAATTATTGACTTTTTCACAAACGAAACCGACTTTTTAATATATTTGTGTGTCAGTTTAGGCACCTTTAGATGGGAACAAAGAAAGAACGCCTCAAACCGTCACGCAAAACAAGTAACTTATTTTGGATTTTACGTGATTTCGATGAAAGTTCGGAATCGACTAATACTTTTGCTATAATGTGTGGTAGACAAAGGTTTCCT
The DNA here is from genome assembly GCA_019049505.1 of Pachyrhynchus sulphureomaculatus. Classification (NCBI taxonomy): domain Eukaryota; kingdom Metazoa; phylum Arthropoda; class Insecta; order Coleoptera; family Curculionidae; genus Pachyrhynchus; species Pachyrhynchus sulphureomaculatus. The sequence continues at coordinate 114,499,321 of CM032447.1, forward strand.
CTACCGATTTTTTGTTGAATAGCTTACTTGATAGACTGTAGTTTCTTATTTTGGGCATTTGGCACAATAAAATTTTCTGTAGAGCTAGGGGGAGATCACAACTTTTTGCAATTTCACCCAACGTTTTACATATCGAGTGAGATATTTTTTGTGCAATCGTTCGGAAAATTATTACTTTTTAACCAGAGGGAGCAATACGCCCCGGAGATTTGTCGATCTTTCATGTTATGTAGATTATAACATATTACTGTTTGTATACTTTATTTATTATTTTTTAAATTAATTTATACGATCGCACAAAAAAAAAACTATACGTGTCACATCTGGAAAATGGTATTGTAGTAGCAGGGGTAGTAAACTTTTGAAACTACGCCTACTACAACTTGTTTGTTTATCCTGAAAACTATTAGTTTCCAAACTTGACACGGAAATAACTATTTTAAATTTTTTCTGATAAACTTGTTTTTGTTTCAGTTTTTACGACATTGACAACAATATCCGGAATGAAGAGTTGATAAATTGAACGCAGCAATTTTAGGCTAGTAATTATTATCGCAGGCAGTGATTAATTTAAGTCAACTCTGATTATTTCTGTCCATGTCTTAAGTGTTCACTTTATTATTGTGTTCATTAAGTCTTAAAAAAGACCGACATTTTTTAATGTTGAGGATTTTTAAATAATTTTAAAGATATTTTTTTACTGTATACTCTCAACATTAACTGTATTTCAGTCTTTTTGCTTTTCTGTTTTTTGTCATAATTATTACGCTTCAGCATGCTTAAATCTGGAATACAGTTCCATGTATATTTAGTTTCAAAACTGCCATTGTTTTTCAGATTTTACTACTTTTTTATACACCTTTTTTATATATTATATTTTTTTCTTAATTAAACGATTGTATAGTAAGAAATTTGTGCCATTGTAGAGTCTAGATAGGTATCAGAAAATACAGTCCATTTGTATAATTTTTCATTTTAGATTTTAAAATAGTTTTAATTTATATGGTGCTATTAACAATGCATTACGCTAAAAGTATTTCGATTTGTCCATTTTTAGGGAGCCGTTGATTATTAGAAAGTACTTACTGTTTCATTTATAATAAATAAATTTAAAAGCTTTACCATGTGATTATACGACAAGAAACAAAAAACGTATCAACTATGGTGATTAACTAAAACGTATATAAAGGTAGAATATAAGAACTATAAACTTTTGTAAATGCTTTTGTTTTAATTCCGAAAATGTCAATGGACATTAGAGTCTTACTAAATTGTTAAAAGGACAAAATATTAAAGGTGCCTTTGTGGTTGAAACATTAACCTTAAAGACTCCTTTTTTATTCATTAACTTTGTTGTTTATAGATTAACAAATTATATTAAAAGTGCATTTTCAATAACAAGAGACAATAAATAATTAATGTATTTGAATATGTTTTCTTTTGATTCCCCAAATTCGAAGTTATCTGAGAATAAATAGATAATGTATTTGTCTTGACGTCGAAGTAATGATCTTTGAATAAATTCTTGACTTCTACTTGAAGCATTTTTCGCATTCTATCTTCGATATTTCCCGAATATAAAATTTCTGAAAAGTTGTGAATCAATTAAAAAATGTTTTTTATCCATATTAGTTCACATTCTAGAATATGTAAAAACAAATTCCGAAGCTTGGACAAAGTTTAGATATGACATGAAATAATGTCGTTTTTCAAGATGTATTAAATCTCATCGAATTAATAGTTTTATTTCTTTATGAAAGATTAACGTAACTAAAAAAAGTATTTGTGATTATATTTGCAATATTTTGATATTCGAACATTTTTCGAAACAGTTAATCTTTTGCGTGGCCATGGAGAGAAAATCTTAGCCCGGGAGAATTAAATTTACGTGCGACCCCCCAAAAAACTTTCTTTTATATCGTAACTTTATACATTTCAAAATTCGATGATCTGCGAAGAGATTCCCAGAAAAAAGAAAGCTCCCCACAGTAATGACCGTGTAGAAGAAAAATTTCCACAATAGAGTCAGTAATTAATAAAAAAAAACTACCAAACAGAACTTGCTGAACTAAACACACAAATAACCAACAGCCTACTCATAACTACAAAGAAACACAAAATCTTATGAAACAGAGAAGACTATTAGAAATGATTCGACAAATGGCAGATTATAATTGGCAGAAATAGAAAAAAAAATAAAGAAAAAGATCAGAGAAGACGTCAGACAGTACAGAAACTCGAAAATTAAAGAAACTTTGAAAGAGGGAAAAAGTTTGAAACACCTAAACGAACAAATGAATGAAGGGGGATATCAAATGATAAAACAACAAAGAACCAGGGAACGATGAAATAACTATAGAAATGATAAAGTATCGAGGGGCATCGATAATACAATTCCTTCAAGCTTTATTTAACAGGTGCCTAATAGAAAGTAAAATACCAACACTTTGGGTAAACGCCTTGATTGAGCTTATTTTTAAAAAGGGGAACAAATTTAAATTGGAGAATTACAGATCCATCGGCCTGCTATCAGTACTATACAAAATCCTCACTAGAATAATAACATATAGATTAACGAACAAATTAGACAGTTATCAACCACGTGAACAAGCGGTATTTAGACGGGACACAGCACTCTGAACCATCTTCAAACAATTAGATGACTACTGGAAAAAGCAAATGAATATAAATTCACCTTCTGGATAGCAATCGTTGACTACGAAAAAGCATTTGATTCGGTTGAGATATGGGCAGTCCCTAACACCTTTAGTTAACAGCTGAGTCGAAGAAAAATACACAACTCTTCTTGAATACATATATAAAAATGTCACATCACAAGTAATGCTTAAAGAAATACAAATAAAATCAAAATTAAAAGAGAAATCAGACAAGGCGATTCGATATCCCCAAAGTTGTTCACGTTGACTCTAGAAGACATGTTCAAATCGTTAGAGTGTGAAAATAAAGGAATCTAATAGACAGTGAACGATTAAATCACTTAAAGTTCGCGGATGATATCACTCTGATCGCTAAAACAAAAGAAGAATTGCAAGAAATTCTGATGGAATTAAATAAGTCTCGAGAAATAAAACTTCACCAAAACCAAATATTTGAACAACAAAAGTGAAGATAGCAGCCAGGAACTATTAATCCAAGGTGAAAGAATAGGAAAGGTACAAATATTCATATATTTAGGACAAAAAAAATCGAAATATCAAAAAATAATTTAAAGGCTGACTTGGATAGAAGATGGAAGAGTCTTGTTAGCTTGGTCTACGTTCGCAAGATTACAATCTAGATTTAAATTAGACATTCCAAATACAATAAAGGCCAGAGTATTCGCTCAATATATACTGCCGGTATTTACATATGGCACTGAAACGTGGGTTTTAAATAATAGTATAATAAATAAACTCCAGGTAACCCAAAGAGCAATGGAGAGGAGAATGCTAAATATTGAGATTCGAGGAAGATCAAAAGTGACAGATGTAGTACATATATATATATATATACATATATATATATATATATATATATATATATATATATATATATATATATATATATATATATATATATATATATATATTAAGGTGGACACGCCGCATAGTTGAATGGGGGTCTAGAGAAAACAAAAGATGCAGAGGTCGACCGCAGACAAGTTGGACAGACGACATAAAAAGATTAGCAGGACACGATTGGATGCAAAAAGCAAACAACAAAGCTCATTGGAGACAACTTGGAAAGGCTTACATCCGACTATGGATGAAATAAGCTAATGATGATGATGATGATGATGAATTAATAAAAAAAAGAACTAAAATCCTCCTTTAAACTATAATTTTTTCCATTTTGTCACAGGTAGGACGGGTAGAGGGAGAAGCAGACTTTCACGAGAAACTCTTCTAAGAAAGAACCCTCCTTTATACTTCAATTTTACCATCCAAACCAGGAGAGCGAAAGGGGGCGGGGGGAGATTTCCAAGAAGCTTCTCTTGAAACGGAATATTGCCAACAATAAAAACTCTTCCTAGAACAACCGGGTTATACTAATTAGGCCCCGGGTTACTTGGAGTGGTTGGGTTCGGGGGAATCACTAATTCAAACTTGTTTCATCCGAAATATATTTGTTATTGATAAGATACAAATAATTTGCACCTCTGACTGATGTAAGTCTAATCTTGAAGGCGTCCCTGCCCTTTGTGGGCTGTTTAAGGTGATAGACCGGTAGAGGAATTGTTTAGCGAGTTGCTAACAATTACCGCTTGGCAATGTGTTAAAGGGTTCTAACACAAGTAACCCTATAAAGAGTCGCCAAGCGGTAATTGCTAGCAACTCACTAAACAATTCCTCTATCGCTTTAAATAGCGCCCCGACGGAGGGTAGGTGCAGGGTGATCATTTTTAGACGCCTGGCCCCGATTTATAGAAAATTATCGGATATTTATTTTTTTAAAATATAGAATAGTATAGTGCATGTGAAGGAGTATACTGACGTATTTGACATTTGGTAGTGAAAACGACTCTGGGCGTCGCAACGCCAAACAACTTTTTTTTCCATCAACATACCTTTTGTAAAACGGCATTGGAAAGTTCTAATTTTTTTCAACATTTTTTCCTTAAACTGGTTTTTTTCTAATTCAAAAAAGTAATTATAAAAAAATATTATTTTTTTTGGTCACCGCGGTTGCGATGGATTGTATGCCACGTTTGGCAAGCTTTTCAAACAATTTACCTAATAGGCGGGTCTTATACTTTAATCTCACAGTAATTATAATAATATTTAATAAAATATCTTGAAAAATAAAAAACAAGAAAACGTTGTTTTTATTAAAACCAAAAACAAAAAAAAACTATATAACTTTTAACATTACATAACTTATTACACATTTATAAAATTAAATGTATGAAACTTAAAAAATAAAAAAAAATATATATATCTTCTTCTTCTATCATGAATTTTTCTATACTTTTCATTAACGTTTGATGAGTGGCTTCGTAAATAATTTCGTCAGATATACAATTGCACGCATCTGATATTTTTGCCTTTAAGTGCTCCATATCATTTGGCGCAGTTTTATACACAATATCTTTAAGAGTACCCCACAAGACAAAATCTAACGGCGTGAGGTCTGGTGACTTAGGTGCACGTTAAACAACTGGGCAGCGAACTCCTATCCATCTTCGTTAAAACTGTTTATTCAAATATTTTCTAATAGCAATAGTTGTATGAGGTGGTGATCCGTCGTGTTGATACCACATATTCCTCCTTAAAATAAGGGGAAGATTTTCTAATAAAAACTGGTAGAGAAACCAGAGAACCAAGAAATTAAGGTATCTATTTCCAGTAGTAGTGTTCACTGAAAAAAGTATGGTCCAACCAAATGTCTCCCAATTATCCCACACCATACGTTAACGTCATAAATGGCCTCGATTCTGAATTTGATTAACGTTGTATGGATTCTCGTCAGCTCAGTAATAATAATTTTTTCTATTAGGTTTGCCGTTGCTGACAAAATGACTTTCATCTGTCCATATGATTCAGAAAATAACGTTCTTCGTCATATTTAATCATCATTTCTGCCACAGAACTCAGTCGTCATTCCGAATAAAATTGTGTTAATAACTGAAGATTACGCATTTTAATAGCCATGGTATTTGTTAGCTTTTTGTGAACAGCTCGATAAGATATATTGTTTGAAAACCGCCAAACGTGGTATACGATCCATGGCAACGGCGATAACCAAAAAATAATATTTTAGAGGGTTTTTGCTGCAAAACTTTTTTGCAAAACGAATTAGGAAAAAAACTGGCTTTCCAATGCCGTTTTACAAAAGGTATGTAGATGGAAAAAGGGGGAAAGTTTTTTGGAGTCGCGGCGCCCAGCGCCGTTTTCACTACCAAATGTCAAGTAGGTCAGTATACTCCATAACATGCACTATTCTATATTTAAAAAAAAAAAATTCCAACAATTTTCCAGAAATCGGGACCGGGCGTCTAAAAATGATCACCCTGTACATCTTCAAAGTTTACATCAGCCAGAGGTGCAAATTATTGTATCTTACTTATTCTTTGCTCTAGTACTACGGTAAGTAATTTAAGTTTTGTGCTCTTTCTCCACCAATCTTAGCTTGGCTGAGTAGATGATAGACCAAAACGCGTCCCGAGATGGATTGACGGATGAAAGAACAGTCAAAAACTGCTGGAAAATGGATTTTGTCCAATTGCTAACAATTACCGCTTGGCAGCGGTTTATTGGGTTCTGCCCTAAGTATATAAAAATCAATAAAGACTAAAATTAGACAAAGTTCATTTTTGCAGCAAGTTCTGTTTCCTCGTCCTTTAATTTCATCTCTGGACACGTTTGGTTATTTTTGGTGGATGCGTAAGATTATTCGTTGTTTGTCATGATCATTAGATAAAATTTCCATAGCTTTCAAGAAATAAATAAAATGTTTCGTGAGTTTTTCCAGTAAAAGTATTGTATTTTTTTCAAAATTTTTTAACAAACGTCATTACCGAATCAGGTGATGTTTGTTAAAAAAAATGACAGCGGCAAGTATTCGAATCTATTGTTAGAAATCTTACATCGTAACGGTTATACGTCCTTTTAATGGTTTTTTTACTGTTTAGGAACTTGAAAACTATTGCTATGTTTTCATTATTTCCAATTTTGATGGAAATAGTATATAGGAGAAAACGGGGGGATTCAGTTGTATATATCTCTGAAGCCATGTGTATTTGAGGCTGTGTATGCTTTGTGCATGTAGGTGTGGCAGCTCGTATAGTTGTATACAAGTAGTTTAATAAGTAAAGGTTTTAATCTACGAGTACGTTTGATTATTATATAATCCATAAGGTGGTTAGTTTATAGACGTAGTTTTTCTGGTAATATTGGAATTAACGAAAAAATAACTTGGTTTTTAGATCATTCTACTCTCAAAAAAATAAATAAATTGAAAGATCTCCTGCCTCTACAGTATTATGTGTACACTAAACTTGAAATAAATATCATCAATATCAACTTCTTTGCGAGTCATGCGGTAATAGACAAACTGGCACAAACTGAGAATTATGTTTCTTACAGCTCTTGCTAAAGGAAAGTGTATTCGAGATTTTTGCTTTTTTACGTTTAGTATGTATTAATCTCATTTGGCATTTTAAAGTGCTCGTGCTGCCGCGGCCACTGGATACTGTGATCTCGCTACTGCAGCCGATGGAAGCTAACTAAGAAACTACAGTGCGGTCGCCGTCTTTTATAGGTCGGCGTCTACGCAGATTGTAGGTGTGACGATCGGGAGTGCTCGTGCGGGCATTGGTGTTAGTCGGCCGAATGCCCGTATCAGTGGTAATTACGGTTGCCGGCGCTATTCTGACTGTTGCGTTCTCGATGTTTTGGTTATTCCTTGGTTTGGCTAGTAGACTCTTCCATGTAGTGGAGTTTATTAAGTGCTTCATCCCACTTATTTAGCTGTCCATTCTTTTCGATTTCCAAGGCTTTGACTATGCGTGTTTTATAATGTGAAATAGCAGCTATTTGTTTAGGTCCCTCAAAATTGATGTTGTAACCAGTATCTTGATGATGCTGAAAAAGAGTTGAAGTTGTCTGTAAGTTTTTAATACTTATTTTATGTTCTTGGATCCGGGTTGATTACCCTATGTAAAGTTTGTGGCAGTCTTCGTATGGAATGTTGTAAACTCTATGGTTTTCCAATTCTCTCTTGTCCTGGGATTCCCCAAGATGTCCACTATGGTGTTGTGGCTTGTATGTTGTGCCTATGTTGTGTTTTCTTACGACTCGTCCAATCCTATATGTAATTTCTTTCATGTACGGCAATAGGACTCTATTCTGGTTGAGGTGACGTTCTTCTGTCCTTGTTTGTCTCAGACATTTGGTATGGTTTTAATAGTAATATGGTAATTTTTCATGAGATAACAAATGTTGAGATAACAAATATTTTGAATAAATATTTATCGTATAGCACAGAGGGGGTGATAGAGGTGGTGGAGGCAATTAGAGGGGGTATTTTTGTATATCTAGCGTTATATATCTTTTTTAAGGTTTTGGAATTCGAGAAATTCAAAATTTAGGTTTTTTTTTTCAACATATTAAATTTTAACCGCAGAAGAGGGTGAAATTGGTGAAGGGTCGTTAAATATTGTCGAGTTTCAATATTATTTTGTAAATTTTTCCACGTTTCTTCGTTGACGGAACTAGTAAATTTTAAGCATATTATTTATTGTAAAATATATTAGAGGTTATTGGGGTGGGGTAGGGGGTTATAGGGGTTGCTTCATATATATTGTATTATATGTCCTTTTCTGGGTTGTTGGACTGTAGTAATAGGAAAATTAAGTTATTTTCTCAGTACGATCAATTTTTTATAGGGATAGAGGGTGAAAGAGATGGGAGGATCTTGTATACTATAGTTTCAATTGTATTATTTGAGTTTTTCCAGATTTTTTGATCAATCTTTTCTGGATTTTGGTTCGGTTATTGTATATTTATTATAAAATAACTTTCCTATAGTAGAAAGGGAAGAGGTAGGGGGCTAAAAAGGTGATTCCGTGTATGTCGTAATATATTTCTATTTCAGTGTTGTCATTTTTTGAGTAATATCTCTTAAGGCAAAGGGGAAATTCATTCTGAAACTTTTATTTAACGGGAAATTTTATGCCATTTAAGATTTAAACAAGATATCGCTTAAATAGCCGCCGCGGCTTTTTTTTTGCATACACGAATCCGCTTACACTAATTTTCCATGACTCGGGCCGGCATTTCCGGCCTTACGCCGGCTATGACACGATGAATGTTGGCTTCAAGGGCATCAAGAGTTGCTGGTTTGTTGCTGTAAACTTGTGATTTAATCTAGCCTCAAAAAAAAATAGTCCAAAGGCGTTAAATCGCACGATCTCGGCGGCCAAGCGGTAGGGCCATTTCGTAATATTAATGACCTACCGAACTTGCAATAAAGCCATGTTTGGGCCGGAAATATGGGGCGGTGCGTCATCCTGTTGGAAATAAAAGTCGTCTGCGTCCGTTTTGTCAAATTCTGGGAAGAAATATTCCTGCAGCATCGAGTTATTTTGGAGTAATTATATATATATATATATATATATATATATATATATATATATATATATATACATATATATATATATATATATATATATATATATATATATATATATATATATATATATATATATATATAATATCTAAGGAAAGGATGAAGCCTATAGTTTTTGAGATATATCATTTAAGGCGAATGGGATGCGAGGGATGGAGGTGAATACATTTTATACGATTTTAATAGCAATATGGCAATTTTTTCTGGTTTTTTTTGTTGAGATAAGAAACAAATATTTTGCGCAAATATTTATAGTAAAATACAAAAAGGGTGGAGGAGGAGATTAGAGAGGTTGTTTCGTCTGTATAGTGTTATATTATATGCTCTTTTCAAGGTTTTTGGAGTAGAGGAATTTAAAATTTAAGTTATTTTTATCATTTAAAATCTTAACCCAAAAAGGGGGGTAAGAGGGGTAGGGTCGTTAATATTATGTAGTTTTAATAGTATTTTCATGGTTTTTTCAACCTTTTTGGTTGATGTAATTATAATATAAAATAATAATATTTATAATAAAATATATTTTTTATTACTATCAATGTTAATAGGGTAAGAGGGTGAAAGAGATGGAAGAATCTTTTATACTTTCAAAAGTATTATGAGGGTTTTTTAGGGTTTTTTTTTATGGGGTAATGGGCAAATTATAAGCATAATCATTTATAATAAAACATATAAGGGGTCAAAGGAATGCAGAAGGAGAGGAAGGACAGTGACTTCGTATTTGTCTTGCTATAGTTTTTTTTTCGGGGTCTATTCAGACAAGTAATCCAAATATTACTTTTTTTCCTTATTTTCAGTGTTAACATGGGAAGAGGGTTCAAGGAGTGTATCCTTTTAATAGTATTGTGAGAATTTTTCCTGAGGTTTGACTGGAATACTGGATATTTAATATGGTATAATTTTTCTGTAGTAAAATATTTTATGGGATGAAAGAGATGCGATAGGGGCTAAAAGGGTGATTACATGTATGCCGTAATATACTTCTATTTTATTGCTTTTGTTTTTGCACTATTTTTCCATTTAAATAGAAATAGTATTGACGGGGAGGGTATTGAGATCTGAATACAGAGTAGCCTAAAAAAATGTTGAGTTGAATATAGAACAAGGTTTTGAAATATAAACTGCTAAGTTGGCGGAAATATCCTTATGAAACCGCTGGTAAATTATTAAATTTATTTTCCGTGCTAACGGGAAATATTGTATTCTTGAAAAAATTGCCCTCTCAAATTTTTCTTTGGTTCAGGTTAAGATCTGAAGAACCCTAAGGGGTTGGTAGATCACGAAAAACATATTTTTTAACTTACGACTTTCTAATAAATAATAGTAAATATCATAAAAAAAAAATTTAGCCACACATCCCAAAAAAGGTTTATTTTTATTTAGACATTAAGCATACCTGAAAATTGTTTTTATCTATTCACACGTACACACGTATTTCGTTGGCGGAAAGTATATATTGCATTTGTTGTAATTTTCAAAGAGAGAAATATAGTTTTTTAATTATAAACTGTAAACGGACAGAGTCCATATTTCAGCAGTTTACTCACTATTCTCTTATTTGTTAAATCCATCCTGAGACGCGTTTCGCCGTATCACGGCTCGTCAGCCAGGCTAGGACTGACAAAAAAAGAGAACATAATTTACTGGTATTTATCCTAGAAGTTACGGAATACGATGGTAGGATACAACGAATTGTACTAATTGTACTAAGTGCCTATTATTCCATCGAAAGCTGACACAGCAGCTTTCGAGCCGACAGAGTGGTTGACACAGTCAACGCTTAAAAACAGGTGGCGCTTTTCGAGGGATCCTCCTCAGGCACATATAGTTAATGTAAAACAACGTTATTATCAAAGAGTTGGCTAATTTACAACTTTAAAACGATATCAGTTTCCTTCAGTTAAATATTAGACTACGATAGATGGCGCAACTTTTGACAGGTTTTTAAAGGCGGTAGGTGCTTTAAAAATTAAGTCGCGAAGTTGTAGAAGAAAAATACACATTTTTCGTAATTATTTTTAAGATAACAATATTGCTTTCTTGTTTTGTCATTGAGGTATTTGGTGGTTTTTGATTATAGATTCTATTCCGGGATGTATGTACAATTATTACTTTCTATTCCTTTTAGCCAGTCGTTAGACAGTTAGCCAAAATGTCACCAAATCCACCATACCATCACTCACACGGCAAGATAATTCTATTGCAACAACACCTGTTGAGAAAGCAAACTTGTTGGCTGAACTCCAAGAAAATAGAACAACACCTAATAGACAACAATATTCTCACAGAAGAGCAGAAGGGGTGCAAAGATGCCCGATATTCTCTTCAGAGAGCGTATCATAAAACGTATTTTAATTAAGCTAGACACCAAAAAAGCTTCTGGTGCTGACGGAATACCTGCAATAGTACTCAAAAACTGTGCGAGGGAACTAACACACTGTAGACTTTTCAATCTATCCTACAGAAAGGGAATATTTTCTTCCGGCTGGAAATGTACCACAGTTCAGCCGATACCTAAAAAAGGCAAGAAGACCTTGCCAAATAACTACCGACCAGTCGCACTGCTTTCAATAATATTAAAAGTTAAGGAAAAGGCTATCAATCAGCATCTTCAAAAATATCTTGAAGGATTCAACATTATTAGCGACCGTCAATATGGCTTTCGTAAACATAGATCTACAGGAGATCTTCTGACTTATGTACTACATGTTTGGAACAATGCAATTGAACATTTTGGAGAATCTCGAGCGGTTGCTCTTGATATATCCAAGGCATTCGACCGTGTTTGGCACGATGGATTGTTGGCTAAGCTACACTCTTCTGGTATGTCTGAAAAGTTTTGTTTGTAGCTCTCATGTTTCCTCAGAGAGCGTTCTTTACAGTGGCAGTCGACGGATTTCTTTCTAACATCTTCACTATCAACGCTAGTGTGTCCCAGGGCTCCATACTGTCTCCTATTCTCTTTCTCATTTACATAAACGATCTGCTGGAAAAGACCAGGAATCGAATCTACAGCTTTGTAGATGACAGTATGCTTATCTCTTCATTCACTTTGAACGCTTGGACATCGGCTACTCAGACGAATATCCGCAGACAGCGGGAAGTTGTTCAACTTAACAAAGACCTAGAAGAAATTCTATCTTGGGATGACGGTAACCAAGTGGAATTTAATGCTACAAAAACCCAGGCGGCAGTTTTTTCTAAAAAAGTTAACGTTGCTGAACCCGAGATAGTTATGTAGGGGCACTCCATTCCTCTAGCATCGTCACTCAATTCGCATGAACATGTTGCAAGCATAGCAAAGAGAGCTTCTCGAATGCTAGGAATATTATTTCGAACTAGAAAGCTTTATACTCCACTACAGCTTTTAATTCTGTACAAAGCTCAGATTCGACCAACTATGGAATACTGCACCTGCTCTACTCCCAAACCTACATTGCATTTATTGGAATTCAAAGAAGAGCTGTTCGCATGATTGGAGATCCGGATCCGGTGACTTGAGTCTATTCTACAAGTATTTCCATGGAAAGTGTTCGATGGATGTATCCGCTTAATTCCTCGCAGGGCGGTACATGCTAGAACTACACGTCGCGCTAATACTTCACATTCGTATAAGGTTCAGCTTGTTACTCCTCGTACAACCCTTTTCAAGCAGTCTTTTATGTGGAGAACCTCATCCCTTTAGAATAATTTGCCCAGGACTGAGTTTCCCACCGAGTACAATTTACATCGATTCAAGACCAACGTGAATCGCTTTGTTCCGCACACGTGTCGCCCCTGTAGCGCTTTAGGAATTTCCCTGTAGCACGTGTGCTAGATCCAAAAAAAAATACAGTTATTGTAGACAAACGTTCGGCCCTAGGGATCTTTAAAAGCCAACAAATGCGTTTTTTTTTTCACGAATATAATATCTCTTTTAGCGAGGTTAATAAAAATTTATATACTAGGAATTTATAGAAGATTCATCCATTTCCGATATTCTCTGAAGATTTTTACTGTACAAAATGCTTTTTTTTATGACGATTGAAGTATCTACCCGACAATATTCTGAAACCTGTCTTAACCTTAGTCTTTTGATTTTAAAAACTAATTCTTCTTGTATTCAAGAAGAAAAAGTGTTTTTATGTAATAGTTTTTAGAAGATCGGAAAATCAAATATTGCAATGTTTTTTTTTTGAACTTCTGCTCTATAACCAGTTTTGCTTTGTTCGCTAATGAAAGCACTGTAGTAGAAAAATTCCATTTCGAGATTTTTTATATCGTTTACATTTCAGGGTCCTTACATCACGAAAGTCATCACATAGTCTCTAATTTCCGTCTATTTATCAGTCTGTTGACGTGATAACTCCTTAACGAAATAAGATATTGATTTGGAACAGTTATACTTGGTATTTGAAGTTTGAGCGTTGAATGGATGTGTATTATAAGAATTAGTTTTGGTTTTGGTTGGGAAAATGAACAATTTTGAGCATAATTATTTATAGTCATATAAGAGTTAGAGAAAGTAGTCTCTTATATACCATGCTATATATTTCGGTGTTCTAGTAGTGATTGAAACCGAAAAAGCTAATTTTTTTTGTAATTATTTTTAATTGAATATTAAAGGAACATAAGGGTTTGTCCAAAAGGACGTGATATCGTAGCTTCCAATACACTATAATATATACATTTTTCATTATTGGTTTCTGGGCATCTGAAAATTATATTATTTTTCATTATTTGAAATCTTAAGAGAAATAATGTATAAGGGAGGGCCGTTGCATTTCAGATATGGTAATTAGATCCCGAGAAAATAGGAAAAAACCTATAATTTTTCAGCATTTTCGCTTAATGTGGGGTAAATATAGTTTGTAACTTTTTCCTAGCCGTATAGAGTTTTCCTTGTTTTTCGTATCCGCTGCTTTAAATTTGTTGATCTGATTATTTTTATCTGGTGACTCATTTATTAAAATCACTTCGCTACAGAGCCGAGTTATCGGAAAGAATAAAAATGTACATTAAAAATTGCCGCCTTATTGCTATACAGAAAATGACTCATGTATTGAAGGATGAGTACGTATGGTTAGTGACTTTAAATTGTCAATGCAACGTTGTCGTGATTATTAATAGCAATAATTACAATAAAAACTTCCCATATAACCCCTAGAGCTGTGAACAGTTATTTTGAGCGACCTGGAAATTATTCCAGTTCGAGACCCATCTGTTGGGAAACTCAACATTTAAATATTCGCTTATTTCGAGCCTGAAATATTAGAACTGCTATCCTAGAGAAACCATATTTACATGCATGTCTACCCTTACGCGAGGCAAGTAATTTCAGAAAAAAAATGCAGATAACACAGGTATACAAAATAAAAAAATTCTGTCTTTTAAGTGAGACACGTATTTTTTTTATGCTGATTCCAGAAAACTATTAAATTGAAAAAAAAACATTTTAATAAATAGGGTAAAACTGTATAATCATTAAAATTATGGAATAAAACTATTATTTCGGACATCTTTAAATGTTATGAATCTACATTTATCATAAAAAACTTAAAAATATTAGGTTTTAGCGTTTATGTTTATTAAAAAACATGCAGACACCACCTTTAACTAAGCTACTTAGCAAAATGCTTTTTAAAATAAATACGTGCAACCGCTAAATTAAAAAATAGTTTTAATTTTTATTATTATTGAACAAAAAGTATTATTTCCAGTGGTTTTTGAAGTTCTTAATCATGACTTGACATCAAAAAATTTTATGTTCAGTTTCAACAAAAAACTCGCTTTTAAACACTTACTATATGGTTGGTAAAATGCTTTTTTAAATAGATAAATGCAACAGCTAAACAAGATTTTTTTTTTCCGAACAAAACTATCATTTCTTCTAGTTTTTTAAGTTTCAAATTCGAATTTTATTTCAAAACATGAGGAATAGTGTTTAGTGCTGAAAAAAAATATTCATGTAGCGTTCATTTAGCTGTTTATAATTATATTTTACCATTCGTTAGCTCTTGTCTCTTTTTTTCAAATAGTGTTAGATAGATCCGTGACTAGATATATTTACAACTGGATTAATTTTAATTAATTTCCGTTATTCTATACATGTACCCTATAGACATGCAAGCTGGGAAGTTAGTTTTTGTTAATCCAGTAATTCCAAATTAAATTTGGCTCTGCCAGCTAACTCTGACTAATCACTAGTATATATTAGTTTTGGCTTATAAATCAAGAGTACACATTTACAACATTTTGGATTAAACGAAGACATTTTGAATTTCTGTGGCACCGAAAGTTGCAAATGAGAAAAAACCGATCAAGTGCGAGTTGCGCAATTAGTGTTCCGTACCGTGATTACGTGAAATAAAAATTAGCTATTTAGGAACAAAAGGTTGCAAAATGCAGTCTCATGTATATCTTTTGACAGTTTTAGAAGTCAATTTTGTGGATAGATAGATTAAGTGAATATGGGGGAATGTGAGTGAGTGAGTAAGTGAGTTTAGTGAGCAAGCGAGTGAATAAGTGAGTGAGCGAGTGAGTGAGTGAGCTAATGAGTGTAGAAGTGAGTGAGTGAATACGGGGATATGTGAATGAGTGACTGAGCGAGCGAGTGAGTGAGTGCTTTATTCCATATAAAAAAAAATTAAAAACAATTTTTTTAATTTAGCGGTTGCACAAATTTATTTTAAACAGAATTTAGCTACGTAGCTTATGTATGTATGTATGTATGTTTTTTATGCGTGTTTTTTATTAAACATGAACATTAAAACCTAACATTTTTAAGTTTTTATGATAAATGTAGATTCAGAACATGTTAAATGTCCGATTTAATAGTTTTATTCCATAATTCTAATGATTTTACAGTTTTACATTTTATTTATTAAAATATATTTTTTCAAATTTAATAGTTTTCTGGCAACTTTAGGTGTTTTCTAAAAAAATCTCACGGTGGATGTCTTATTTTATGATGGTTTTGGATTCAGCAGAAAAAAAACTTAAGAAAACACGTGTCTCACTTAAAAGACAGAGAATTTTTTTGTATACCTGTGTAATCTGTATCATACCGTATCCGGTAATAGAAATGTCCATAAATTTATTGAAAAATCGTTGTTGAAAATTTGATCAATGAAAAAATAGAACTAGAATCTTCCTTTATATCATGAATTTGCTGTTTTTTCACAGTGAGGACTGGTGGAGGGATGGGGAGAGATTTTCAGAAAAAATCCTAATTTATACTTCAATTTTACCATCACCACTGGTGGACGAAGGGGAGAATTCTCAAAAATCCTCATTTGAAACGAAATATTATCAACAATAAAAATTCTTCTCAGGAAACTGGGTTCCACTAATTATGTATCGGGCTGCCTAAAGACGCTAGATTCGGGGATTTTCCCCACTCCTCCTTTAGCCAGCCTTAATCCTTTGTTGTATTCGGCAAAAAATACGAATTATGATTCAATTTCCTTTCACCCTTCAATTAATTTCATTCCAAATATTAAGTTATTTAGTAAGATACAAAAATCTGCAGCTTTGGGCCTAGCTATGAAGCCTTACCTGCCCTCTGTCGGGGGCTGTTCAAGGCCACAGATCGATAGAGGAATTAATAATAAACAACAGTGTGCATCTATGGCTGATGTAAGTCAAACTTTGAAGGCGTACCTGCCCTCAGACCGATAAAGAAATTGTTCAGCGAGTTGCTAACAAGTACCGCTTGGAAACGCTTTATAGAGTTCTACCTCAAGTAACCCCATAAAGTGCTGCCAAATGGTAACTGTAAGCAACTGGCTAAATAATCCCTCTATCGGTCTGTGGCCTTAAACAGGCTCCGACAGAGGGCAGGTACGTTTTCAAAGTTAAAGTTACATCAGCCAGAGGTGCAAATTATTGTATCTTAGTTATTCTTTGCGCTAGTACTACGATAAATACTTTAACTTAATCAGCGTACAATAAGGCTGTTTTTCTCAGATTATCATACGTGAGTATTTCGAAAATTGGTTATTCGCTTATTGGTAAATGCTGTCTCGTTGGTAAATAAAACTCATGTAGAATAAGTTTCGTTATTATTTTATTTTAAAAGCGATTAGCAGAATATAACTGTATCGTTTTATTTTAGATAAAGACACTGCAAAACAGAAATATGGTAAAATGTCCAAAACAGGTTGGGAATACCCATATAGATGCCTTGCTGCAAGGGACTCAAGAAAGGTACCAGCATGTCGCGCAATTAAGAAAATCACCTACGTCCTTTTTAATTGAAAATACTCTCGTTGGACAAAAAAAAATTGTAAGAATAGCATTATAAAATAAAAATAGTAAAAGTAAAACTATATACTTCTTTAGGGCTGTTTGGTTAAAAAATCACCCTCTTAAATTTTTCATTAGGTTTCAGTGCCCTAGATTATGAAAAACATAGTCTCCCATTTTCGTCTGTGTTTGTCGACTTTTTTGTCTAAGCGTCCGTCTGTTAGCACAGTAACTCTTAAAATGAAATTTACTAAATAATATAAAATACTAGAAGTAGGGGGACCTATAGTTTTTAAGCGATATAGCTTTAAAGAAAAGGATCAGTGAGGTGACGATCGATAAATTTTGTATATTTTTCATTTCATTATTTACAGTCAAACCAATAAGGAGTTAAAGAGGGGTACTTTGTATATATTGTGTTGTACGTCCTTTTCAAATTTCTTGGAGTAGAGAAATCTGAACATTTGCTTTTTGTATAATTTACGGTCAAACATTTAAAAGGTTAATGAGGTGGGGTAGGGGGTTACAGGGTGCCCCATATGTATGGAATAATGCAATACAGCATTTTTTAATCAGTGTATCAAAACATGTTTAAACAAAAGTTATAGTGTGTTATACGGCATACATGCTGACGTTGACAATAAATTATTTTTTTTGAATGGAAAGCCCTGTATATTATTTTATTTTTGAGTCCTATTAAAAATTGTAGTTATTATTTGTCTAACATACCATATGTCGAAATTAAACTGTTTTGGAATTATTGATATTTGAAATTAAGGAGATCGAATTAAAAAAAAAAAAATTAAGGTGGTTTGTGTCAAACATTTACTGTCAGGTAACAACTTAACGCGTCAAAAAATGATTTATTGACGAAAACGTTTATTGCTGCATTTTGTGAAACTGCAATTTGAGTGTAATATCATAATGGTACATTTAACAGAAACTGAAAGAATCACTTACTTAATGATGGTTGGTTACGGAGACCGTAGGAGAACACAACAGGGGGTGGTCGCAGTGTGTGATCTTTTTGACGCAAAATATCCGAATCGAGAACCTATTACCCAATCCGTAGTTAGCAAAACATTAAAACGATTTAGACAATCAGGTCATGTTAAGGATCGTTCTAAATCTGGACCTCCAAAAGTTAAAACAAGCGATGATAAAAAGTTAGATGTTTTATTGGAATTTACAGAAAATCCCTATATAGCCACTTGTCAGCTTTGCCTAGACCACACATAAGTAAAGGTACCTTAAATCGTATACTGAATGAAGAAAAATTGCATCCATACAATCCCATTCTATCTCAAAAATTATCTGAAGACGACTACGATAGACGCGTTGAATTTTGCGAGGTCATGATGGAACGAATCAATAATGATCCTAACCTAATTCATAATATTGTTTTTTCTGATGAGGCCACATTTTGTCTTAACGGAAGAGTTGACAGGCATAACTGCCGGTACTGGTCTACTGAGAATCCCCACTGGATAATCGACAATCATTCTCAAAGACCACAAAAGATAAACGTGTGGGCAGGAATTTGTGGACGTCATATCAAGGGTCCCTTTTTTATCGATGGAAATCTTACAGGATAGCAGTACTTACAGTTACTCCAAGAGCAAGTTATTCCAACTTGTGTAGATCTTTTTTCCAATGAAAATAATTTGGATATCCCTAACAGGAATCTGTGGTATCAATAGGACGGGGCACCTCCTCACTATGAAATCAATGTTCGTAGATATTTGGATGCGATTTTCCTAATCGATGGATTGGCAGAAGAGGTACTGTAGAACGGCATGCAAGGAGTCCCGACCTTACGCCACTCGATTTTTTTTTATGGGGTCATTTGAAAACCAAAGTTTACCGAAGTCGACCTGAAACTGTAGAAGATTTACAGCAAAAAATTCAATATGGCGGAGCACAGATCACCCCAAATTCTCTGCAAAACTCTGTTCAAGCTGTTTAGAACAGATTGGGTCATTGCCTCGCTGTTAACGGTAGGCATTTTGAGCAATTGTTACCTTAAAAATAAACCTAGAGTATTTATTAATAGTTTTTTTTGTCTTTTTTTACTTTAAATTTCAAATGACATTAATTCCAAAACAGTTGAATTTAGGCATATGGTATATTAGACAAATAATATTTAGAATTTTTAGTATGACTCAAAAATAATATAATATATAGGGCCTTCCATTTAAAAAAATCAAGATGGTGTAATTTCCTGATAGTTCGAAATATTTTTTTATTAACGTCAGCATGTGCGCCGTATAACACCCTATAACTTTTATTTAAACATTTTTTTGATACACTGATTAATAAATGCTGTGAAATCATTAGTCCATACATATGGGTCACCCTGTATATATATATATATATATATATATATATATATATATATATATATATATATATATATATATATATATATATATTATATATGTATGTATGTATTGTATTATACATCCTTTTTAGGATTAGAATATTGAATTATACCTTTCAATCATTCCTTGAAAAATAACTACTGTACAAATACATTACATGTGAATACCCGGTACAAATTTCTCCGGATTTTATTCTGTTTACACCTAAAAAACGACCCGCTACTGGTTTTTAATTAACTCAGCTGAATAGGGCCCAACAAACCATGTGTCAAGCGCCCGAATCTGTCCGCCTGCATCTCTAAACACAGAATCCGGCAAAAATCGTACCAATCGTACACTCACAAAGGAGCCCTCAGGCAAGCAAGCAGCGTGTTATTATTACTCTTGTTCAGAGAAACAGAGGATCGATGCAGAACCACTACGGTACTGTCAGTACCGCCAGTATAAACCGAACGGCTGTTCGCTCACGATCTAAAACTTTTACACGCTTTAATACCGCTAAAGTGAAGCTGAAAGTTGCTCCACGACAAAAATTATTCTTTTTTTTATTGTCTTTTTACTGTAGGCATTTAAAAGCTTTGTTTAAGACGTGTAACTACCATTGAAATTTTCCGTGCATAAAATTATTGCTTTGTTTCAGAAGTTTCTTTATAGATCTGTGCTTGTACGTTGCTAAAAAACTGATAATTTGTTTATAATTATGAAGGTCGCGTATAAAACTGACTGAGGTGTATATTATTAAAAATAGTCATGTCACGGTGAGATGTTTATCAAGTGATTTCTGCTTGGAGTACCCTGATTTGCTTCAGTAAATCGCCTTTTCGGATTTATCTTTGGATTTAATTATATTTCAAAATGGTAAGATTTGTAATTTTAAGTTTTATTTAGATATTGTGATAGGCTGGTGGATATTTGACCTAGACCTTAGACCCTTAACTTTTGTCTATTTATATAACAATGTCTGCTTAAATTTAGTTAATTGGGTACTTTTAGAGGATATTTTTGTGTTTGTTATAGCAATAACGTACTGATATGTCAGTATATAACTAAAGACGTATATTTCACTGAATTACTTTCAAATTCACCTCTTGTATCAAACTGAGAAAAAAGTTGCAAGAAAATAACATGAAACAGCGACAACAGTACATTCTTTTCTTCCTTTACTAAAGGGAAATGCCTTTGTGAAAAAAATCACCCTCTTCACTTTCTAGGAGTTGTAGATTACAAAAACCTCATTTGAGTCTGTTTGTCTGTCGCTCCGTTCGTCTTCTGGTCTGCTTGCTTGTCTTTCTGTCAGTACGATAGGTCTCGAATCAAATCAGTTATCGATTTGAAATTTGGTATATACATGATGTTTAAAGTAGGAATGGAAGCTATAGTTTTTGAGCGATATCGCTTTAGGGGAAGGGGATGACAGGGGTGCAGTGGAAAAATTTTGCATATTTGCAATACCCTAATAAGATTTTTATTAGTTTTTGGTTGGATAATGAACAAATTTTGAAATATAATTAATGATATTTTAACATATAATGGTTTGAAGGGAGTTACTCCGTATATATCATATTATGGGATTCAGGAATCTGAAAATTGAGCTATTTTTTCAATATTTTCAATTATTTATGGTCAATCATAAAAGGAGTTAATAACGTGGGGTAAGCGGCTACACTCAATTTCAGGATTCTTAGATTCGGGTTATTTTTTCCTTTATTTTCAATTTTAATAGAAATTATGTATATGTAGCGAGGAATATCGTATTTCATATATAAATATCTCCGACGCCCAGTAACTTCTTTTTAGTGTTCCGTACGGAACACTTATAAGATGACTTCGGTGTCTGTCTGTCTGTCTGTCACACCCCGATTTTGAAAAAATTCCAGAATATTCTCCACGGGGTGTAGATTGAACGAAAATTATCACGAGTGCATTACCTTTAATAATTTTTTCTGGTATTAAAAAAAAAAAACAAAAATTTCAAGGTCATCAGATTTCAGTAAAGATTGGAAGCAAACTTTGTTGAAAACTCATTTGGGGTGTGTTTTGTGAAGTCACTGATCATTTTATACATCTGTAACAAAATTTTTTATTTTAAAAGCAATCAACGTACGGAACACTAATTGCGCAAGTTCAACTTGCACTTCACCGGTTATATTATTAATAGGTTATCAAAATAACGACTCTTTAAAAAAAAGTTTAGAACTACGTATTCGCAATGAAAAGTATGAGTAAATCGCTTTTCCGATCTTTTCTTTTAAGACTTATTTTATTTTAATTAAGTGCTCATAAATTACCAAAATAATTATTATTTGTAATTTGAAGAAGTCATTCATTTAGGTATACTAAAGTAAATGTTGATCGATGTAGCAGCCCCCTTATTTCCAGAATTTACCTTTTTTTTAAATAGAGAATTTTCTGTTTTATAATTTTATTTAGAGTATATACGTGAACGAAATATTTTTCAAAAAAAATCTCAGCCATTCACCGGGAATATAGAATATACATAATATGGCAAATAAAATTTTTGCTAGCAAGTAGGTCGTCTACTCCAAACAGGTGTTGTATGAATGACATAACATTTCTTTTTAGCTATGACTAACTGTGATTATAAATTAGAATTTGCAGAAACAGTACTACGTGTATCGAGGATTAATTTTAAAAAAAACAGTGGTAATTAGCAGTTCGGGGATTGCCAGTATTTTGATAACAAACTTGTGGCTTTTTCTGGTTGTAAATTCAGTAATGAGATAAAAATAAATTTCGAATGCAACTGAATATGCTTCCTTAATGAATGTCAAAATTTGTTTACGTTGAAAAAAGGAATGATCTAAAGAAATTAATGACTACGGTCGTTGTAGTTTTCGAAAAGCCTTCTATAAAATTTTTGAATCTTTGTTATTTTGCTTGCTGAAGGGAAGTAGTGTGTTTGTGATTTTTGCATTTTTTTTTAAGTTCAAAGTACATATAACGCTTGAAGCAGGAAAGAAACCCACAACTTTTGAGCAATGTGGCTTCTGGGGAAAGAAGTGTATGATGTAGGAGGTGTTAAATTTTGTATAGATTCAATAGAGTTTTTCTGGGTTTTTAGTTGCAACACTCAAATGGATGGGAGAGGAGATTGAAGAGGGTGAATAAATCCATTTCGAGGTTTTTGAAAGCGAGGGATTTGTAAATTACGTTCTTTTTTCACTATTTCCAATAGTGAATATAGTAGATATTCTAAATAACTTTATAGCCTTTCCTCTTCGCATCTATTTTGTCTGTTGGATTAAGTTTCTCTTTCATGTGTAAGAGTAAGATTTAGTATTTATTTTAAAACTGAGCGTTTGCAAGGGAAGTACCTGGCAAATCATTTTCCGATCTTTTTAAGGAATTGTGCTACGCAATCTAATATATGTACTATAACTAAAGATATTTAGAAAGTAACGCATGCTGGTTTAAATTTAAAAAAACACACTGATTCTTTTAACATTTAAATTAAAGTTATTTAGAAATATGTTGAGTGTTGATTCCTAAGCAACAGTATAGAGATGATTTTTTTAATGGTACACTTTGTATGTTTATTAATATTTAGAATCTCTAGCCAATTTTGAACCTAACCTAACTAGAATAGTTTAGAATATTGGTTCCCAATGTGCGTTCCGCCGCACCTTGGGAAGCTGGAACTACCTCGCAGGGTAGCCGCGAATTATTAGCAAATTTTTCGGATTTTTTTTCAATTTTAATTTAGTTTAACCAGTATTTTACTTAGTAATAATTGCATCAGAAGCCTTTATGAATGTTTACTAGGTGGCGTGCTACGATAATTAAGATTCATAATTGTTTTAGTGGTTTCCGGAAAATTCTCTGTACTTTAAATTTGTACGACGACGGTTTTGTGCGGTCTTAGTATTAAATTTTGTTTGTATCAAATGATTATTGTCGGTAATTGGTGAAGTTTTTGAAGTATTTCTTCTCGTATGTATTTTTAAAAATAGATCTGATTTTATTAAGCAGTAATAGGCTTTGTGAGAGCGAAAATAAACAGGACACACCGTCCAATAGTAGCAAAAGTATGGTAAAGCGTAAATATCGAAACTATGATAATAGTTTTTTTGATTTTACTTTGGCAGGAGCTAATAATGAAGAGGCGTCGCAGTCGCAACTATATATGTAAGTTTTAACACCAGATTGCATGCTACCAAGTAAGTTAAAATGTCATTTAGATCTTGCTACTACTTTATCAGAAAGATAAAAAAAGTGTCAGCAATCAAGAAAAAGGTATTTTTTATAAGCAGGAATCAACACCAAGTAACTTTCCTAACATCTTACAAGGTGGCACACAGAATCTGAAAATGTAAAAAGACATTGAAGAATACGTCATTCTACTTGCTGCTGTAGAAATGCTGAACATTAAGGTCTGTGAATTTGGTGAGAAGCTATGAAAGTAAATTTATCTAATAGCACCATCAATCGCAGAATACAGTACATAGCATAGCGCCACAATGATCAATGAATTGAAAAAATAAAAGAAAATGAACTTGGGTTACGTCTGGATGGGGCCATAGATAATAATATTGATCCTCAGTTAATTTGCTATGTTCGAATTATAGATGGTAATCACCTTGTAGTACTTGTGTGGTACATACGAAGCTTTGAGAAAAATCCTTGATACGTACTTTTACTACGGAAAATAATTTGGAGTGGATTAAGTACATTGGTACCTGCACAGATGATGTTCATTGAAGCAAATACCCTGACGTACTATGGTTCTATTGTGCTATTGACAGGGAAACACTCGCTTCAAAATATCTAGGTGCTACACTGAACCAGGTCTTAGAATAGGTAATGAATATGGTAACTTTATTAAAACTCAGCTATTGAACGTAAAGTTTTTCAGAAAACAATGTGAGGATATGAGCTTCGAGCATGTTATACTACAATGCTTCCCGATGGCTCTGCTTGGCAATGTTTTATCTCGTACGTTTGAATTGCGATGGAAATTTGTACTTTTCTTATAGAGGAAGACCACACTTATACCTGAGAATTTTGTGAATGAAGATTTTTTACAATGAAACTAGCATACTTATGTGATATTTTTGGAAAGATGAATGCTCTTAGTCTCTCTGCACGGAAGCAACTTGCATCTTTTAAAGTCGATAAAAGAGCCCAAACTATGGAGGCAGAGAATATTTCCTCTTGTTGCATTATTTTTTGATATCCAATGGAGGTGATTTCTCTCTATTTTAGTAGCATAATTGTCATAGCTTATTGCCTGGTTTAAAAAATATTTTCAAAATAATTTATAAACTTCCATGGTTTAACCAATACTCTATCTTAATTTTTTGCTACAGAAGAAGTGAAATTTTTTTAGTTGTTTAGCGACAAAATGTTCAAAATAAAATTTAGCAGCATGGTTTTATCCGAATTTTGGATATCATTAAGATGAATATCTCCTCCTTCGAGGTAAAGTTTAGGGAATTTTGATTCCATTTTCTACTTCTAATTTAGTTGAAGCTAAGTTTTCGCCGATAGTTATGACAAGAACTGAGTATAGCGCAACAATCAATGTGAATAAAAAAATGAATGTTGAATCCAAGATTTGAGAAAATGTGCGATGGTCAACCGGCTGGTGTATTCTACTGATTATCATTAGTTGAATTTGTTCAATTACACTTTTTTGCGATCTTAAATATGTGTCTTAATTATTTTTACCTAATTCATTAATTAAAGAAATATATATATATATATATATATATATATATATATATATATATATATATATATATATATTTAATTAAAAAACTTTTGCAAAATGCACTTGTTAGAGTTTAATACAGCTCGCCTTGGGAAAATCTGAATTTAGTAAGGACGTCAAAAAAGTTTGGGAACTACTAGTTTAGGAGGAGAAAATAATGCCATTATCTAGAAAAATAGTCAATTTAGGTAGTAAGATACAACAAATCTTATCTCTGGCTGGTAAAAGCCTAAAATTTAAGAGCATATTTGCACTCCATCGGGGGTTTTTAAGGCCATAAACCTACGGAGGATTTTCCAGCTACACTGGCAACAATTACTGCCAGGCAGCGCGATCGTTCCTCCCTACGGATATAAAATTACGAGTAGTGCTAGTTTCGTTTCGTGTTTGTCGATCTCAAGTCAGCTGATGAGTATCGAAACGCGTCCAGGGTTCGATTGGTGAATAAGAGAACAGTAGATAACTGCTGAAATTATGGCGACAATTGTTGATAGCTTAGCTGGTAAGTCTGTGGTTTTAAAGCCCCCGACAAAGGGTAGGTATGCTTTTAAATTTTAGGCTTTGACCAGCCAGAGATGCAAGTTGTTGTATCTTACCACGATGTTATACTAGTACTGGAATAAGTACTGCTATTTTTGTGCTTTTGTTTGTCGAGCCTAACCCGGCTGATAAGCCGTGATACGCGAAACGCGTCCTGGGGTTGACGAATAATACAACAGTGGGTGACTGCTGAAATTATGGACTTTTAGTTACTGATACTGAAATGTGCCTGGAAGAATTTAAATATTCAAAAATTCATAGGGTGGACCAAAAATTTATATACCGCTGCTATTGATCCAAAAAGTACTGACATCAGTAAATAGGTACTGACATCAGTAAATAGTAAACGTGTTCTAGGTATCTCTTATTTGATTTTTTTTTAAAACTTCGTTGCTTTTTAAATTAAAAACTCCATGCTTTACCCTGTAATTGCATTTTAAGATTGATTATTTACATAAAACTGAACTTTATATTATTTGTAATAATTAAAATTATTTAAATTAATGTATTTCTGTGATAACGTTATCTATCCAATTTAAAAGTAATATTATTTTTGTATTTAGTAAAAATGCGTTGAAAGTTACTTTTCATTATCTGTTAAATATTAATTAATATTATCAAATTTGGATGAGGTTCATGGAGGTTTTAGTCAATAGTTATTGCAATAATTTTATCTGACGAATTTTTTCGTGGCTGGCGTGGGAATAGTGGCTTATCGATAATTGATTTTCCACCATGTATGTAACCTAAAGTCACTAAATTTACTAAAATTTTTATGTACCTGTTTTTTTCATTAATATCAATACTGTCAGGTACAGTCAGATGGTTAGTATTTAGGAAAATTTAATTTTTTAAAAACTAAGCATAGTATTGCGTTAAGCCAGTAAGACATTTGAAATAAAATGTCAATAAACACATCATAATAGTAATTCAAGCAATTTACTAGAATCATAAATTTAATTATGTAATCTATCTTTATGTAACTTCAATATTTAAATAAAATTACTTGTTGCTTTTATATCTAAGTCTCTTACTGAATTCGTTAGATATATGTATATATATATATATATATATATATATATATATATATATATATATATATATATATATATATATATATATATATTGGCCAAAAGTATTAGGCACCCTACAATTTACTTCATTTCTTCTGTTTCAGGGTAAAATCGTATATTGAGGTAAAATTATGAATAAAATTTGGTGTATCCGCCCTTAGCTTTAATTACAGCAGCAATTCTTTGGGGCATTCTGCGTATAAGCCTAGAACATTCAGTTGCACTTATGGCATCCCACTCATCCATCAAAGCGCTTTTTAGTACTGCTTTTGATGTTATGCTATGCTTCCGTATCTTGCGTTTCAGAATACTCCAAAGATGCTCGATAGGGTTTAGATCTGGAGACTGCGCCGGCCAATCCAACAAGACTATGTTATTGTCTCTAAACCAGCACATCGTAGCCGCTGACTTATGACAAGGTGCATTATCTTGCTGGAATTTGATGTCGTCTAAATTAGTGTCGCCAAAAATGCGTGTTAGCGGAGGCATCAGTACAGTTTCTAGTACATCTATGTACTTTTGGCTGTTCATGCGGCCTTCACAAACGAATATTTCGCTGACACCTTTAGCAGCCATGCAGCCCCAGATTATAATGCTGCCTGCTCCGTGTTTTACAGTAGGTACCACGCAATCTGGATGGTATTCCTTGCCAACACGCCGCGCCGCGCCGCCTCACGAATGTCACACCTGACGTTCTGAATAGCTGTAAGAATAGAAAAAATACTCAATTAAAAAATTAGTTATTATTTTGACTAAAACGGATCAAGAGTAACTGTATGTAGTTATTTGTTAAAATAAATCATATAAAAACTTACCTTAAAGTTGGATTCGTCGGACCAATACAACATTACACCAATCCTTTTTCGCTAAAATGTTGGTGCTTCAGAGCCCACTCTAAGCGTTTCTTCGTGTTGGTCTCTGCAAGCCAAGGCTTCTTTCTAACTTTACACCCTCTTAATCCAGCTTCTGTCAGTCTTCTCCTTGCCGTTCGAAAACTAATCGGCATCCCAATCTCTTCCGACAGAGTTGCAGCGAGCTCAGATGATGTTTTTTTTTCGATTTTTTCGATTTTAATAGACTCGCGGATGAGTTTTTCTGTCCTGTCGCTCATTAGTCTCACGTTTTCTGCCCTTTCTCATTTTGTTGGCATGGGAGCCAGTCTCCACAAACCTTTTAATAGCAGATTGCACTGCGCACCGAGAACATTTCACTAACTTGGCTATTTCTACTTGGGACTTGCCTTGTTTATGTAGGGTTTGAATTTTAATTCGTTTTTCGATACCAAGCTCACTTTTCTTAGGCATTTCTCAAATATAAGAATGTCCAGTTCACAAATAAAACACGCAGGGAAGCTTCTTGACACTACAAGTAGTAAAAAGACCCTGATAAAACATTAAAAATATTTTTCAAAAAACCTCATTATCGCAATTTTGTGGGCCAGGTGTTTTATGTACCTGTAAAAGACATTGTCTATTGTTTAAGTTAGCTTTTGACAACGCCGTTTGACGTATTGTTTAAACAATTAGTATTTTTTTTTAATATTTTATGAGTTCCACGTGTTTATTAGGGGTGCCTAATACATTTGGTCAAGGCTGTTTATATATATATATATATATATATATATATATATATATATATATATATATATACACTATACATATATATATATATATATATATATATATATATATATATATATATATATATATATATATATATATATATATATATATATATATATATATATTATACATAGTTCACTCGGATTTCTAAGCCGCTCATATTACAATATGCATCCGACCGATTTGATACAATTCGTGGTACGCGTGTATTGGTCAGATGTTTGTTTTCGGAGCAGCCATCTTAGATACGTAATTCTTACGGATTATTTAAGGGTCTGGAGAACGCAGATCGAGGCTTTTTCCGATCAAGCCGCAGCCAGGCTTCGTCCATCCAGCCGCGGTGAAGGTTTCTTCCTACCAATGGCCGCAGTAGGTTTTATCGGAGAGCCAAGTCAAGTACGAGGCTTTTTTAAAAGTGAAGCCGTAGTGGGCTTTTTTTTTAGTAGCCGTAGTAGGCTCTTCTCATCATGAAGCCGTACTGTTAAATTAGTGATGGAGTGTGTAAAAAACGGTTTTAGTGCTCAACTCAATGCCTAAAAAGACTGTAGGAAAATCGTAAGTCACCAGAATATACATCAGTAGACCTATTTTCCATCAGATAAGTGTTTTAAAATCGATTTGAACTGATAACACGTGAAGTGAACCTCACGAGTCTTCAATATCGGGTGTAGCAAAGTTTTAAAAGTAAAATGTCTGATTTAAGAACTTTATTTAGTAATAACTAAGTAAGAACTACCTATTAGGCTAAACTTTTTTGTAATAACAGAACTGCAAAAGTTAGAACTTTTAAGTTAATCAGTAATAAATTTTTTTGTTTGATGTTTAAAGCTTGTGTTTCACTGTACACCTATCTTACTTTTCAGGACAAAAGGGTTGTACCATATAAAAACTTTTCCTTAACAACTGCATAACCCTTCAGTATTTTTTCATTTTTTTAGCTGAAGTCAGATCCTTTCTATTTTAAAATGAATGGTGCCCAAAATTAGTACAACCAAAAATTTTTTTAAACAACGATGGAGACTAATTCCAAAAAGACGTACAAAAATTATCTCTTACCCATATTACTCTACCAAGAAAAACTGAGCTAGTGTTTGTTTAATTTCTTTAGTTCTTTTAAAATCAGTATTCACTCAATCCATTCTCGGAAATTAAAAAGGGGCTGCAAAAAGTGCGCCTGAATGTGCGCCTGAATGTGCGGGTAAAGTTAATATATTTATATATATATATATATATATATATATATATATATATATATATATATATATATATATATATATATATATATGCATGAGAAGAACTACGGAAAACTACTATAGGAAGATTTCGGTAAGTGGCAGGCATATAAGCAACCTGAGGTACGCTGATTACATTGCTATCTTCGCCGAAAACATTGAATACCTTGAGCGTATCATGCTACAATTACAGCGTGAAAGCGAGTTGCTGGAAACCAATCTAAAACCAAGATTATGATCATAGATAGAGCTAACAGTAATCAACCCAATATCATGAAAGTTTTTAACAGTGAAGTTGTTGATAAATTTATATATCTGAGCTCTTTAATTACAAATTCTGGTTGTGAAACAGAAATATGCCGAAGGATAGAGATTGCTCGTCATGCTGTCGTGAAACTAACAAACATTTGGCGTAATCGCAATATAACTAAAACAACAAAAGTTCGACTCCTGTATTCTCTAGTTTTATCTATTTTATTATATGTCCCAGAGACATAGCCACTTAAAGAAAGGAACCGCTCAAGATTAAAGACGTTTGAGATGTGGTGTTATCGCAGACTACCACGTATACTAGGAACAGCTAAAAGAATAATTCACACCATCCATGAAAAAATTTTGCGATACCTTGACCACATAGCTAGGAGGAATAACGATATGGCACTGCTAGTCACAGAAGGAAAAATAAACGGCCGTAGACCCAGAGGCCGATCTCCACGTCGCTGGTCGGATCAGATCCGGGAGCTCACCGGTGCGGGAGTGCATTCCCCAGTGTAGTTTAAGCGCTACTGGCAGTTACCACACCTTTGCTAAGAGATTCGGACTGAGAAGGATATATATATATATATATATATATATATATATATATATATATATATATATATATATATATATATATATACATATATATATATATATATATATATATATATATATATATATATATATATATATATATATGTATAACACGTAGGCTGAAAAGTTTTTGGTCTGGTTACTTAAAACACATTTTTTTTTACAAAATTCGACTTTATTCATCAATATAGTCTCCTTCAAGAGCGAAACAATCAGTCCAATTCTTTTCTAACATTTCTATGCCTTTCTTGTAGAAGGATTTGTCTTTGCCTTCAAAATAGGCCTCAGTTTCGGCGATAACTTGTTCATTGGAGCCAAATCTCTTTTCGGCGAAGAGATAATAGTCGCTGGGGGCCAAATCTGGAGAATACGGTGTATGAGGAAGCAATTCAAACTTCAATTTATGCAATTTTGCCATCGTAACCATTGATTTGTGACACGGTGCATTGTATTGATGAAAGAGCACTTTTTTCTTGTTCATTTGGGGGCCGTTTTTTTGCGATTTCTGCCTTCAAACGCACAAATAACTTTTTATAATATTCGGTATTGATGGTTTTTCCCTTCTCAGCATAGTTGATAAAAATTATTCCATGCGCATCCCAAAATAGAGGCCAAAACCTTCTCAGCCAAATAATTTTATGGATTTTTTTTATTTTCCGGAGTAACCATCTCATTTGGCCATCCAAAGCGTTCAGCATCATTTGTGTCTGTACGACCGCGTTTAAATTCAGCATTTCAATAAATGAGAGTGATTTTCCAGGGACGGAGTCCCCGTAACACTTATCAAGCAATTGCTTTGCTTGAATGTTATTTTTTCCCATCAAAAAGCAGTGTTTAATCAACACACGAAATTCGATTTTTTTCCATTGTTTTGAAAATATCAAAAGTTGCGTCACTTGTATCGGTTAAAGGTTGGTATTTCCTAAAAATCATATGCATTTTTTGAAAAGGGCGACATCTATGTGTCAGACCAAAAACTTTTCAGCCTACGTGTTTTCAATAACTGTTTTCTTAATAAAAGTCCCTACATGTAATTAATGGAATGTGGCTTTTGCAAATTTGAATTTCAAATAAGTAGATTTATACTGTCTTTTATGGGAAATAAAATACTGGCATATAAGTCACTTCTAAAAAATTGGCAAAAGGATTGGTGCAGAACACGCAAGAGGGCAGTGCTGAAGTAATTACTGAATTTGATTTTCTCATACGGAAAAATAATCTAATCTAAGTATTACATCTTTGTATTTTAAAAGATAAGTAAAGTACTATATTTGATTTTTTCACACTAAAGGAGAACCTAATTCTAGCACTACAAATCCATACATTAAGAAGGTCCTATAACTGGCATAGAAATAACCCCTTCAACCGCTTCTAATTTTTCAAAGCTTGGTATATTCAAAAATATACAAAAATAAATTAATAATAAAAATTGTCAGTTTATTGTACTGAAAAAAATTATCGATCTCCATCACTTTTACCTTCTTACCTTGACATAATATCGCTGAAAAACTATAGTTTCCTTTCCTAATTCAAATATTATATGTGTACTATACTTGAAATCGATATCTCATTTCTTTCGAAAGTTATCATGCCAATGAATAGATCGATGGAAATTGGAAACTCATTTTTAGTGATCTAACAATTTTTAAATGTAGAAAATGTAAAAATCTCGGGAAGATTCTTTTAAGAATATAATACTACGATTCGGAAAGAACCTTAACATTCAACATCCAAGATAAATGAGTTGGCGCTTCCCAGGAAAAATTATTGACTGTGACCATAAATATCTTAAGCTATTCTGTGCCATAGTTTGTTAACTAATGAATAGTCAATATAGATTGAATATTCGCATTGAAAATGGTTTAATCAAGTTATAATAATGTAAATAATGCCAATAAACTTTTATTACACCCGAATGCATATTAATTTATAATTTTCATGAATCAAGAATTGCAATCGATAAATGTTTTCCATAGACCAGTGTAATTAATAAATATTTACAGTTTTTGATTGTGTAATTATACTTTTATTTCTTAATTATACAGAATTTGTTATTGACCCGGCCGCAACCTTCTTAAACTAATTTAACCCTGTACAATCACAATAAATAGTCATAATTTGATTATTTCTTTAGCGATAAAATAAATTACTGCGCTGGATTACTATAAAAATATTATTTTTATAAATACAAAAGTAAATCTTAGTTTATTTGATATTTAGAGTGATGTCAAGGGGGGAGGGAGAACCAGATGGGTATATGTCTTTACTGTCTCTATGAGACGAGAAAAAAAGCACCTGCTACACCCTATAAGTCCTTCCGCCATATTATGTGTCTTCTTTTTTCCTTAAAAACTCCCTTTGGACCCATCTGTCTTCCCCCTCTTAGAACCTGGCTACGCCGCTGAGACTGATACCTTCTTAACACGAAATTAATTCTGTAGTATTGACGCAATATTTATTTTTTAATGAAGAATCTGCAATAAAAATTCTACATTTTACTTTTGGATATAGCGAATTGATTTTTTGACTTCCTTTGTAAAAGAGAAGCATTGTATTTGTGAAAAAATTATACTTTGAAATTTCTGTATTTCTTCCCGTTTTAGGCTTCATAGAGCACGAAAGACATAGTGTTCTATTTTCGTTAGTATGTTTGTTTGCCTGTTGTCTGTTGGTATGATAATTAATGAACAAAAAGATATGTTGATTCTATATTTGGTATACATATAATACTCCAAACATGAAAACGTGGATTGTTTTGAGCGATATCGCTTCACGGGAAGGGGTTGATTCTGGAAAGTCTATTTTTCCCCGAAATTTTTGCATTTCTTTAAGTTTCAGGATCCCCAAGTGATGAAAAAACACAGATTACCATTTTTATAGATATGTCTGTCTGTTGGTACGATCACTTTTGAATGACATTAGAAGTAAAAACTACAATGATCGATAAATGTTGCATATTTTCAACCGTTATGAAAATTTGCCTTGGTTTTTGAATGGGATAATAGGTAATAAACACACTTTAAACATAATTATTTCTAATCAAACATATAAGTGGTAAAAAAGGTGGGATTGTGTTAGGGGGATTTTTTCCTATATGTCGTGTTATATGTCTTTCTCAAGGTTCTGAGACACAAGGAATCGGAAAATTTTAATCAAAATAGAATGTAAAGTGATGTAACAAGTTTCAGTTGTAACTCTCTGAAGCCCTTCCTCTACTCAACTGTTCTTGTGATAAATATCTTACCTTAAACTACCTATCATTTAAGATATCGGCGGGTAGTGGTTGGACTAAGTTCTTCTCTAGTGTGACTAAGTCCAATTCACTACCTAAAATACATTTTCTTTGCAAAATTCGACTTTATACATCAATATAGTCTCCTTCAGGAGCGATACAATCAGTCCAACGCTTTTCTAACATTTCTATACCTTTTTTATAGAAGGATTCGTCTTTGCCTTCAAAATAGGCCTCAGTTTTGGCGATAACTTCTTCATTGGGGCCTTTCCTGTGAGGTCTGCGAATAGATAATAGTCGCTGGGGGCCAAATCTGGAGAATACAGTGGAGGAGGAAGCAATTCGAACTTCAATTCATGCAATTTTGCCATCGTAACCATTGAGTTGTGATACGGTGCATTGTCTTGATGAAAGAGCACTTTTTTTCTTGTTCATTTGGGGGCCATTTCTTTGCGATATCTACCTTCAAACGTACCAATAGCGTTATATAATATTCGCTATTGATGGTTTTTCCTTTCTCAGCATAGTTTTTTTCATTGTTTTGAAAATATCAAAAGTAGCACTGTAACTTGTAAATTAATCGTCGAAATGTCATGAAATTTTTACACGTATCGTTTGAATGTTGGTACTTTCTAAGACTCACGTGGATTCTTGAGAAAGGGCGACATCTATATGTCAGACCAAGAACTTTTCAATCTTTGTGTTACGTGGAAAAAAAAGCTCTCCGAGTTTTTTACATACATGTGTCAGGATCTTTCGATCACGAAAAATACAGTCTCATATTCCCATCGGTTTGTCTATCGGTCTTGCAGTCTGTTTATTTATTGCCACGATAACTCTCGAACTCAATGAGATATTGAGTTCAAATTTGATACAATAATCAAAGTAGAAATGCTTAAGGTAAGGGGGATGGGGGTCGATGAATTTTGTTTGATTTCCATATTATTATGAAATTTCTTCTTGAGTTTAGGTTAAAATATTAAACAAATTTTAAGGATAATTATTTTCAGTCAA
Source organism: Pachyrhynchus sulphureomaculatus (assembly GCA_019049505.1). Lineage (NCBI taxonomy): Eukaryota > Metazoa > Arthropoda > Insecta > Coleoptera > Curculionidae > Pachyrhynchus > Pachyrhynchus sulphureomaculatus. Next base: position 114,534,350 of record CM032447.1, read on the forward strand.
ACAGAAAAGGGATTAAAGGGCTGAGGGTGGCTGTCAGAGAAATTCATAGATCGCGTTATATATCCTTTTAGGTTTCTTGGAGTTGAGGAGTATGAAAATTTTGCGATTATTTACGGTAAAACATACAAAGAGCTAATGAGAGACTAGAAGGGTTGCTTCGTACATATCGTGTTATATGTCTTTTTTAGGGCTCTTGGCGTCAAAGAATCTGAAAATTGTGTTATTTTTTAATTATTGTCAATTTTAACAGAAATAGTATGGGAACGGGAAAAGCAGATTTTTTAAACCCGTCCTCTGCATTTTTAGGAGTTATTTGCAATTACTTAATGGCAATTTACGTTGATCTGAGAGAAACAGGAGGAAACGAAGAAGTACTCTAGATGACAATCTCGGTGTCAGTAGAAGTATTTCTTGTGCACTGCACCTGATATTTTATCGTTTTCAAAACTTTCTTAATAATCTTTTAATGATTGGATACAGAAGAGTATTATATCTTATATTGTCTAATAATATCAAATTATTATAGTTCTAAAAATATGGAGTTCGGCAAGATAATTCGTTACTCATAAGTTGCTAATATAAGTACTCTTTAACAGGAGATGCAAGAATGAATAATGAAACAGGAAAAGTTTTAGAATATTAAGAATTTTATGAGATACTTATTAAACTAGTTATTAGATAGTAGTGGCATCCTACAGGTACAAGCTAAAAAAGTATAGGGTTTTTTAAGATAGGATCAGTATATTCTCACTGCGACGTTTCGCGTTTTAAATACCATCATCATCGTGCTTTTATTAGAAGTTTCCGTAGCCCCGAAGGTTCGAGAAAAAAGTACCTCACTATAGGTCGCTCCGCTTTATTCCATATTTGTCTTCTTCCATGCAATACATCTTTTAGATCCATCTACTCCTCTTCCTGTCTTTAGAACTTGGCTATGTCACTGAGTGTGTCTGTATTTTGGCACAGATTATTTCCAACTACCCTGTTCTTTGGTCTACAATTAAAAAAAGTACAAATGAAAAGTTCTAATTCTTATTTTCTATTCCTGTTTCGAGAAACGGTAATTTTGATACGCATATATGTATATATATATATATATATATATATATATATATATATATATATATATATATATATATATATATATATATATATGTATATGTATATGTATATATATATATATATATATATATATATATATATATATATATATATATAAACTATAATATTTTCTTGAATAAAATTTACATTATTGTATGAATTAACTAATAATATTATGTTAAATATATTACTATTTAAATATAAACATATATTTTGAATTAAAATAAATTTGATTAAAGAACACTATATACAAATAGCATTTGTTTATTCGAGAAATTCCCGGTCGTGTAATAGTGCGCCAATATAATTTATATCTCAGTGACAGACTAAAATAGTATTAATAATTTTTTTAAATTGTCATTTCTGGACAGTTCATTTCATTATGCAAACATTGGTTAGTATTACTAAGGCAGGAAGGCCAGGTTTCCTTAATGGATCTGAAAGACTGGAATTTTTAGAAACAATTAAGATTATATGGCTCAAAACAGTCAGGATTACGAGTCGCCACTTATCATCAGAAAACACTCAATACGTCCTGATTACCTTTATATCCTCCATATTAAATAGAAAAATAAATAAAAACATTTTAAATTAAAAAATGTGTAAAGTAATTTATCCATTATCTTTCTTGCAAACACGCAGTCTCTAATATAAATACAGAATTTGAGTTTTTTACACCAAGGAATAACTTAATTCAGCATCAGAAATCGATATTTTTAATAATCGCGCAGATGTAGAGTCTTAAGAGATATTTGCAACTGAATCCTGAAATTTCCATCTTCATTCTGTCTAAAAGTCCTACTCTATTCATTTTTGAGCATATGTCTCCCTTTATTGTTTTCATTTTTCGTTGTCCGATACCATTCTTATCCATTTTCCTCTTTGCTTTTTAAGATCGTCAACACATCTCATATAGGGTCTTCTTCCTCCTCTTTTATGTTCGCGTGGTCGCTAGTATATTATCTGTTTATTATATCTCTCATCCTTCTGTCGAATGGTAGGGCCAGTAAATGGCTTTTTGTTTTTCCTCCTGTTCTCTTACATTCTTATTTTTTGTTATACTTGTAATCTAGTCGTTTTTTAAAAAACTCCCCACGCCAGTCTAACGCCTTTTTTTATTTCCGCCGTTTGGTTTTCTTTACTAAGTTTTATTATTTGTCGTTGGTAGATGTCTTGTTCTGTTTGTATGGTAGCTTGTCTTATTGCAATTGAAGTATTTCATTCTGTGTTTGTCGTGATTTCCGTTTTATTGTGGTTCAAATTAGGGCCTTTTTTTCCTTGGGCCTGGTCGATTTTCAGTAGTTTTACATTGAACCACATATGCCTGAGGCCCTTGAAAAATCGCACTGCCTGCGGTGAGTATTGGTAATTTGCTGATCACTCTGTCGGCTTTTGTCTGTAGTAAACCTGAGATGGAGTACTAGGTATGCAAATTTCGTACAATTTCTTGTATCTTACCATTATATTGCGTAAGTACCGGCACAAGTACTAGAAATTATGTTCTCTTATTTGTCGATCCTAACCCGACTAATGATACGGCGAAACGTATCTCGGGTTGGATTGACAAATGAGAGAACGTAAAATATGGGCTTAATCCGTTGCCTGAGGGGGATTCCTCGAAAAATTGTGCTGCCTGTGGTGAGTGTTGGCAAACTGCTAACTACTCTGTCGGCTTGTGGCTGCAGTCCTGTGTTGCCAACACTACTGTTTAAACTGTAGATCTACTGTTTTTTCAATTACATTCCAGTTTTTAGTCTTACCATCCAGATCTAGTGTTTCCCCTATCGTTATAGAGGCAAAAAAAATTAATGCCACCTAGTGTTTCCTTTCTTTGTTTTAACATAGGTTTACAATTGTACTGCTAGGTTAGGCATTACATAGTTTGTCAAATAGCCGTCAGACGGCATTATTTGGACGAAACCTAGGAACAAGCATTAAACGAAAACAATAAAAGAAACTCTACATACCAAATGTGAAATTTTCATTTGTTACGAATTTAACTTCACAGAATATCATTAATTAAATTAAAAATTAATGAAGATATGTACGACTTTTGAAGATAATATGACATTGAGAACAATGAAGATGCAATTATTGAAGAGGAAACAAACCATAATAGTTAATATAACGTTTACAATATGCTTACAATATGTAACAATTTTCGCTTCTCATTTTAAAAACATAATTATCCTGATTAAATTAGGCTCATTAATGAAAGTCTTTTATTTGCTAGTCATACAGAAATTACTTTTGCAGTAAACTGCAGATTTCTAGTTTTATATACAGCAATCTGCTGTTTTCTACCTTTTTTTGTGGGTCATACACTATTTTTAAGTAACACAGGGTTGGTCACACTGCTGCCGCTGCCTCCGATGGAGTACCAGGTAGCGTTTCAAATTTGGTATAATTCGTTGTATCTTACCGTATATATATATATATATATATATATATATATATATATATATATATATATATATATATATATATATATATATATATATATAATATATATATATATATATATATATATATATATATATATATATATATATATATAATATATATATAATGATATAATTTCAATAGTATTATGACAACTTTTCCTGGTTTCTGCTGTGATATTGGATTTTTAATATAAAATTTCCATTAGTAAAATATATACGTGGTGATAAGGATGAGTTAGAGGACCAAAAGGGTGATTGCGTGTATGCTATAATATATTTCTATTTCATTGTTCTTATTTTTCCACTATTTTCCATTTTAATAGAAATAGAAAATAGAAGGTATGGAGATCTGATTTCAGATTGGCCTAAAACAATGTTTAGTTGAAGGACTTCTATTTCAGTATTTCAGATTTTTCATTATTTTCAATTTTAAGAAAAATTGTATACAGAATATATTGAGATTTAATTAGAAGGTAACTTAAAAAGTGTTGATATGAATACAGAATAAACGATTAAGTTAGTCGAAACGTATTTTTAACCCAGCAGGGAAACTATTGTATTTACTTCCCTTGCTAATGGGAAGCTTTGTACTCGTGAGAAAATCATCCTTCGAAAATTTGTTCTTCTTTACGTCCTGTTTTCCCATTTTCGTCGGTCTGTCTATGTGACTGTCGGGCCTCCCGATCTGTTGGCGGGGTAGCTTTCGAACGAGATTAAAATATAATACTTGAATTATAGATGAAACCTATAGTTCTTAATATGATATAATTGATATCGTTTTAGGACAAGAGAGTGAAAGAGGTGGAAATTTACCTACTCTTTACCTAAGTACTTATTTTAGAACTACGTGTGTGCAACGAAAGTACTGGGTATACGACTTTACCGATTTTTTAGAAAACACGGTTTAAATCAAAATCTCCTTCTCTATGTCAGAAAAGTGTAGTAAGGTATGAAGCAAGGTGGAAAAACTCGCATATATCTATACTCTTCACGAAACAGCCATTTACAGTTTGCTTTTACGAGTACCTTAATATCTAAATCATGTGATGGCAATCGATTGTAATTTTACGTATTTATTCATATATTTTGAAAATATAATAGGTATTGGCCCTGAATGCCTTTAGGCCTTAACTTATTGCTATTATTACGTTAAAAGTAACGGGTATTGATAAACATAACAAAATTTAATAAACCTCCTTTGAAGAATTGAAAAGGTCATTCACTAGTTGTAGTAATTTTGTGGAATACTACAAATTAGGTTGGAGTTTTTTAGTTTCCTGGGCCCAAAATATCGTATTATATATTTGAATAGTACTTTTTATTCTACTTCATTTGTAAAATCGGTAGCCGAACAGGTATCATATTTGTTTTATGAAGTTTAAAAGAAAGTTCTATGGAAAGAAATATTTGCATCTCTTTGTTTACTTGAAAAAATTACTCTCCGGGAATTTTGTATTATTGCTACACGTTTCAGGGACCCCAGTTTACGAAGAGACTAGATTGAATCAAAATAAGGTCAGAAGTTCATATAAAAAGCTCATTACCGAGCTACACCCCTCCTAATGGGGTACCCGGAAGATGGCAACCGTGATAGGTTGACACTTAAAAATTAGGTATTGTCCTAAACTGCATGCACTGATTCGAACCGTGCTACGAAAATTGTCGACATTTCATCAGGGACTTCAAAAGTCGGGAAAGACGGGGTAAAAATAGCCTCAACTTTTTTGTATATTTTTTCTGTATCAAATTATAAAAACTCAATATTCCTCACGAAAAAAAAAGGGTCTCTCATTAAACATAATTGAATGAGCCGTTTGTGAGATAAACTGATTTAAAGATTATATTATACGGCAAAAAAATGCATATTATTACATAGAATGTTTTATTAATCTCCTTCAATAATATTTTCTATGATTATTGTTACTAATTATAATTCTTTAGTAAAAAGACACATAAACTAATAAATTAACAAAATTCATAAAATATTTTATCCATTAGATAAAATATTTTATGAGTGAAAAAAAGCACCTGTCTCATTGACAGGTGCTTTTTTTTTTATTCAATAACAGGCACCTTTTTTTGTAAAAAAATATTGAGTTTTTATAATTCCACATAGAAAAATATAAATTTCAATGTACAAAAAAGTCAGGGTTATTTTTATCACGCTTTTCCCTATTTTTAAGGTTTCTGTTAACATATTGACAATTTAAGTATCACGGTTCGAATCGAAGCATATATATATATATATATATATATATATATATATATATATATATATATATATATATATATATACAGGGTGCCCTATATGTATGGAATAATGATTCCACAGCATTTAATAATCAGTGTATCAAAAAATTTTTTAAGTAAAAGTTGTAGAGTTTTTATACGGCGCACATGATGACGTTGACAATAAAATGTTTTTAACTGTCAGATCGAAGAAATTACGCCATCTTGATTTTTTTTTAAATGGAAAGTTCTATATATGAATTTATTTTTGAATCCTACTAAAAATTCTAGATATTATTTGTCTAACCGATCATATGTCTAAATTGAACTGTTTTGGAATTACTGATATTTGAAATTAAGGAGATCAAATTAATTTTTTCTTTTTAAGTTGGCTTGTGTCAAACATGTACTATCAGGTAACGAAGTAACGCGTCAAAAAATGATTTATTGACGAAAACGTTTATTGCTGCATTTTGTGAAACTGCAATTTGAGCATAATATCATAATGGTACATTTAACAGAAACTGAAAGAATCACTTTGTTAATGATGGTTGGTTACGGAGACCTTAGGAGAACACAATAGGAGGTGTGTGATCTTTTTAACGCAGAATATCCGAATCGAGAACCTATTACTCAATCCGTAGTTAGCAAAACATTAAAACGATTTGGACATTCAGGTCATGTTAAGGATCGTTCTAAATCTGGACCTCCAAAAGTTAAAACAAGCGATGGTAATAAGATAATGTTTTATTGGAAATTACAGAAAATCCCCATACAGCCACTCGTCAGCTTTGCCTAGACCACAACATAAGTAAAGTTACCTTAAGTCGTATACTGAATGAAAAAAAATTCATCCATACAATCCCATTCTATTGCAAGAATTATCTGAAGATGACTACGATAGACGCGTTGAATTTTGTGAGGTCATGATGGAACGAATCAATAATGATCCTAACCTACCTTCTGACGAGGCCACATTTTGTCTTAACGGAAGAGTTAACAGGCATAACTGACAGTACTGGTCTACTGAGAATCCCCACTGGATAATGGACAGTCATTCTCAAAGACCACAAAAGATAAACGTGTCGGCAGGGATTTGTGGACGTCATGTCATTGGTCCCTTTTTATCGATGAGAATCTTACAGGACAGCATTATTTACAGTTACTTCAAGAGCAAGTTATTCCTACTTGTGCAGGACTTTTTTCCGATAAAAATAATTTAGATACTCCTAACAGGAATCTGTACTCGTAGTATCAACAAGGACGGGGCACCTCCTCACTATGAAATCAGTGTTCGTAGATATTTGAATGCGATTTTTCCTAATCGATGGATAGGCAGAAGAGGTACCGTAGAATGGCCTGCAAGGAGTCCCGACCTTACGCCACTTGTTTTTTTTATGGGGTCATTTGAAAACCAAAGTTTACCGAAGTCGACCTGAAACTGTAGAAGATTTATAACAAAGAATTCAATATAAGGTAGCAAACTTTGATCAGGCTGTTTATGACAGATTGAGTCATTGCCTCGTTATTAACGGTAGCCATTTTGAGCAATTATTACCTTAAAAATTAATAGTTTTTTTCTTTTTTTTATTCTAAATTTCAAAGGACAATAATTCCAAAACAGTTCAATTTAGACATATGGTATGTTCGACAAAAATCTAGAATTTTTACTAGGACTCAAAAATAAAATAATATACAGGGCTTTCCATTTAAAAAAATCTAGATGGCGTAATTTCTTCGAACTGATATTTCAAAACATTTTATGGTCAACGTCAGCATGTGCGCCGTATAACACCCTTTAACTTTTATTTAAACATTTTTTTGACACACTGATTAATAAATGCTGTGGAATTCATTCCATACATATGGGACACCCTGTATATGTATATATATATATATATATATATATATATATATATATATATATATATATATATATGTATATATTGATCATTTTACTTAAAATAAAATTTCAGTAATACTAGAAAGTAGCCATCTAACAAAACCAGCTCTAATTAATTAACCATAAAATTTAGTTTCGTATAATAATTGACTTTTATTGCAAATTAGTCACGTACCTTTTAGAACATGATATTTTTCCTTTAATTGCAAAAATACGTGTTTCTATGCATACTTTTTTAATGTATGGTATACTGTAGAATTAGCTGGCGCCTAACCATTTTTAAACGGCTACTTGTTACAAAAGTGTTTCAATATGGTATTTGACTATTGTACTACACAGAGACGTAATTAAACTAGTGGGGATTATTTTTGCGGTAGGGAACTACCGACTTCTAAAATAGTTGCTTATTGCAAACATGTTTTAATTTGTTACATAATAGACACTTAAATAAATTGATGGAAATTATTTTTGTAGTAGGGAACTACCTACCTCTAAAATGTAAAATACTTAAATAAATTAAATTCTCATATTTACAGAATCACCCACTATAAATTATCGATCATGTGGTCTTATTAGACTGATACTTCAATATATAATAAATAATACTAACGCGAATAGTGATAAAGAAGTAACGTGCCAATATAATAACAAATGAATAAAACCGACGATTTCTCTCTGCATACTGGTACTGTTAAACTTGAACTGAAATAATAACCTTTTCATATTTTCCGGCTTCAAGATCTCCAGAAACGACGTCTATTATGATATATATCAAGCATTTCCTCGAGCCCTCTTACCCCGTTAACCTCTTATATGTTTGACTAAAAACAATTATATCTAAAATATCCTTATTATCTCAATCAAAAATCTAGGACGTTATAGAAAATATACAAGATTTATCGACTCTGCCTCCTTTCCCTTTCTTTCTCTAAAACTATATTTCTGCTTGATGTACTTTAAATGTAGTAACAGAAAGTCAGACAGACAAAATTGAGGACTAGTTTTTCATGATTTAAGGGAGCTCTGAAACTTGAAGTATTGTATGTGAACCAAAATTGATATCGATATCTCTTGTCGTTCAAGAATTATTGTTCAATAAGGCAGACAGTTCCATAGATTTTCGGAAATGGAAGGTTGTATTTTTTATGATTTAAGGAGACTGAAACAAGAAGATATGAAAACATCTTGAAGGGTGAGTTTTTCATGAACATAATACTTCCTTAAGCAAGGGAAGTAAAAAACAACTAAAATAAATTTTTAAGAAACTTAAACTTTTCATATTTCTCGGCTTCAAGATCCTGTAACACACTAGTATAACGCATAGCGATTACAAACAACATATGTATACAGGATGAATCAGAGGTCTGTCAAAATTCATTTACGTAGTAATTGCAAAAGACAGAAAAAAGTTTTTAGGTACTGGACGTTGTATATTGGCACAATGTGCAATTATTTTTATCCAAAAAAGGGTGAAAAGCAAATACGCATTTTTTCCCTATCTAACAGTGTCATATTTCAGTTTAACGAGCAGTTTAGCTGGTAGTACTAATTTTTCCAACTTTTCTGAAGTGGCTGAATGTTATAATCAGAAATTGACATTTTTGGGAAGAGAATGAAAAACTAAGTTAACATCTATTTATACATACGTAGTATATATATATATATATATATATATATATATATATATATATATATATATATATATATATATATATATATATATATATATATGATGGTCACAGGTGAAATAATTAACAATGTTCTCAACATCCAAGGTTCCCAATTACATCCATGTTTTAAATTTGGTTTTTAGAATTTTTGTCTACAGTGTTTTAGTGTGTATTTTATATATTTTATGGATTAACCAACTTTTATATGTAACAACTTTTGTATGTATAACCTACGGCCATTCAGGCTAACGAAATCTTTGCACTTCTCATGTGAGTTTTTTAACTTATTATGACTAATATCTTATTCTTGTTCTACACTAATTTTATTTATTATAACAACCTAATGATAACATCATTAATTTAAAGTTGTCCCAGACACGATCAGTGAATACGCTCTGTTCTTCTTTTCAGTTCTGCCCTGAAGAAGGTCCCAATCCAGGACCGAAATATTGGCTTAATGAAAATTGTGTGATCTCTTATCACGCCCTTCTTGCCGAGTTCCCCAACTAAGATTGTATTTTTAATAATTTTGGTAGATACGGCAATTTTTTGCTTTCTTTCTTTATTCTATATATATATATATATATATATATATATATATATATATATATATATGTATATATATATATATATATATATATATATATATATACATATATGTATATATATACATATATGTATATATATATATATATATATATATATATATATATATATATATATATATATATATGTATATATATATATATATATATATATATATATATATATATATATATATATATGTATATATATATATATATATATATATATATATATATATATATATATATATATATATATATATATATATATATATATATATATATATTGGGTGATGCACTGTGGATGGTCTATTAGATGTTTCGGAAGAACCACTAAACATATCGATTGGAAATTTTGGTCGTATACGTTAGCGAATTTGTTCTATCTATCTAAAATAGTGTTACCACTTCTATCGGAAAGTAGCAGTAACTCTGATATTTTAAAACGAATATCCTGTCTTATATCATGTTTGGATTTTCTAAGTTTCTTATATTTCCTCATTGTTATTAACATCTTTTTGTACTATCCTATAGCTATCCCTTACAGTTTTCGACATTTTAATTATTGTCTAGTTCTTTATTCAGAAAATATTGCCTGATTAAATAATACAATACCTATGCTTCTAGAAGTTCCAAGAAACTTAACTCCAGGTTGAGATTAATTAAGGCTCAAAGGTATCACATCCTCTAACAAAATCCCATTTAGGGTGATAGTTCAAAAACAATTTCGTGTTCGTTCGTTACAAAAATTGCCATAAGTCCCGTTTTTTAAACGGAACACCTCATATCTTAGATACTGTTGCAAAAAGCTGCTGGACTTTGCTTTTTCCTCATGTACAATGTTTTTATACCTAACTTGAATATTCTTTGAATTTATAATAATTTATTTACCAGGTGTACAAGTACGAAAAGCGGATTTCAGACAACAGATGGTGCACCAATGCAGTTTGTGCTATAAAGATTTGACATTGCGCCATTTTGTTGTGTCATCAACAAGTGTCAGACGCGCACGAGTGATAAATTGGAAAAGGGTGTGCATAGTGTTGTGTTTTTGTGTTCAATATGTCGAAATTTATACCGAACAACGAGCATTCGGGGACAGCATTAATTTTTTGTTTTCATTTGAAGAAAACTGCTGTTGAATCATACCGATTACTTCGAGAAGCTTATGGTGAACATGCTCCATCGCAAGATACGTGTGAACGATGGTTTTGGCGTTTCAAAATTGGAGACTTCGATGTTGCAGGCAAGGAACGTGGAAAACCGCCAAAAAAATACGAAGATGTGGAATTGCAAGCATTGTTGGACGAAGATGATTCGCAAACACAAAAACAACTCGCTGAGGAATTGGGCGTTAGTCAACAAGCTGTTTCCAATCGGTTACGAGAGATGGAAAAGATTTAGAAGACCGGTAGATGGGTACCACATGAGTTGAACGACAGGCAAATGGAAAATCGCAATAACACGTTTGACATTTTGTTCGTTCGGTACAAAAGGAAGTCGTTTTTGCATCGCATAGTTACAGGGGATGAAAAGTGGATTTATTTTGAGAATCCTAAGCGCAAAAAATCATGGGTAGACCCAGGAGCACCATCCACATCGACCGCAAGACCGAATCGCTTTGGCAAAAACACGATGCTCTGTGTTTGGTGGGACCAGAGGGGCGTGGTCTATTATGAGCTGTTAAAACCTGGGGAAATAGTTAATACTAAACGTTACCAACAACAATTGACCGATTTGAACCGTTCGCTGCTTGAAAAAAAAGCCAGAATACCGAAAGAGGCAACACAAAGTCATTTTTTTTCATGACAATGCTCCATCACATACGGCAAAACCAGTTCGCGACACGTTGGAAGCACTCAGCTGGGAAGTTCTACCCCATGCGGCTTACTCAGCAGACTTGGCTCCTTCCGATTACCACTTGTTTGCATCGATGGGTCACGTACTTGCTGAGCAGTGCTTTGGTTCGTAGGAAGATGTGAAAAAAGGCTCGATGAATAGTTCTTAGCAAAAGGGGAAGATTTTTACTGGCGTGGTATTCACAAATTGCCCGAAAGATGGGAAAAAATGTATAACAAGCGATGGAGCATACTTTGAATAAAGCACTTTTTATCATTCTTCCGAATTTAACATGTTTTTTTTAGAAAAAAAATCATCATTTCATATTTGTACACAACGCTTCATATATTGTTTTAAAATGCGCTTTTAATTAAGTAGCTTCGAAATTATCATGACATAAATTTGACGTTTCGCCACTATTAGTGTTTGTTGGTGCTGTGTATTTCTTACTGTTAAGTATAGAGTGTAAAATAAAGTATCTAGTCAGATGGAAGCCGTAGTTCCAGAAAATTCGACGAAATGTAACCTGATTTAATAACAATGACATAAGAAATTTAGACCAGTTCAGAAAAATTTCGGTTCATTGTTGAAAGTACCCGATAGTATATCTGGGCGTGTAACTTCTAATGAAGAAAATGAAATAAATGTTTTGGCTTATTTTATGTCTTTTCTCAATCATTAGTAACGAGTACAATAAAAGAAACTGGTCTAAGTTACATTTCTACTCGGCGATTATTGCATAAGTATAATATGCACGACGATGAATTTGTTAAAGTTCAAGCTTAGAAACCACAAGATTGTCCACAGAAGGTAGAGTTTTATAAAAATTTATTAGTTCATATTCAAGAAGATTCAGAATTTTTATGAGAAAAAATTTGGGCTAGCGAAAACCCTCATGTTATGAAAGACTCTTCGTTTTAAGAAATGTTTATTTTTAATATATCTGGGTTAATGATGGACAATCAAATACCTTATTTAATGTCGCAGTATATGACGAAAAATTAACATCCAGAAAATATTTGGAAATAATATCCACATTAGTTGAGGAATTTACAGATAATCTTCCACTGGCACAATATTAAAGTACTTGGTACCAATTTGACAAGGCCCCTGCATATTGTACGGTTGAGGTAAGTGCTGAGCTATAGAGACCTTTTAAAGATTGATGGTTCAGATGCTTGGGGCCTTAAAATTGGCCTTGATTTAATACTTTTTGATATTTATCTTTGGAGTATATTGAAAACATTATTTACAAAGCCTCGGTTAATACTAGAGAGAATTGAATGAATTAAGTTTCCAGTCGCTAGATTCCGCGGAGATGCGAAGTGCTACTATCGAAGGTGTACGTACCGAGATTCTAAAGTGTTTAAAAGTAGATGGCGTAGGATTTGAACAAATACTGAAGTGATTATTATAAAATACATCATATTGTTAACAATTCTGCAGTTATTCTTATCTACTTATTAATTATTACATTTAATTAGTTCTATTATTATTTTTTTTTGTTCTTTTTTCTCACGTTTGGTCTATGTAGTTCCATGCTTGGCTGACGGGCTCAAGCCAAGTCAGCACAAACGCTATTACCATTGTGTATTAAGGAATGACTTAACAATGTTACATGTTTTCAAAATCACTGACTTCTGAATGTTCCTGTGTATATTTGTGTTGAGTCCTAATTGTACTAAGTGTGATGTGAATGTTGTTGGTGTAAGGCGTGTGGCTGATATGACGAGGAGGACAATGATGACTTTTTCTTGTTTCCATACCCTTTTTATTTCTGTAGCAAGGTCTGTGTATTTGGAGATTTTTTCTGTGTATTTCTTTTGGATGTCTGTGTCGTTGAGTACAGCTATGTCAATTAGATAGGTGACTTTTTCTTTTTTTGTATTGAAAAGTAATATCGGGTCTATTAGCGGGGACTGTTATCTGTATGGATACTGATGTACCAGTAGAGCTTGTAATCTTTATTTTCAAGTATGGATGTTGGTGTGTATTTGTAGTAGGGATCTGTGTTTTCTATAAGTTTGTATGTTGTGGCTAGTGCGGTGAACTACTCTTGCCGCTGAGTCATGTCTGGCTGTGTATTCCGTTCCGGCTAATATGTTACATCCGCTTGTTATGTGTTCGACAGTTTCTTTATGCTGGTGACATTTCCTGCATCTATCTGTCTTCTGTAATAGTTGGGTCTTTGATGATATGCTTTTGGTAGGTTCTGGTTATTATGAATTTATCCTGGATGGCAAGTAAGAAGCCTTCTGTTTCAGGGAATAACTGCCCATCCTGTAACCAAGTGTATGATTGTTTTTTATTTACGTGGTCTTGTTCTATGTGGTATCTGTGTTTTCCGTGGAGTGTTTTTTCTGACCACGTTTTCATCTTTTCCTGTTATAATTGGGTGTGTCTACTGCCCGGGATAAGTCGAGAGGTGTGTAGTTTTTGTCTGCTTTCACTGTTGGTGTGTGGAGGCTGATTTGCTTGGCGTGAAAGAATTTCCTAAGAGCTTGTATCTGTTTTGCGTGTAGTGATCTGATGTCTAGGATTTCTCTTCCTCCTGCCTTCTTCTCGATGGTAAGTCTTTCTTTGCATGTGTTGGGGTGTAATTTCCTATATTTGGTGAATTGAGAACGTATAAGGATGTGAATGTTTTCTATGTCTGTGTGTGATCATTTGATAATACCAAATGAATATGTGAGTATACTCGTATGTATAGCGAACGCATTGATGGCTTTAATGAGAGAGAGTTGAGTTGTGTGTTTGTAAAAGTTTCGTGAGCCTGTTTTTGAATTCGGTTCTAAACTCTGTTTTGATGTGAGTGTGGTGCTTTGATGGAAGCCTAGATATTTGTATGTTTCTTTGTTGGCTATGTTATCGAGTGTTTCGTTGTTGATGGTTTCTGTCTCATAGTGGCCTTTCCACTGGCCTTTGTTAATGTGGAGCACTTTACATTTACTTATACCAAATTCCATATTGATATCTAAGGTGAATGTTTCTGTGATTTTGAGGAGTTCTTTCAGCTGTGTTTCTGTGGCAGCGTAGAATTTTGTGTCATTCGTATATAGGAGGTGGTTTATTTCATGTTGGTTCACTTTTTGGTGTCTGATGTTGAAGCCATGGTCTGTTCTGTTTAGTGTATTTGAGAGTGAATTGAGACACAGGCCAAATCATAGAGTACTGAGCGGAGTCTCCCTGAAATATACCCCGTCCGATGTACAGCTCTTTTGTTTGGATGCGTTCGGTTTGTGTCTTTAGGTGGATTTTGGCTTTCCATGTCTTCATAAATTGCCTGAGGTTTTGGTTGATTTAGTAGATTTTTAGGGCTCTGATTAACCAGCCGTGGGGTATGGAGTCGAAGGCTTTTTTATAGTCTGTGTAACCGATGTGAAGGTTTCTGTGATCTTTTCTGGTTTGTCCCATAATCACGCTATCTATGATCAGCTGATCTTGGCATCCTCAGCCATTTTTCCTTTTTTTTATGGATCTAGCACACGTGCTGCAGGGAAGTCCCTAAAGCGCTCCAGGAGAGGCATGTGTACGGAAAAAGCGATTCACGTTGTTCTTGAATCGCTGTAATTTGTACCCGGTGGGAAACATAGCGCTGGGCAAATTATTCCAAAGGGATGATGTTCTCCATATAAAAGACTGCTTGAAAAGCGTTGTACGCGGAGTAACAAGCTGAATCTCATACGGACGTGAAGCACCAGCCCGACGTGTATTTCTAACATGCAACGCTTTAGGAGGAATTAGGCGGGCTACATCCTTCGAATACTTTCCATGAAAATACTTGTAGAACAGACTCAAGTCGCCAACCGTTCTTCGATGTTCTAGTGAATCAAGGCCGCCGGTCAATTCCGGGTCTCTAGTCAGACAGACAGCTCTTCTCTGAACAGAATCCAACAAATGCAGTGTATGTTTGGGAGCGGAGCCCCAAACGTGGGAGCAGTATTCCCTAGTTGGTTGCATTTGAGCTTTGTAAAGAATTAACAGTTGTTGTAGGGTGTAAAGCTTTCTGGTTCGCAATAATATTCCCAACTTTTGAGAAGCTCTCCTTGCTATGCCTGCAACATGTTCATGCCAGGACATATTTGCTCCCAAACTAACGCCCAACAAATTGAGCGACGATGCTAGGGGAATGGAGTGCCCCGACATAACTATGTCGGGTTCAGCAACGTTAACTTTTTTAGAAAAAACTGCCGTCTGGGTTTTTGTAGCGTTAAATTCCACTTGCTTACTGTCACCCCAAGATAGAATTTCTTCCAAGTCATTGTTAAGTTAAACGACCTCCTGCTGTCTGCGGATATTCGCCTGAGTAGCCGATGTCCGAGCATTCAAGGTGAATGAAGAGACAAGCGTACTGTCATCTGCAAAGCTGTAGATTGGATTCCCGGTCTTTTCCAGCAGATCGTTAATATAAATGAGAAAGAGAGTAGGAGACAGTATGGAGCCCTGGGGCACACCGGTGTTCATAGTGAAGATATTAGAAAGAAATCCGTCGACTGCCACTCGTAAAGAACGCTCTCTCAGGAAACATGAGAGCCACAAACTGAACCTTTCAGACATACCGTAAGAGCGTAACTTAGCCAACAGTCCATCGTGTCAAACACGGTCGAATGCCTTGGATATGTCAAGAGCAACCTCTCGAGATTCTCCAAAGTGTTCAATTGCGTTGTTCCAAACATGTGTTACATAAGTCAGAAGATCTCCTGTTGATCTATGTTTACGAAAACCATATTGGTGATAGGTGATAATATTGAATCGTTCAAGATATTTTAGAAGATGCTCGTTGATAACCTTTACCATGACTTTCGATATCATTGAAAGCAGTGCGACTGGTCGGTAGTTATTTGGCAAGGTCTTCTTGCCTTTTTTAGGTATCGGCTGAACCGTGGCACATTTCCAGCAGGACGGAAATGTTCCCTTTCTGTAGGATGGGTTAAAAAGTCTATAGAAAATTGGTGTTAGTTCCCTTGCACAGTTTTTGAGAACTATAGCAGGTATTCCGTCAGCGCCAGAAGCTTTTTTGGTGTCTAGCTTCATTAAAATACGCTTTGTAATGCGCTCTCTGAAGACAATATCGGGCATCTTTGCACCCCTTCTGCTCTTCTGTGAGAATATTGTTGTCTATTAGGTGTTGTTCTATTTTCTTGGAAATTGTGGTTCTGGTGATCTTGTATAGGGTTGGAAGACAAGTGATAGGTCGGTAGTTTGACAGGTTCGTGTTGTCTGAGTTTTTGGGTTTGAGATATGTTATTCCTTGTGTAAGGAAAGTGGGTAGTGTGTGTGGTTGTAGAATGGCTTTATTGATTTGGTGTGTGAGTGCTTCTTGTGCGGCGGTAAACTGTTTGTACCAGAAATTTTGTATATTGTCTATTCAAGGGCATTTCTAGTTGTGTGTGTGTTTGATTGTTTCTGTAATTTTTTGTGTAGTTAATGTGCAATTTTCTTGTTCTGTCACATGTTTATGTTTGTCTTCATCGGCTTTGATCTATGGGGTGTTATTATTGTGTAGTTTGGGTTCTGACCAGATACTTTTCCAATAAGTTGTGAGTTCTTGTTTGTTTCGGTGGTTCAGTCACTCCTGTCTGCTCGTTGTACATAGTTTTTTGGTAGAACTGTTTTTCGCTTCTTCGGAAGGGGTTGTTGGTGTCTTTCCTCTCATTTGATTATTTGTGTCTACGGAGTCTTGCGGCATATAAGGATAGTTTTTGTTTTAAAATATCAAGGATTTCTGGCAGTGTTCGGTTGGGAGATTTGGATTTGATCTTGTCTACACCCTGTGTGACACGTTTGAATGCTTTCCCGTTCATAAACTGGGTAAGGTGTCCTAGATCTCTTCTGATGTTGTTGATTTTGTTTTCTATTCTTATTTGCCATTTGAATTTAGGTTCTGTGCTGTTGGGGTTTCTTTGTCGTTGGGGGAGTTTTTGATTATTTTATGTTAAAGTGGCGATTGCTGCTGTGTATGATATTGTGTGAATGTCTTCGATTGTGTTTAAGTTTGTTATGTTCTGGAGTATTATGTACTTGTTTATTGTGTTGAGGATTTATCATTATTATTATCTTTATTAACATAAAAAAAATAGCGAATTCCAGCAGCTTTTAGATACGAAAACAAAATACAGGGTGTTCCATTTAAATAATGGGACTTTTGGCAATTTTGTGTGTAAACCAACATGTATGCTCTAAATCCCGTTATGGGATGTGATATCTTTGGACTGAACTAACTCTAACCTGAAGTTGAGTTTCTGAAAGTTCTGTTAGCATGGGTATTTTAATATTTAACTAGGTAATATTTTCTGAATAAAAAATAGAAAATAATTAAAATCTCGAAAACTATAAGAGATGGGTATAGGATAGTACAAAAGAAAACATTCACAATAACATAGGAAATTCCAAAGTGATATAAAGATGTAGGGTATTCCATTTAAAATATCAAAGTTGCTGCTACTTTAGTAGTGCGAAGTGGTCTTTGAAGATTAACCTACATATATTGAGAAGTATCAAGATATTCGATATATTCAAGCCCAGTTAAATAATTCAGGACTTCCATTCAATGGCTGAAGCAATGACAGAGTATATCTAACCTTTATTGCTACTTAAGAAGACAAAAGATGGAAATATTCTGGGATGGCTTCAGATTATTGAATGAAAGATTCTAAAAATGGAGTTAAAATTATCTCAAATCATATATATACGAGGCTGGTTTGAAAAGTCCGTGCAAAAATAAAAACTACTTATGTGTTTGGGGTAAACTTTTTATTTTTCGACATAGTCTCCTTTTAGGCTTATACACTTCGTCCAACGATGTTCTAGTTTGTTGATCCCTTCCGAATAATAGGATTTGTCCAAGTCTGCAAAATATCCATTAGTGTCTGCAATCACCTCCTCGTTTGAATAAAATCTTTGTCCCGCCAGCCATTTCTTCAAATTGGGGACCAAATAGTAGTCCCAGGGAGCCAAGTCTGGAGAATAGGGGGGATGTGAAACGAGTTGGAATCCTATTTCCATTAATTTTGCGACCACAACTGCTGAGGTGTGTGCTGGTGCGTTGTCGTGATGGAAAAGGACTTTCTTGTGGGCCAATCGCGGGCGTTTTTCTTGCAGCTCGGTTTTTAAACGGTCCAATAACGATGAATAATATTCACCTGTAATAGTTTTACCCTTTTCCAGATAGTCGATGAGGATTATCCCTTGCGAATCCCAAAAGACAGTCGCCATAACCTTTTCGGCCGAAGGAACGGTCTTCGCCTTTTTTGGTGCAGATTCCCCCTTGGTAACCCATTGTTTAGATTGTTGTTTGGTCTCAGGAGTATAGTAATGTATCCACGTTTCATCCACAGTGACGAAACGACGCTTAAAGTCCTCCTGATTCTTCTGGAACAGCTGCAAACCATCCTTGCAACACTTCACACGATTCCGTTTTTGGTCAAGCGTGAGCAATCGCGGCACCCATCTTGCGGATAGCTTTCTCACGTCCAAATGTTTATGCAAAATATTATGTACCCGTTCAGTCGAGATGCCCACAACACTAGCAATCTCACGCACCTTAACTCTTCTGTCATCCATCACCATATCATGGATTTGATCAATGATTTCTGGAGTCGTAACCTCCACAGGCCGTCCAGAACGTTCAGCGTCACTTGTGCCCATATGGCCAGTCCGAAAATTTTGAAACCACTATAAACTGTTCTAATCGAAGGTGCAGAGTCACCATAATGTTTATCAAGCTTCTCTTTAGTCTCCTGAGGCGTTTTGCCTTTCATAAAGTAATGTTTAATCACCACACGAAATTCTTTTTTCGTCCATTTCTTGAAAATCACTCGACTTCCTTGATTCACACGAATGCCAAACACAAAGAAATAGACCAATATGGCTGAAACTTGGTGTGCGTTCATTCAAGAGATGCTACTAACTAAACATGACCTCGATACGCGCCGGTGGTGCCATCTCTCGGACTTTGCACGGACTTTTCAAACCAGCCTCGTATATATATATATATATATATATATATATATATATATATATATATATATATATATATATATATGTATATATTATATTATATATATATATATATATATATATATATATATATATATATATATATATATATACATGTATATATATATATATATATATATATATATATATATATATATATATATATATATATATATATATATATACCTAATATATATCATAGAAATACTACTTAGCCGTCATTACTTAATTACTATTGATGGTTAGAGCTCGGAGTGAATCCTACACTTTACATTGGTAAACCCTTTTTAAAAAGAAATAATTCTGGGGGATGAAAGTTAACTTTTCACCTGCTCATAATTTTTTAGGAATGTAATTTTTATTGTCCAATGGGTTTCTTTATTTTTTAAAGGAACACCTGCACTTGTTGCTTTAATAACATTCAGATATACAAACTTAAAGTTTTTTTATGTCTGGATTTTTATTATATTTATGGATAATATTGTAGTTTGTTTTTTAAGCGTTATTCTGTATTATATTAGCAAATAGTTTTCGACCTGTAAAGTCATTTAAAGGGGACATTTTTTCTACCGCAAAGTAATATATTATTCTATTTCAGTATACTGTAACATTTGAACAAGACATTCCATTTCTCTTTTCTAATCGAACTGTTTTTCTAATAAAATGGAATTTATTAAATGTTAGGGTGAGACCTTATTTTTTATGTTACCCTTTTGGATTTCTTTGATAAATGAACAGTAGAAGAAACTACACAGTTACTACCATTGAAAAATATAAGAGAACTCTTTTAAGTTCACTTTTTTAGTTACCAAATCTTTTGATATTATCCCAGAGGCATTCCAACGGATTCCATATCCATTATCAAAAGTATGTTGTCCTGTATTTGATTTCTGGAATTTAGTTAAAGCCTACAAGTCATAAGTGGCTTGTCTTGTATATAATAAGTAGCATAAACTTTCCATGTCATCCTTCAGCCGGTTACTTTTTAAGCATTCCTAAGCGTTTTTTTTAAAATAGATTCTTATATAAAAATTCAAAACATTTTTAATATCATTCTGGTAAGTTTGACTTGGTAACTCATTTTATAATTGTACTGATCGATAAGAGACTAAATATTATTGCAAGCTAACTTGAGAAGAAAAATACTAAAATATGCGGAAGAACAAAACTATGTAATAGCATTCTAGAATTACTTTTGTTCAACGGGAAAGTGACGATTAACAACAAAATTGTGGCATGGCTATGAGTTTCTTTCTAGATAGTCTATTAAAAAAGGATAATAATAAATTTATGACAAAAATTTATCGAAAACTCATGCAAATAAGTACATAAATTTTATATTAAATCATCCTTTGATTGTTAAAAGAAAGGGTAGTCTGTTTGATAAGGCTAAAATAATTTGTAAAGAAGAATATTTTTTAGAAAATTGAAACATCAAAAGTTTTTTAATTAAAAATAATTATTCAGATAAATCAAATAAATCGAATTATACATTATATTTCTGACTTTTGAAATAAGAAACAAAGAATAAGGGATAAATTTTGTTGGTTGGTTGGTTGTAGGCGAGGTAGGCGAACGTGCTTGTTTGTACACTGAAGCTTGTTAACTTATTGTGCTCCCCTCTCTTGGCTACCTAAACGTCATCTCTTTAAGAAGGGTTATTGGCTTCTTTCTAAGCCCTTCATGTAATAATTTATCGCCACGATGTAGATCTCCGAACAGTTTTTGTCTTTTCCGAGTTAAAGCCACACATTCATATAGGATGTGCATAAGACGGTGGTAAAGAGAAAGAAACCTTTCTTCCTCTTTATCACATATGTATGGAATAATGATTCCACAGCATTTATTAATTAGTGTATCAAAAAAATGTTTAAATAAAAGTTATAGGGTGTTATATGGCGCACATGCTGACGTTGACAATAAAATGTTTTGAACAGTTAGGTCGAAGAAATTATGCCATCTTGATTTTTTTTTTAAATGGAAAGTCTGTATATTATTTTATTTTTGAGTCCTACTAAAAATTCTAGATATTATTTGTCTAACATACCATATGTCTAAATTGAACTGTTTTGGAATTATTATCATTTGAAATTTAAAATAAAAAAACACAACAAACTGTTAATAAATACTTACTTATTCCTTATGCCTTTCTACCCCTTGTTAGGAGTGTAAGGCCCGTGGAGTTGAGTTATTATGAGTTATTCTATATCTGTCTTTTCCATATTTCCTTCTGTATACTTCCATCCTGTTTAAATTGTTGATTGTCTCTTTTGTTTCTTCTGTATTAGTTTCTTCTGTTTGTATGAGTTCTGTATCTTGTTCCGGTATTATGTCTTTTGTATGATTTTTGAATGCTTTTCTTTCTAATTTTTTGCATCCATTTCCTTTCCTCTCTGTTTTAGTGATTCTTACATAGTGCATTTGTTGTTCTTCTGTCAGCTCAATCTAAAAATTCAGTTAATAAATATTCTAGGTTTATTTTTAAGGTATCAATTGCTCAAAATGTCTATCGCTAACAGCGAGGCAATGATCTAATCTGTCATAAACAGCCTGAACAGAGTTATGCAGAGAATCTGGGGTGATCTATGCTATTTCCTGCAAGAAGTTTAGACTTTACGCCACTCGATTTTCTTTACGGGGTCATTTGAAAACCAAAGTTTACCGAAGTCGATCTGAAACTGTAAAATATTTACAACAAAGAATTCAATATGAAGTAGCACAGATCACTCCGGATTCTCTCCAAAACTCTGTTCAGGCTGTTTATGACAGGTTGAGTCATTGCTTCGCTGTTAACGGTAGTCATTCTTAGCAATTGTTGCCTTAAAAATAAACCTAGAGTATTTGTTAATAGTTGTTTGTCTTCGACTTCAGTGTCTGTCTGTCACACCTGATTTTCTCCGAAACTATTTGTCATAGAAAGTTGAAATTTGGTAATAATACAGAAATTGATGGCCTCATTAGACCCATGTAGTTTTGAAAGTTAAATTTTGACTTAAGGTGTTAGTTTTGGGGGGGTAAATCCGAAGTGAAAAAAAAAAATTTACTAGGTCATCGAGTGTGGTATCAAATGAAAGCTTGTGAAAACACGAGTAATATATATATATATATATATATATATATATATATATATATATATATAATGTAATACTTGCGCACACTTTTCTTTGTATTATTTTTAAAAAATCGCGAAAAATCGCTGTGCCTCCCCCTTATCTCGAAACGTACCGATCAAAAAATTTTAAAAAATTCTGGAATATTCTTCACGGGGTGTAGAAACGAAAATTATCACGAGTGCATTGCCTTTAATAATTTATCTGGTATATAAAAGAAGAACAAAAATTTCGAGGTCATCAGTTTTCAGTAAAGATTGGAAACAAACTTTGTTGAAAACTCATTTGGACTTGTTTTGTGAAGTCACTGATCATTTTATACCTCCGTAACAAAATTTTTTATTTTAAAAGCAATCAACGTATGGAACACTAATTGCGCAAGTTCAACTTGCACTTGACCGGTTATTTTATTTTAAATTTCAAATGACAATAATTCCAAAACAGTTCAATTTAGACATATGTTAGACAAATAATATCTATAATTTTTAGTAGAACTCAAAAATAAAATAATATTTAAAAGAAAATCAAGATGCCGTAATTTCTTCGAATTGACAGTTCAAAATAATTATTGTCAACGTCAGCATGTGCGCCGTTAACACCGTATAACTTTTATTTAACATTTTTTTGATACACTGATTAATAAATGCTGTGAAATCATTAATCTATACATATGGGCACCTTGTAGTTTGTATGTTGTGGGACCATTGTGGATACCGATTTTCTGTAAATGTTTCCTCAGGTGACAGTGGCCGGTGATCAGTCCCACCACTAGTTTGGTCTGAACAGATGTTGCTGATATGACCATCTGTTGATTGTCGTTTTTACCACCTATTTGGGTATCCAAATGCTGTTCTGGATCCCTGCACGGTTATAGCTTCGAATAAATAGGGAAATTTTAACTTAAAACACTATTTGATGGTTGAAAAAAGTGTAGTTAAGAGGATATACATACAGTCTCACCATTAGTTTGGCCCTTGTTAAACAAAGAATGTCAGTTGTTAGTTTCTTTGAGGGACCTCCAATTATGTTCGTAGCATGTCTTCGGTCAGATGTGGCGAGCTAACGTTCTAGATGTTGCTGATATGACCATCTGTTGATTGTCGTTTTTACCACCTATTTGGGTATCCAAATGCTGGTTCTGGATCCCCACACGGTTATAGCTTCGAATAAATAGGTAAATTTTAACTTAAAACACTATTTGTTGGTTGAAAAAAGTGTAGTTAAGAGCATATACATACAGTCCTACCACTAGTTTGGTCTGGACCCTTGTTAAACAAACGATGTCAGTTGTTAGTTTCTTTGAGGGACCTCCAATTATGTCCCTAGCATGTCTTCGGTCAGATGTGGCGAGCTAACGTTCTAGATGTTGCTGATATGACCATCTGTTGATTGTCGTTTTTACCACCTATTTGGGTATCCAAATGCTGGTTCTGGATCCCTGCACGGTTATAGCTTCGAATAAATGGGTAAATTTTAACTTAAAACACTAATTGATGGTTGAAAAAAGTGTAGTTAAGAGCATATACATTTAGTCATCTGGGTCAAAAAATTAGATTTTTGGATTT
>CM032447.1:114563792-114583792 GCA_019049505.1 Pachyrhynchus sulphureomaculatus
ATATATATATATATATGTATATCGAAGACATTTTTAATTGAGATGTACGCACAGTAATATTTAGCTTTTTTGTGTGCAACCATCTGTAAAATAAAACGGAATTGTGTTTCTGTTCTTTTTTGAGCTCATTAAAAACAAATAAGTGACATCAGCTCAAACTACAATAGAACAGGTTTTGCTTATATTTTTACGTTATTTGTAGAGATGACCATAAGCTTAATGTTCTTTCAAATATTGATAAATCTAATGCTAGAAAGAGACCTAATATTAATAGATATGTATATGTTTATATATATATATATATATATATATATATATATATATATATATATATATATATATTATATATATTAAGATATAACGCATATCTTGTATTTGGTACTCAATTGGAGGCTGACTCGCTGCAGCCAGACATGCTGACAGAGTGGTTAGCAGACTACCAAAGCTTTACAGCAGGTAGAGCGATTTTTCGAGGAGATCCCCTTAGGTATATATGGTTCAATGTAAAACAACTGAAAACGGACGAATGCTCATATTTCAGCACTCTACCCACTGTTCTCTTATTCGTTAAATCCATTTCGAGACGCGTTTCGCCGTATCAAGGCTCATCAGTCTGACTAGGATCGACAAATAAGGGAACAGAGTTTTCTGGTGCTGACGGCTAATAATGGTAAGATATAATGCGTACCTCGTACTTGTTACTCTATCGGAGGCTGACTCGCTGCAGCCAGACATGCCGACAGAGTGGTTAGCAGACTGCCAACATTGCACAGCGGTAGCACGATTTTTCGAAGGGTCTTTTCTCTTTTTTGTCGATCCTAGCCGGACTGATGAGCTGTGATATGGTGAAAAGCGTCTCGGAATGGATTTGACGAATAACAGCGGGTAGATTGCTGAAATATGGGCTTTCGTCCATTTTCAGTTGTTTTCCATGGAACCATATATACTAACCATGTCAAGGAGACTACATTAATGCTACATGAAGAAACTAAGGAGTCATTTTTTTAAATGCAGATATCCAAAAAAATAGTAAAAACCAAGACATAAGAATAAAAAAATCATAAATATTCAAGCTGATATTTGACTGTGGTTTATAGGAAAATATAGTTGTTAGTGAATGTGTCAATAGAAATAATACGAATTACTTTTTTATATTAATATTTTTCAATTATTGTGAATAAAATAAAGACCAATTTCTTGGCCTTTTTTAGTTCCTATGATATTTATCTCGGGGGGTGATACCTGGAAAATTTGTACCAAAATTCCGGATACAGTAAGCATAGTGTGCTATATAATTACACGTTGCTTATATATATTTATATATGTATATATATATTATATATATATATATATATATATATATATTGATTATATATATATATGTATATATATATATATATATATATATATATATATATATATATACATATATATATATATATATATATATATATATATATATATACATATATATATAATATATATATATATATATATATATATATATATATATTATATATATATATATATATATTATATATGTATATGTATATGTATATATATATATATATATATATCATTATATATATATATATATATATATATATATATATATGTATATATATATATATATATATATATATATATATATATATATATATATATATATATATATGTATATATATATATATATATATATATATATATATATATATATATATATATATATATATAAATATATATGTATATATATATATATATATATATATATATATATATATATATATATATATATATATATATATATATATATATATATACATATATATATATATATATATATATATATATATATATATATATATATATATATATTATATATATGGCTAGCTCAGTCAGACAGAGGGGGGATCTGAATACAAAGTGTACTTCTTTAAAAAGGAAAATAAGACTAAAGGCTTAGCATATTTGTGAAGGAGAGGCATCAAATGATAACCAAGAACCAAAGCTCCTTCGTGAAAACTAAAAATCTCTTTTATGGGAACCCTTTCCAATACAATAAACTAAAAATCGACGACCGGGTGGTGGCAATTTTTCCCCCAAAAAAGAACCATTTCCTATAGTGGAATTTTAACAAAAAAAATACAAAAATGCAAGCAAGAACTCTAATAACATTTTTGATAGGAGTTGTACTATATATTCGACACAAAAAAAAATTACTGGTAATTCTGTAGTAACTCTATTGTCTCAAAAATATCAGTTTCAGGTATTATTTTGTTAAGTCAAATTTTTTTCAAATCATGTGTATTTTATCAATATTATTTTCTGATCGAATAAAGTTTTTCAATGTTTCAATTTTAAATTGAAAGGCATATCAGACTGAAATTTGGTTATATCTCGGTTTGTAAGCGTTTAGTTTCAAAAAAATATATAATAATTCAAAAGCTAGTCGAATATAAGGTATCTGATATATCTTTCAATATTTGTCCCAGACATTGTTTCTAAAGCGTACAAAAAGGCACAAGCGATCGTTATAATATACGAGTATAGTATAGGAGCAATACCGATTCGTTTCGGTTAATTATTGTTGTACTACTTGCAGTTTTTATTTGGCTATTACAATGCAGGTGTTCAAAAATCTGTCAGTTAATTTAATACTACATGAAATGAGTAACTGAGATATTAAGCAACTTTTTCATGTGATAAGTTGCTAACCTTTAGTTGTTTATCTTTTCATTTGCTATGCCCATTGGTTTTTAGTCTTCTGTACGGAACACTTTTGGGATCACTTCGGTGTCAGTCTGTCACACCCGATTTGCTGTTTGTTATATAAAATTGAAATTTGGCATAAACATAGGAATTGATGGCCAATCAGAGCCGTGTGTAGTGTTGAAAGTTCTTGACTTACTGAACACGAGCTCAGTGGAGTATTCTTTATAAAGTGTAGATTGGTCGAAAATTATCACGAGCGCATTACGTTTGATAATTTATCTGGTAAATGGGAGCGGAAATCGGAAATGAAAGAAGAAATTACCAGGTCATTGAGTGGGGTGTCAAATGAAAGCTTGTGAAATCACAAATTCAAAAATATATATAATGTAACACTTGCGCACACTTATCTGGGCAAGCACTGATCAAAAAATTTTGAAAAAATTCTAGAATATTCTAGTGTGAATTATCACGAGTACATTACGTTTCATAATTTATCTGGTATATGGGGTGAAAAAAAATTACCAGGTCTTTGGGGGGTTCAAACGAAAGCTTGTGAAAACTCGAGTTCAAAAATATATGTGATGTAATAGTTGCGCATGCTATACTTTGTATAAATTGCAAAAAATCGATGTCTCCCTTATCTCGGAAAGTACTGATCACAAAATTTTGAAAAAATTCTGGAATATTCGCTATAAAGTGTAAAATTATCACGTGTGCATTACGTTGGATAATTTATCTTGTATATAAAAAAACGATTTGACCCACAAAATGGCGAAGGTGAATATAATTGGGACTAAGAGCTATTGCTTTAAGCATTTGCCTACCAACGAATAGGTACTGAGATAAAATAATTTTATTTTATTTGTTTATAATTTAACAAATATTTAGGTAGTCAATATGTGTTTTCCACTTTTATTACTAGATTCTAGAATGAGCTAGATTGATTTATTGGCTATTAGACAGCTAAGTTGCTATAACTATTATACATTATTGACTAACAAAAACGTGAAAATACATATTGAATTTTAAGATGTCAGGGCCTAACTAACTTAGCCTAGGTAAGGATTTTATTTTATTTTAAAAGCAATCACAGTATGGAACACTAATTGCGCATGTCCGACTTGTATTTGACCAGTTTTTGTTTAGTTGAGCTTACTTTATTTTTTAAAATATTTTCTGCTATATCAAATTCAACTAAATTTGTCGTTAACCATAAATCGTGATTTGCCGTTTAATAATAAACTATGAACAAATCCTTTATTTACCATAGTTGACGGTTTCTTAACTGTAACCATTTTCAAACACGTGCATTAAGATAAAACTGTCGTAACCGATCTTTTATAGAATTGTTTACATGTGTTTTTGTTTACTTTTTTACTGCATTACACATTACTTAATGTTTAATCAGTACTGAAACTTATATCCTATATTTTATTATAGGTACACGATATCCTAAATTTTACACAAAGTAACAGTTAAGACTTAAATAATCATTTTGTCATTATTTATTAACTTTTTATCAATTATATATTATGAACATGGGAAAATGAAAACAAATTTATTTAACAAAATAAAAAAATGAATTACTTTAAAAAAAGAGAAAACGACTATTCTTGTCTCAATGTTGGTTTGATCTAAGCACAATGATTGTTGTTTTTTGTAACACTAATAGAGTCTTTGAGAACATATCTAATTCAAACTTATTTCATGTTTTGATGATGCCTTTATGAGCACCTGTAAGACTTTTTTTTAGAACAGACTGAATCGTTTTTTGGATAGAAGGAAACAGTTTCAAAGGGAAGGTCAATGTCAATTCGAACGTCAGACAAGATACAAAGAGTTCATAAATTCGAATTCAATGATCGTAAGACACTATTGAAAACGTTAGAAAAAGCATCAAACATCTATAGGGAAAGAATTTTAAAAAAAATTGTCCAAAGTTTCCAAAAAAAAGAAATATTATTGGAGAGAAGATATGTTGTTTTTAATATGGCCCACAAACAAAGAGGTAGAGTGCAGAATGAATGTCAAAATCATCACCGCAAACCAAAAACAAAAAGCGAAAAGTTCCAACAAAATCTAGCATTTATTTTCTTGGATACGCAGAGATTGCATAACGCTCCATGTTTTTCGTATACATTATATTATAATGTAGTATTTAAATTACCTCCCTTTACCTAAGTTTCATTTTGTAAAACACCAGGTACACATACATCCTCGTTGTTACCTTGTTTACATATTCTTGGTTTGGTTGAAGTCCATAGTTTATTACTTTAAGCTGGTCTTGGAATTTTTCCTTTTGTTCTGGTTTAATCCTTAATTCTTAAAATAAACCTATGATTATGCCTTTTTTGTGTCTTTGTCAGTGCTAAGTCTGCTTGATTCGGTCGTTTTTTTATTTTACTTTGAGGCATGTTCTGTTACCCTTCACTACGGTCAGATTGGAATTGTTACACAGCGTAGTCAGTGCATGTAGCAAATTATGAATTTTATTGTTTATTTTCCTCTTTATATGGATGTATTTTTTAGTTTATTTCTTTATTTTTATTTCACTTTACCGATGGCAGTTAGACGTACCCTTATTATTGAGTATTGTCTGGATTATTTACTAGGCAACCCAGCCTCCCTCCATTCAATTTTAATTTCATGACAGAATTATTATTGGTGGTTTTCCCGTAATAATTTTTCTTTTTATGGGTATAGCACACACGTGCTGCAGGGAACTCCCTAAAGCGCTCCAGGAGTGGCACGTGTGCGGAAAAAGCGATTCACGTTGTTCTTGAATCGCTGTAAATTGTACTCGGTGGGAAACACAGCGCTGGGCAAATTATTCCAAAGGGATGATGTTCTCCATATAAAAGACTGCTTGAAAAGGGTTGTACGCGGAGTAACTAGCTGAATTTCATACACCGATTTGGGAGGAATTAAGCGGGCTACATCCTTCGAACCCTTTCCATGAAAATACTTGTAGAACAGACTCAAGGCGCCAACCGTTCTTCGATGTTCCAGCGAATCAAGGCCGCCGGTTAGTTCCGGGGTCTCCGATCAGACGAACAGCTCTGTGTGTGATTTGAAAATTATATCCGATTGTTCGAGCTAAGTTCTAATGACAATTGCAGACCTCAAAGCAAAGATTGAATATTCTGTGACTCTTCTGAGTTTTCTTGACATCAGAATTGATCTAGAAACTAGCCGGGCCTGGTCGAGAGTGTGAAATAAGTAATAAGTCCCTCCTATAATAATAATAAAGTTTATTATAATTATTAAAATTAGATATTATATAGAAAAAAAAATAGTGCACGAGCAAAAGTTATTAACAAAAAAATAGTAAGTAAATATTACTAATTGACTGAAGTATATGTGCTTATAATACGAGAATACCGATTTCCTTAATTTCATTGGGTGAGATGATCCTGAATTAGTAACAAAATGACTGCAAGTCATTCAATATAATGTATAAAAGATCTAACTAGCCAATCTTAGACAGTACTCCAAGTAACTTTAGTTATCCACTTAATAAAGATACTGGTTCTATACTCTACTAACATTATTACACATTTACGAGGGCCGTCTTTGAAGTTTTTACAAATGACCACTAGATGGCGCTATTGAGATATGACATTACCATTGTTGTAAAATTTGACATTTGTTATTGTTAAAACAGTGACAGCTCAGAAATTGGCAGACTCATTTGTTTACAGTGAGCATTTAAAAAAACAGTTTTGTAAACAAATACAAATTTCACGTGAAGGTTTTCGTTGGATGATTTTTTTACGGTTTTAGTAAAGGCCTAACTCAACAACAATGCCTCGAATCGCTTCTTTCAACTTTTGGTAATGAATCATCATCAGAAACGACTTTTTATAATTGGTTTGCAGAATTTCGTCATGGTCGTGCTTCCGTCAGCGATGAATTTCGTGAAGGCCGACCAAAATCGGTTGTGGTCCCAAAGGACATTGATGCTGTGCGTAACATGATTAAGAGGATCGACATGTGACTTACCGGTAGAGGTATATCTAAGACATATCGAAGACTGCAGTACTTTCGATTTTGCATCAACATTTAGCTGTGAAAAAGAATTGTTCCCGATAGATTCCGCATAATTTGACCGAAACTCAAAAAGAGGCTCGTGTCCATTGGTGTGAGGAAATGGTCAAAATTTCGACCGAGGATATGCAAAATCCGTATACAACATCGTAACTTGGATGTATTCGTAAGAGCCAGAAACTAAGCAACAATCAATTGTTTGGGTGTTCCAAGGTGAACCGAATCCAACAAAAGTTGTTCGCTCGCGAAGCACTTCCAAGAAAACAATCGATCCTTTCTTTGGTTATACTGGACTTGTTGCCACCATTGCCTTAGAGGAACGAAGAACAGTTATTGTTGAATGGTATACAACAATTTGTTT
The DNA here is from genome assembly GCA_019049505.1 of Pachyrhynchus sulphureomaculatus. NCBI lineage: Eukaryota > Metazoa > Arthropoda > Insecta > Coleoptera > Curculionidae > Pachyrhynchus > Pachyrhynchus sulphureomaculatus. Next base: position 114,570,913 of record CM032447.1, read on the forward strand.
ACTAAAAGTCATCGATGAAATCAGATAATGCCAGCTCTCACACAGCATGTCAAGCAATTGATTATTTGACGGAAACAAACATCGAATTGATGTCTTATTGCCCATATTCACCTGATTTATCACCTAACGACTTCTTTTTGTTCCCGAATGTCAAAAGAAATGCATGCAATGCGATGTTTATCACCTCTAGAAGCTATATCTCTTTCATGCGTTATTTGTCATAAACAATTCATAAATTACATGTTCGAATGCTGGATTTAAATTTACAATAAAAAAAGTTTTAAACTAAAAACATAAGGTATTTAAAGAGAAATCAATATAAGGTTCTGGACTGGCTTCTCTAGGTTAGAAAGCCCAAGGGAAAGTGATATGCGGCAATAATGGTACTCTAACCAAAGCTCACTCGAAATAAACTCCATCGTGAATCAATAACGCTTATCCGCAAAAAAAAATCAGCAATAGACTATGCGATTTTGTATGCATGTTTTATAACGTTTGATTCAACATTTTCTTATGAGCCATTTACAGGTTACCTCAGCAGTAATTTAAAATAATATCAAATTCTAAAACATTTTGGGATATTATGAATATTTAAATAATGAAACATGGAGGGCCTAGAAAAATTGTGTTAAAAGTTCCGTTGGGTGAAAATTCGGAATACGTTAAAAGATGATAACCGATATTGATAACGTATACAACCTTTATTTTAACAGAAGATTTATTGTCTTACGGCTTAGCACCTAAATTTTCAACGACTTTTTCTAATCTACAATATTTACAAAAACATTCATAAAATTTATTGAGGTTAAAAGTATTCGTCATGTTATGGAATGGGAAAAGTATGTAAGATATTACTCGGCTGATAACGAAATTGACTTGCATCACCAATCACAAGAGCAAAGTCGGGAGTTTTTATCTAGTAATTACAATGTTGATAAACTAGTTTATAATAAGTGTATATGTACAGTCTGTCAAGTAAGAACGTGACTGCTTGTATTCTTGAAAAATCTACTTCGAGAACATATTTTGCCATTAATGTATTTTTTGGTGTGCTAACAATGGCGCAATTACCTTAGTAAGTTGTCCAATCGCCTCCTCCATCAATAATCGATTCATGCTGCCGACGAGATTCTCTCAGAAAAGACTGTTGCAGAATTTCGTCATGGTCGTGCTAGTAGTTTATAATAAGTGTATATGTACAGTCTGTCAAGTAAGAACGTGACTGCTTGTATTCTTGAAAAAATCTGCTTCGAGAACATATTTTGCCATTAATGTATTTTTTGGTGTGCTAACAATGGCGCAATTACCTTAGTAAGTTGTCCAATCGCCTCCTCCATCAATAATCGATTAATGCTGCCGACGAGATTCTCTCAGAAAAGACTGTTGCAGAATTTCGTCATGGTCGTGCTTCCGTCGGCGAGGAATTTCGAGAAGGTCGACCAAAATCGGTTGTTGTTCCAAAAAACATCGATGCTGTGCGTGACATGATTGAAGAGGTTCGGCATGTGACTTACCGTGAGATAAAGGCATCCTTAGGCGTATCGAGGACTCCAGTACATTCGATTTTGCATGAACATTTAGCTGTGAAAAAGATCTGTTCCCGTTGGATTCCGCATAATTTAATAGAAACTCAAAAACAGGCTCGTGTTAATTGGTGTAAGGAATGCTCAAAAAATTCAACCGAGGATATGCAAAATCCGTATACAGCATCGTTACAGGAGACGAAATTTGGATATATCGATACGAGCCGGAAACTAAGCAATAATCAACTCTTTGAGTGTTCCAAGATGGACCAAATCCAACAAAAGTGATTCGTTCGCGAAGCACTTCCAAGAAAATGATCACTTGTTTATAATGGACATGTTGCAATCATTGCTTTAGAGGATCGAAGAGTTAATGCTGAATGGTATACAACAATTTGTTTGCCAGAAGTTATCAATGAAATAAGAAAAAACCGAAAACGTCGCATCGCTCTTCATCATGACTATGTTCTCAGACAGTACGTCAAACAACTGACTATTTGCCGGAGAAAAACATTGAATTAATGTCTCATTGCCCGTATTCACCTGATTTATCGCCAAACGACTTCTTCTTGTTCCCCAATGTTAAAAAAAATGAGTGGACAGCGATTTTCATCGCCTTAAGTTGCTGTTGAATCCTTCCAAAGCCATGTTTTTGAGGTACCAACTTCGGAGTGGAAAAAAATGTTTTGAGAATTGATTCGAACGTATGCAAAACTGTATAAATCTTTGAGAAGCAATAAAACGATTTGTAATTAAAAAAAAATTCTCTCATTGTTTTTGTAAAAACTTAAAAGGTAGCTCGTATCACGATAAGGTTTCCATAAAATCTAAGTCTGTGCAGGAGCAATGTGAAACAGATTAGCTTATAAAGTATGCATTCCGCACAGTTCTCGTATTGTTAACGTTCCGCTAAGATTCCGCTCATGTCAAATTACGATTTTTAACCTAATTAGTTTTTTTCGTATGTACTAGTTTACATGAAAAATAATATCTTACGAAATTGTTAACTATTTAAAAATAGCATCTCCAAGAGGATGTATTTATGCAAATAATAGATTACCTTAGATAGATAGATTATTCTCTATCAAGAAAATGGTATATCTTGTTTTAGTTCATTATTAATCATCTTTAAGTGATGCTTTCTCTTATATCTTTTTAATGATGCTACTTATCTCTAAACTGTTTTACTTTTTTGTTTATGTAATACAGATACAAGGGTTACCTTTTCAGTTTTATAAAAATAATGAAAGAAACAAATTTTTTTTGATACAAATCGTTTAATTTTTCTCAAAATATTCGCCTTTAAGATTTATACACTTTTGCATGCGTTCGAACCAATTCTCGAAACATTTTTTCCACTCTGAAGTTGGTACCTCAAAAACATTGGTTTGTAAGTATTCAACAGTTTCTAGAGGTGATAAAAATCGCTGTCCACGCATTTTTTTTGACATTCGGGGACAAAAAGAAGTCGTTAGGCGATAAATCAGGTGAGTACGGGCAATAAGACATTAATTCGATGTTTTTTCCTTCAAATAATCAATTGTTTGACGTGCTTTGTGAGAGCTGGCATTGTCATGATAAAGAATGATGCGACATTTTCGGTTGTTTGTCCTGATTTCATCGATGACTTCTGGGAAACAAATTGTTGTATACCGTTCAGCATTAACTGTTCTTCGATCCCCTCAAGCAATGGCTACAATATATCCAGTATAAGCAATGAAACAAGCAATTATTTTCCTGGAAGTGCATCGCCAACGAACCACTTTTGTTGGATTCGGCTCATCTTGGAACACCCAAACATTTGTGTATACAACGGATTTTGCATTTCATCGGTCGAATTTTTCGAGCATTTCCTTACATTAATTAACACGAGCCTATTTTTTAAGTTTCGGTCAAATTATGAGGAATCCATCGAGAACAGATCTTTTTCACGGCAAAATGTTCATGCAAAATCGATCGTACTGCAGTCTTCTATATGCCTAAGGATATCTCTATCTCACGGTAAGTCGCATGCCGATCCTCTTCAATCACGTTGCACACAGCATCGATGTTTTTTGAGACAACAACCGATTTTGGTCGACCTTCACGAAATTCATCTCTGATAGAAGCACGACCATGATGAAATTCTGTAAATCACAAACAAATTGCAAATAGTCTTTTTAGATGGTGATTCATTACCAAAAGTTGAATGAAGCGATTCGAGGCATTGTTGTTGAGTTAGACTTTTGCTAAAATCGTAAAAAATCATCCAACAAAACTTTCACGTGAAATTTCTGTTTTTTCACAAAACTGTTTTTTTTTAAACGCCCACTGTAAACAGTACTCAGCCAATTTCTGAGCTACCACTGTTTTAACAATAATAAATGTCAAATTTTACAACACTGGTAATTTCACATCTCAATGCGCCATCTAGTAGTCGTTTGTAAAAATTTAAAAGGCGATCCTTGTAATACTGAAACAAGAGCAGACTATATTTTTATTTTCTCATCAGATTGGTTTCAAATGACACCATCAAAAACTTTTTTGATGATTAGAGGCGTTTGATTGTGTGCAAAATGACGAAATTCTTATTGAACTTCACTCATACTTTATGGTATGGTATTGTGGTGTTGTCACTTTCAGGTTTTTATATGGATCATTTACTACATAAATTTTTTATTTTAAGCTACATCACCATTTCCCCACAAAGGCCTATAATTTCTCCGAAGACTAAAAATTCTGCTTGCCAATTTAAATCTTATCCTTTAAGAAAAGTCTTATAAAAAACAAAGTAAATAACATTCTTCTGCAAAAACAAAAAACTATTTCTCCACATGATCTCCACATGATCTCGTTGAGGTTCCAGTGAGATTCCAATTTTTTTATTCCTTAAGAAAAAAATTGTTTCGAACTATGAATAATACTCGTTTATAGCACAGATAACCTCTTCATTTGTCGAAATTTCCTTCTCCAAGCCAATGTTTGATATTAGGAAACAAAAAAAGTTACTTGGGATTAAATCTGGGGAGTAGGTGGGTGGAGAACTATTTGAAAGCTTAGCTCGTTCATTTCTGCCATTGCAACGGCCGATGTGTGAGCAGGCGCGTTGTCCTAGTGAAGGAACACTTTTTTGCGAGCTAGTCTCAGTCGCTTCTTCTTCAACTCATTATGCAAACGACCCATAAAAATTACGTAATTAGAGCCAGTCACTGTTTTACCCTTTTTCTATAGTCGATCATGCTCATACCCGGTGAGCCCCAAAAATAAGTTGCCATCACTTTTCCCGCCACTAAAACTCTTGTCGCTTTTACTTTCACCTTCGCCAATCACTGTTTTGACTGCTGAGTGTAATGATAGATCCACGTTTCGTCTACAGTCACAAAATGACACCATTTCTTCGGATTACTCTGTAACTTTTCCAAATCCGATTTTAAAATGTGCTTCTACATGTGTTTTTGGCTTACAGTCAACAAATGCACCCATTGCTCACTCAGCTTTTTCATTTTTAGAACTCGATGCAGGATATTATGTACCCGTTGATATGAGATGCCTACTATCTTAATAATCTCACGAAGCTCAATGCGATTATCTTCCACTACAATATCATGAATTTCATCTACCATTTTTTTAGACGAAACCTCGATCGGGCATCCTGAACGTTCAGCATCTGCAGTGCTTTTATCGCCACGTTTAAATTCATTTATCCAGTAAAAAATAGTGGGTGAATGCTGTTGCAGTGTCCCTATGAACTTCCGTCAGTTCAGTTTTTATCTGGGTCGCAGTTCACTTTTTTAAATAAAAATGTTTTATTGCTGAACGATACTAGGCTTTATCCATTTCTACCAAATGTGTAACACTGGTTACTTACAACAGCTGCCAATAAGCAACTGCGTGTTGCATCTATTTGAAACTTTGATCACAACCGTTACAAGAATCCCGCAGTCATACTACTTAACAAATCAATCGACCCTCGTATGTAGAAGGTGTTCTAAAGTTGGCATCAACAAAATTCGATTCTTTGTTTTCTGTAGTCATAAAAGAGAATGAAAATACTTGCTTTAGATCAGTAAATCGAATGCTTCCGAGATTAATTTTGGCTCAGGAAAAAGTAAACAAAAAATTGAACTCAGAATTATGTAGTTATATTTTATTATATGTGAAATTAGCGATATAATTTTAATCTACGTCATATGTGTTCAAACCATTTCAGAAACATTTGCTGCGACTGATTTGAAAATACTTGTAGAAACCGGCTTCTTATCTTATCTTATTCTTAAATTAAAAATTGGGAACTTTAATAAAGAAAAAGTATTATAAATTGATAGAAAGTCTTGTTTCAAAATACATAATTACTGGTTAATATACAGGAATAATTAAGTTACAATTCTATTTTTGTATGTGTCAAATTATACAGATGGTAAATTTTTAAAAATAATTTTATTAAGATTTGATGTTTTGCAGGGTTAAATAAGGATCACTAAGAATAATTAACCGGTTATACTAGGCAAACTAAAAGTTCGTGCAAAACTGATCTTGAATAAATTTAATTATTGATAAAATATGGAGTGTAAAATTGCAAAGAAAATCATTTTTATCGATTTAAAAAGCATTATAAACTTAAGTAGAACAGCATAATTACTGTTAAAGTATAGGTATAATCACTTCTTAGGCTATCCTGGTATGTATACGGTGTGCTTGTCGAGCAGTTCTCAAAAGCAATATGATTGTTGAGATTTAATTACCAATTTTTTTTCTTTCGTTTGATTGACTCTGAATGATGTAAAATGGACCCCACAAACAAACTTATTGACTACCTGCTAATTTTACTTGTTATTCTTCTATGCAACTTAATAGGCGTAATCAACTAAAAAGAGTAACATTTGATTTTATAAGGTACTATTATTTTTGAGTACCATAATGCTTATCAAACAATTTAGATTAGATTAGACGTTTGTTGACACCAGTTTTCTGTATATTTTTCAACCTATCCTACAGAAAGAGAATATTTCCTGCTTGCTGGAAATGCGGTACAGTTCAGCCAATATCCAAAAAAGGCAATAAGATCTTGCCAAACAACTATCGACCAGTCGCACTGCTTTCAATAATATCGATAGTTATGGAAAAGACTATCAATCAGCATCTTCTAAAAGATTTAGGAGGATTCACTATGATCAGCGACCATCAATAGCTTTCGTAAGCAAAGATCAACAATAGATTTTCTAACTTATTGGTGACAATAACCAAGTAGAATTTAACGCTACGAAAACCGAGGTGGGTTTTTTTTTAAGTTAACGTTGCTGAACTCAAAACAATTATGTTGGAATACTTCATTCCTCTATCACCGTCACTCAATTTACTCGGCGTTAACATGGGAGCAAATATGTCTTGGCATGCAAAGAAAAGAGATCTTTCAAAAGCTGGGAATATTATTTCGAATTAGAAAGGTTTATACTCCACAACAACCGTTAATTCCATATAAAGCTCAAATTCGACCAATGATGGAATCCTGCTCCCAAATATACACTGCATTTACTGGATTCTATCCAGACGAGTCGCCTGATTGGAGACCCAGAATTCACTAGAAACCTTGATTTCTTGGAACATTGAAGAACGGTTGGTGACTTGAGTCTCTTCTATAAGTGTTGTGCGGATGTAGCACGTTTAATTCCTTCCAGAACGGTGCATGCCACGAATACACGATGCACCAATACATCATATCCACATGAGGTTCAGCTTGTCACTCCTCCTACAACCCTTTTCAAGCAGTCTTTTATATGGAAAATCTCATCCCTTTGGAATGATTTGCCGAGGACTATGTTTTCCACCTAGTATAATTTACAGTGATTCGAGATCAACGTGAATCGCTTTTTCCGCACACGGGTTTTTCTTTACCAGCTGTTTTTTGTACAAACACCAAAAAATGTTAATGCAATATAACGTATTTATGTAGTCCTACTTTTAAGATGTGAATTAACAAACACATTATTGTGTGATTTAAAATGTAGGAAAATATGATGCCAACTACTATAAAAGAGAATTGCCAAGTGCAGGTTAACCTATTCTTATCTAAACCATTTTTAGTAAAGTTTTACAATAACTGATTTCTTATTTCTGTCAGTAATTGCGTTTTTTGACGACTAAGGAATTCGCAAATAGTGCAAAAAATAGATAAGCCGTTACAGATTGTAATAGAAACCGGTATGAATTAATATGAAGTAAATTTAAATTCTGTATGATTTATTACTTTACTTAAGCTGTAGGTACAGAATATATAACTATCGCTGCAGAAAGAGGAACAAAATGTCGCCGAAAAACGACACCGGCTGTCTACCTCTGGATCGATAAAATGTGCCCAGTCGAGTTTCTCAGAGATGCCGTGTATATTTTTCTCTATTATCTATAATATATATACTCGTAAAATGCAACGTCTCTCTGTCTGCCTGTCTGTCTGTCTGCCCGTTAGTGCGCTTATCACTGGAGAACTACTTATCCGATTTACGTACTTTTTTTTTAAAAAACATACGTATGTTCTCTGGCCAGGTTATAGGCTATATTTTATTACGATAGGTAGCATAAGGAATGAACAGTGACGATAATAGTGAATGAAGTCGGAAAAAGGTTTGCCGCTAGCGTGTTCTCTTGCAATACACATCTTAAACCATTAAATATAGAACAATATTATGTAGCAGAGAATATCTATAATTTATAATTTATAATATATATAAAATGCAATGTCTCTCTGTCTGTCTGTCTGTCCATTAGTGCGTTTATCTTGCGAGAACCACTTATCCAATTTACGTGTCTTTTTTTAAATTCATACATATATTCTTTGGCCAGGTTATATAATAATAATATTCTATATCTATAATATATAAAAAAATGCAACGTTTGTCTGTCCGTTAGTGCGCTTATCCCTCGAGAACCACTTATCCGATTTATGTGATTTTTTAAATTCATACATATGTTCTCTGACCAGGTTATAGATATATCTTTTATTACTTCTATAATATATATATATATATATATATATATATATATATATATATATATATATATATATATATATATATAAAAATGCAACGTATCTCTCTCTGTCTGTCTATCTGTCCGTTAGTGCTCTTATCACTGGAGAACCACTTATCCGATTTACGTACTTTTTTTTAAAACATACATATGTTCTCTGGCCAGGTTATCTATAATATATATAAAATGCAACGTCTCTCTGTACGTCTGTCTGTCCGTTAGTGCGTTACGTGCAGTGACGATAATACTGAATCAAATCGGAAAAAAAGTTAGCGCGTTCTCTTGCAATACACTGCCTAAACCACTAAATATGGACAATATAATGTAGCAAAGGAGATCTATAATATATATAAAATGCACCGTCTGTTTGTCCCTTTGTGCGTTTATCACTGGAGAATCACTTATCCGATTTATGTGTTTTTTTTTTTAAAACATACATATGTTCTCTGGCCAGGTTATCTATAATATATATAAAATGCAACGTCTCTCTGTCTGTCTGTCCGTTAGCGCGTTACGTGCTTTTTTTTTTAAAAACATACGTATGTTCTCTGGCCAAGTTATAGGATATATTTTATTGCGTCAGGTAACATAAAGAATAAGCAGTGACGATAACAGTGAATCAAGTCGGAAAAAAGGTTACCTTTAGCGCGTTCTCTTGCAATACACTGCCTAAACCATTAAATATGGAACAATAGCATGTTGCAAAGAATATAATATATATAAAATGCAACGTCTCTCTGTCTGTCCGTTAGTGCGCTTATTACTTGAGAACCACTTATCCGATTTACGTGTTTTTATAAATTTATATACTCGTATATGTTCTATATAATTTGATATAAGCCTAGATAATGGGAGTTATGGTGAGATAATGGGAGATAAGTATAAATAATGGGAGATAAGGAGAAATAATGGGAGATAAGTCGAGATAAGTCTAGATAATGGGAGTTATGGTGAGATAATGGGAGATAAGGGGAATTAATGGGAGATAAGAAGAAATAATGGGAGATGAGCAGAGATAAGCCTAGATAATGGAAATTTTGTAGAGATAATGGGAGATAAGGAGAAATAATGGGAGATAAGGGGAAATAATGGCAGATATTTTATTACGTTAGGTAACATAAGGAATAAGCAGTGACGATAGTAGTGAATTAAGTCCACGTGAGCGGAGCCGCGGGCCCTGCTAGTTGTCACATATAATACAATACAACGCATTAATTAATGGTCAAATGTGAAGAAACTCTTTACCTGAATATATACAGTTTCGTCCGCTGCTAATTTTCGGGAATATACATATTCGTCCGATTTACCTGGTTTAAAAATTTACCTAAATAATAAAATACGAGTACATACGAAAAGTGTATTAGAACAAATATAATTGTATATAATTAATATTAACCGGACAAATACTGAAATAATTGTTACCTAGGAAAAGAACCTGAACTAACCTGACCTAACCTGAACTAACCTCAAGGAGTAATGAGTTATGGTTAAATCACTCCTATAAGCCTAAATATTTCATAATTATTTTTATTGCATGGATTTTTTCAAATTACGGTCAAAAACAACCGTCTGCTTACTTGCGTTACCCTCGGACGAAAGTGTATATTTGAAATTTAAGACGCCGGACGAAAATGTATGTCTTAATTTATGCAAAAAGGGATAACGGACGAAACTGTAATTTCCGAATACAACATCGCTTGCACGGAATCTCTAAGAAACTCGACGTGGCATATTTTAACGAGCCGGCAATAGCCAGCGGGCTTTATTTTACGACGACGTTTTTCTCTGTTTCTCTTTTTGTAGCAATAGCTATGTTTTCTGTGCTCTAGCTAAATATCATCTTAATTTGAATTACCTTGATCCCTTATATATGAAGGCTAGTCGGAAAGTAACCTCCGTTTGCTCGAGGTTAGGGGATTAGTGGGGGGCGCAGCCATCGCTGTGTAGACAGGTATAGTAGTTAAGTAGGCATACAGGTAACATAAGATTTCTACTGGAAAAAATATTGTCAGCAGCAGACATTCATCGTGAACTGTGTGCTAAATACGGCTGAAATGTTATGAGTAAAATTGTTTTTCGTCTGTGGGTTCATTTGATTAAAAGTGGAAGAACAAACATTCACAATAGGGAAAGAAGTGACAGACCATCTATAGTCAGAACTTACTGAGCAATTTTCGCAAATTTTTTGGACTGGTTTTTACGAGGTTGTGAAAGAAAAGTTAGGCTACCGAAAGTTCTGTGTGGGTTTATTTCCGAGAACCACAAAATACAAGAAATAGGTTCAGCCTTAGCCTTCCTTTCACGTTATCACACAGGAGGAGGATTATATTCAAACAGAATTGTGACCGGGGATGAGATATGTATCTTGAGACAAAAGAACAATCAATGGCTTGGAGTCACACCGAACAAACTAAAGAAAGCTCGGCAAACTTTGTCAGCCAGAAAGGTTATGGAAACTGTTTTCTGGGATGTGAAAGGAATTCTACTCGTCGAGTTCATGGACTGTGGAACGATTATCAATTCCCGAGTCTATTGTGAAAGTTTAAAAAAAAAAAACTACAAAAAGCCATCCACAACAAATCTGTGGGCTATTGATTTCAGATGTGGTATTTTCGCATGATACAATAACACTGCTAGGTAGTCACAAGATTGTTGCATATTATATTGACAAATGGGACATTTTTGGATATCCGCCTTACAGTCCAGATTTGGCTCACAGTGATTTTCACCTGTTCATATATATGAAGAAATGGCTTGCGTCCAAGCGTTTTGATGACTATAAACAACTGCCTAAATTTAATTGGTGCCTATGTTTAGAAACAGTGTGAAGCTGTAGCTTTAAGTTGTATGTATATATATAAAATATCTGTATCTATGTCTGTGTTGTATTTATATTAAAAACAGATGTTACTTTTTGAGTAATATATCGTATATATATATATATATATATATATATATATATATATATATATATATATATATATATATATATATATATATATATATATATATATATATATATATATATATATATATATATATATATATATATATATATATATATATATATATATATATATATGTATATATATATATATATATATATATATATATATATATGTATCAGGTGTACAAGTATGAAATGCGGATTTTTTTTTTCTAAAAAAACATGTTAAACTCGGAAGAATAATAAAAAGTGCTTTATTCAAAGTATGCTCCATCGTTTGTTATACATTTTTCTCATCTTTCTGGCAATTTGTGAATACCACGCCAGTAAAAATCTTCCCCTTTTGCTGCGAACCATTGATCGAGCCATTTTTTCACATCTTCGTACGAACCAAAGCGCGGCTCAGCAAATGCGTGACCCGTCGATGCAAACAAGTGGTAATCGGAAGGAGCCAAGTCTGGTGAGTAAGCCGCATGGGGTAGAACTTCCTAGCTGAGTGCTTCCAACGTGTCGCGAACTGGTTTTGCCGTATGTGATGGAGCATTGTCATGAAGAAAAATGACTTTGTGTTGCCTCTTTTGGGTATTCTGGCCTTTTTTCAAGCAGCGAACGGTTCAAATCGGTCAATTGTTGTTGGTAACGTTTAGTATTAACCATTTCCCCAGATTTTATTAGCTCATAATAGATCACGCCCCTCTGGTCCCACCAAACACCGAGCATCATCTTTCTGCCAAAGCGATTCGGTCTTGCGGTCGATGTGGATGGTGCGCCTGGGTCTACCCATGATTTTTTGCGCTTGGGATTCTTAAAATAAATCCATTTTCATCCCCTGTAACTACACGATGCAAAAACGACTTCCTTTTGTACCGCGCGAGCAAAATGTTACACGTGTTTTTGCGCTTTTCCATTTGCCTCTCGTTCAACTCATGTGGTACTCATCTACCGGTTTTCTGAATCTTCCCATCTCTCGTAGCCGATTGGAAATAGCTTGTTGACTAACGCCCAATTGCTCGGCGAGTTGTTTTTGTGTTTGCGAATCATCTTCGTTCAACAATGTTTGCAATTCCACATCAAATTTTTTTGGCGGTTTTCCACGTTCCTTGTCTGCAACATCGAAGTCACCACTTTTGAAACGCCGAAACTATCGTTCACACGTATCTTGCGATGGAGCATGTGCACATTATATAATACATATATATATATATATATATATATATATATATATATATATATATATATATATATAACGCGTAGGCTGAAAAGTTTTTGGTCTAGCTATTTAAAATACTTTTTTTTTGCAAAAGTCAACTTTATTCATCAACATAATCTCCTTCAAGAGCGATATAATCAGTCCAATGCTTTTCTAACATTTTTACACCTTGCTTGTAGAAGGATTTGTCTTTGCCTT
>CM032447.1:114588792-114612901 GCA_019049505.1 Pachyrhynchus sulphureomaculatus
GCCCAACAAATTGAGTGACGATGTTAGAGGAATGGAGTGCCCCGACACAATTATGTCGGGTTCAGCAGCGTTAACTTTTTTAGAAAAAACTGCCGCCTGGGTTTTTTTGTAGCGTTAAATTCCCCTTGGTTACTGTCACCCCAAGATAGAATTTCTTCCAGGTCTTTGTTAAGTCGAATGACTTCCTGCTGTCTGCGGATATTCGTCTGAGTAGTCGATGTTCGAGCGTTCAAAGTGAATGAAAAGAATAAAGAGAATGAAGAGACATTAAAATAAAGGCATGTATATTTTGATATGTTGTATTTATCTAGAGTAATCAGCTAAGATTGTGAAGCTACTGTGCAAGTTCGGCTTGTGAAAAACAATATCAGTCTCAGCCCATTTACAATGTAAGTCGCGGACAAGCTTTGCAATCTCTCTGAAGCTATCACATACATCGATTTTTCCTTTTTATTACACAAGTATTAACAAGCTTCATTCTAAGAAGAGGGACTAGAGAACAAATTCTCAATATACGCCGGATAATAGAAAAAGGCAGGGAATTCCAAATAAAAACCTATATATGTTTTATAGACTACTCTAAAGCTTTCGACTGCATACAATGGAACAAACTCTGGCCGATTCTAATCAGCATGAGAACACTTATACATCTTGTAAACTTTATCCGATTCCTGTATGACAACAAAAAAGACAGAATTAAACTGTATAAGGCGTCAGAAAGGGCTGTATCACTCTTACTTTTTAACATATGTATTGAACATATAATGAGGTCTGTTTGTGGGGGTGTGACAATCGGTGGAAAAAAGCTAAAGAACCTTAGATATGCGGATGATACTGTTATACTTGCTACGTCAATACGTGACCAAGAATCCATTATGGAGCGCCTTGAAATCACTAGCAAAAACTATGAATTGACAATTAATAGAGCGAAAACCAAAGTAATGATTGTGAGTCGTAAGGAAGATCTATCACACATAAATGAGATTGCTATTGTACTGTTGTAGACCATTTCAACTATTTGGGATCTCTCATAATAAACAATTGTGGCTGTGAAACTCGACGATTAAACTAACTAAGGTCTAGAAAGATCCAGCTGCCACAAAAAACACAAAGTTAAGATTGCTATCCAGCCTTATATACTCCATAGCAACTTAGGCATTGCAAACATGGACCATTAAACAAGCTGATAAAAGACGAATCGATGCGTTTGAGATGTGGGCATATCGAAGAATCCTCAGAGTATCATATACCGCACACCGTACTAATGTATCTATTCTTGAAGAGCTTAGTATATATGACAGACAGTACCTGACATATTTTGGTCACATTATCAGGAAAGTGAACGTCATGAAAAAGCTTGTAGTATGGGGAAGGTAGAAGGTAGAAGATCAAGGGGACGGTTTCTAACAAGATGATCCGACCAAGTAAAATCTCTTCTTGGTATGGGTATGCACGAGTCGAATCAGGTCGCGCAGGATCGAGATGCCTGGAGAATGACTGTTGATGCAGCAAGTGCATAGTATCCCCGATACTTCTACACGTATTGAAAGAGACAAGACGTTATTTTAACGAATGGAGCAGCCGCAGCCTCATACTCTGTTTTTGCTTCGCGTTCACGCGTTCATTAAAATTGTATATTAAGAGTTTTGTTAACAACTAAACAAAATTTAAAGGAGAAATTACAAAAAAATAAATGGAAAATATGGGGAAAGAAAAACAGAATACCTTAGTTTATTTTTCAGAAAGTTCATTTTAAATAAATATTGAAAACGTGATTTACCTAGTATTTTCCTTGAAAATACGTAGTTCCAAAATAAGTACTGAATTTAAAGGAGAAATTACAAAAAAATAAATGGAAAATATGGGGAAAGAAAAACAGAATACCTTAGTTTATTTTTCAGAAAGTTCATTTTAAATAAATATTGAAAACGTGATTTACCTAGTATTTTCCTTGAAAATACGTAGTTCCAAAATAAGTACTGAATTTGACTTTTTGACATTAAAGAATAATTTAATCCAAACACTATAAGTTGATATTTTAATTTTTTTGTATAGGAAAAATGTTAAAGTGATTTACCCAGAACTTTTCTTGTGAACACGTAGTATTAAAAGAAGCACTGAAATTGATTTTCTCACACAGGAATATATAAGTCCAAGCATTACAACTCGGTATTTTACACAATAAGTACTTTATGGATATTAATATTAATCATATCATCAGAAAATTATTAAGAGGAAGGGTTTTTAATAAAGTTAGAAATATTGAAAAAATAATAAAATTCTTAGATTTCTCGATACCACAACCTTTAAAAATAAACGATACACGTGAAGGCTTCCTTCTAACTCCTTCCTTTACACTTTTAACCCATTATATGTTTTACTATTTTATATTATACATGTATGCTTGACATTTATCTATTATTCTACAAATAACCTTATAAATTTCTCATAATTCTATTCAAAATGTACAATTTATAACAACTTCGACCCCTTTCAGCCTCTTCTGCTATTGAAAATAATGAAAAAAATAATACAATGTTTAGATTCCTGGAGTTTAAGAACTCTGTAAAATATACATTACACAATATATAAGAAATCAACCCTCTAAGTTTCCCCTCGACCCTTTTGTCCGTTTATATCTCTCTTTGCTTCACATTCTACTCTTGATTTTCAAGTGCAAACACAACCCACTATTGCCATAGTGCAGTCAAGGATGCCCAATATTGTCACCAGACCTCCTATCATAAAACGAATTTTAATGAAGCTAGACACCAAAAAAGCTTTTGGCGCTGATTGAACACCTGTCACAGTACCCACAAAATGCGCAAATCAAGTAATTCCAGTGTTCTGTAGACTTTTTAACCTATCCTACAGACAGGGCATATTTCCTTCCTTGCTGTTGGAAATGCGCTATAATTCAGTCGATACCCAAAAAAGGTAGGAAGACCTTTTCGAAAAAAGTACCGACCAGTCGCACTGCTTCCAATAATATCGAAAGTCATGGAATAGGCTATCAATCAGCATCTTTTAAAATATCTAGAGGGACTTAACATTATTAGTGATTAACAATATGGCTTTCGTAAGCAAAGATCAATAGAAGATCTTCTAACTTATGTAACACATGTTTAAAACAACGCAATTGAACATTTTGGAGAATCTCGGACGGTTGCACTTGATATATCCAAGGCATTCGGCCGTGTTTGGCATGACGGATTTTTGAGTAAGTTACGCTCTTATAGTAGTCTGAGAGGTTTTGTTTATGGCTCTTGGGTTTCCTCAAAAAGAGTTTTTTACGAGTGGCGGTCGACGGATTTCTTTCTAATACCTTAACTATCAACGTCAGCATGCCCCAAGGCTCCATACTGCTTTCTACTCTTTTTCTCATTTACATTAACAATCTGCTGGAAAGGACCAAGAATCCTAGCTACAGCTGTGCAGATGATAGTACGCTTATTTCTTCATTCACTTTAAATGCTCGAACATATTAATATACGTCGTGCTAACACATTACATCCCTATGGGGCCCAGCTTGTTACTCCTCGCACAACACTTCAAGCCGAGTACAACTTCAGCGATTCAAGACTAACGTGAACCGCTTTTTCCGCACACGCGTCGCGACTGTAGCACTTTAGGGATTTCCCTGCCGCACGTGTGCTACGACTACAAAGAAAATATGTTTTAGTATACTATGCAAAAAATTTGTTTATTATCATAACAAAAAACAGCAAAAAATTCTTATATTACGATAAAAACCGTACAAAATTGTTTGACACTTACCCCTTTTCGCCCTTCCGCAGAAGAGATATCGCTTAAAAACTATACGTTTTATCCTTACTTCAAGTATTCTATGTGTACCGAATTTGAAATTGATATATTTTTTGTTTCGGGAGTTATCGTGGCAACAGATAGACAAGTAGACATACAGATAGATAGACAAACCGAAGGAAATGGAAAACTATGTTTTTCGTGATCTAAAAATACTGAGACAAAGAAAAGTAAAAATCTCGGTGGGTAATTTTTTTACTAATGCAATATTTCCCTTTGGCAAGAGAAGTTAAAACGTAAAATTCCCTCTACATATTATTTTTAATAAAATTCAAAATAATATCATTTTTAAAATGCTAGAGCTCAAGAACGTTAAAAAGGGCATATAATATACATAATTTACACAGAGTAACTCCTCTAACTCTCTTCCTCTCGTCATGAACCCCTTATATTTTTGATTAAAAATAATTGAAAATAATAAAAAAATTATCGGCCCTCACTCTTTTCATGCCCGTCCCGTAAAGCGATATCTCCTAAAAACTCTGGGTTATATTCCTTCGCCAAGATCGGTATCTGATTTCATTCGAGAGTTATCTAGCCAACAAGAATGGAGGAAGAATGTTTTTTGTGACTACGGACCCTAAAATCTGAAGAAATGCAAGATTCTCGTAAAGTAAATTTTTTACGAATACAACACCTAACTAAAAATCGTTATATTCAACATTAAATTAATAATTCTTATCCATCTTTCCCCATTTTCTACTTTGTACCCGGTTTTAATCATTTTTATGTGATATTCTTCCTTAAACTTTTTACAAACAAAATTATCTGTATAAGAATACAATCAGCCCATGGATGGTATGTTTGTTGTAGTATTTTACACATTCTTGATAATAAATGTATAGTCATCATTAAATAACACCAACGAATTTGATTCTATTCACAAAATTCCTTTAAAAAATAGATTTTAAATATTTTCTACAAAATTTGAAGCATAAACCTTCTGTTTGGACCCTTAGTGTTTGAAATGGCAGTCCGATAATAACTTTAGCATCTAACGTTATAAATACCTTTTGTAGTGTTCTAGTTGAGGAGAAACAAGTTAACAATTTATCCAAATAATAATGGTTGAATCAGTTTTAACATGTTGTTTGGGAGTTTATACCAGCAAACAGCATACATTTACAAACAGGAAAATCTTACTTCCGAAAAAAAACAATCTATAAATAGCGAACTTGACTTTGTTATATAAAAAAAATTTAGTTCATGCATTACAACTTGATATTTTAAATAGGTAGTTAGGTGGTTATGCTGAGAAATCAATCAAAAAAAAAAGAAACTTAAGTAAAGGAAAAGCTACTGTTCAAATCCGAAATTTTTTTTAATTGATAGCAATGAAACAAATTTTTGTTAAGATTTCCAATTTATTATAATTTCTCTGTGCCATGATGATCGTTTTCACAACACTGTGTCTTCTTCAAATAGTGTACTTCCATCAAGTATGGACTAATTCACAGATTACATAACGATCAGATTTCCTGACTTCAAGAATACTCAATCGAAAATATAATACATATTATATGAAACGATCCCTCTTAACTTCTTCCTCACCCATCTAGTTCCTTTTAGTTTTGACTAGGACTACAATTATGGTTGAAACTTGTCTGTTATGACGACCAGAAACTCGGAAAAATCTTCATAATACTATTGAAACTACAAAATATATAATGATTCCAACCCTTTGACCCTCTTTTCCCTTAAGGGAAAACCCTCAAAGACTTTTATACTTCGAGTTCATTTCCTACTTCGGGTATTATATGTGTACTAAATTTGAAATCGATATCTCAATTCGCTCGAGAGTTATGAGTTATTATGCTAATGGGCCAATATAAATGGATATTCGCGATCTATGGACTAGGGCTTAAAAAAATGCAAAAATTTTAACCAGAAATCCAATCCTTTCCTTGGGCAAGGTAACTAAAAAACATAAGGACTATACAGTATTTACTTGAAACATCTAGAATTATGCAAATTAGCATCAAGCAGCAGTAAGGGCCCCAAAGTTTTACCTACATTTTACCTGTAATGCAGCAGTTCAACAGCGTTATTGGATTACCATCTTCACTGGTCTAATATTCGCAGCCTCTTGCGTTTGAATACAATAGGAAAACGACTCTTTTTTTTTTGTTGTTTGGGGCTAAATAGTCTGAAATAATTCTGGCCAGTGGTAGTGCGCCTGGGCGTATACGTATTATTTGCGAATAGTATGAATGAAACAGATTTATAATGTCTAAACATTTATTAGAAAAAAATAATATTACTAATTAAAAAGTATACAAATGAGGAAGTCAAACAACAATGAAAAACGTATTACTAATCTTCTATCTCCGACATGCTTGAACAACTATCATTATCCGACTCATTTAAATTTACATGTATAATTACAGGGACAACAATGGTATTCACTGCCATGTCTACAGTCCACGTTTTATCTTCCACCCTCCATATGGTACATACTCGAGGTATTTTTGCCAATTTTCTGTGGAAACATTAGATATGGCATTCTGCAAAAGGTACGTCTGCTAATTTATAGGTTGTATTGTTCCTGGCAACTTCACCTTTAACCTATGCCCATATAACTTCTATCGGATTGAGCTCGTAATGATATGGTGGTAGGCGATAAACAGTAATATTATGATTTTTTGCCATTTCGCGATGACGAAACTTGTGTACTTGTCTTTACTTCTGAGAAGTTAAAGCTTTACAATTTTTAATAATTCTCTCTTAAGGCTGGGAAAAAAATGTTTTTCTTGGTCATCCAGGATTGGATATTTTTTTCAGCCAACTTAAGGTTGTAACTCGTTCTAATTTTTTAGAACGGTAGCTTGGGTTATCCATTACAATAACAGAACCGTATGGTATTTTATGGGTCTAGCACACGTACTAAGGGAAGTCCCTAAGGTGCTACAGGAGCGACACGTGTGCGGAAAAAGCGATTCACGTTGTTCTTGAATCGCTGTAAATTATACTCGGTGGGAAACACAGTCCTGGGCAAATTATTCCAAAGGGATGATGTTCTCCATGTAAAAGACTGCTTGAAAAGCATTGTACGAGGAGTAACAAGCTGAACCTCATACGGATGTGAAGTATTAGCGCGACGTGTACTTCTAACAAGCACCGCTTTGGGAGGAATTAAGCGGGCCAATCCTTCGAACACTTTCCATGAAAATACTCGTAGAATAGGCTCAAGTCGCCAACCGTTTTTCGATGTTCCAGCGAATCAAGGCCGCCGGTCAGTTCCGGGTCTCCAATCAGACGAACAGCTCTTCTCTGAATAGAATCCAATAAATGCAGTGTATGTTTGGGAGCGGAGCCCCAAGCATGGGAGCAGTATTCCAAAGTTGGTAGAATTTGAGCTTTGTAACGAATTAACAGTTGTTGTGGAGTGTAAAGCTTTCTGGTTCGAAAAAATATTCTCAACTTTTGAGAAGCTCTTCTTGCTATGCCTGCAACATGTTCATGCCAGAACATATTTGCTCCCAAATTAACGCCCAACAAATTGAGTGACCATGTTAGAAGAATGGAGTGTCCCGACACAACTATGTCGGGTTCAGTAACGTTAACTTTTTTAGAAAAACTGCCGCCCGGGTTTTTGTAGCGTTAAATTCCACTTAGTTACTGTCACCCCAAGATAAAACTCCTTCCAGGTCTTTGTTAAGTTGAATGACTTCCTGCTGTCTGCGAATATTCCTCTGAGTAGCCGATGTCCGAGCGTTCAAAGTGAATGAAGAGATAAGTGTACTATCATCTGCAAAGCTGTAGATTGGATTCTTGGTCCTTTCCAGCAGATCGTTAATGTAAATGAGAAAGAGAGTAGGAGACAGTATGGAGCCTTGAGGTACACCGGCATTGATAGTGAAGGAGCTAGAAAGAAATCCGTCGACTGCCACTCGTAAAGAACGCTCTCTGAGGAAACATGAGAGCCACAAACAGAACCTTTCAGACATATCATAAGAGCATAGCTTAGCCAACAGCCCATCGTTCCAAACACAGTCGAATGCCTTGGATATGTCAAGAGCAATCGCTCGAGATTCTCCAAAGTGTTCAATTGCGTTGTTCCAAACGTGTATTACGTAAGTTAGAAGATCTCCTGTTGATTTATTTTTACGAAAGCCATATTGGTGATCGCTAATAATGTTGAATCCTTCAAGATATTTTAGAAGATGCTGATTGATAGCCTTTTCCATGACTTTCGATATTATTGAAAGCAGTGCGATTGGTCGTTATTTGGCAAGGTCTTCTTGCCTTTTTTAGGTATCGGCTGAACTGTGGCACATTTCCAGCAGGAAGGAAATATTCCCTTTCTGTAAGATAGGTTGAAAAGTCTACAGAAAACTGGTGTTAGTTCCCTCGCACAGTTTTTGAGAACTATGGCAGGTATTCCGTCAGCGCCAGAAGCTTTTTTGGCGTCTAGCTTCATTAAAATACGTTTTATGATACGCTGTCTGAAGACAATATCGGGCATCCTTGACTGCACTATGGGAATAGTAGGTGGTGTTTTTCCTTGGAAATCGACAGTAGAATGTGAAGCAAAGAGTTCAGCCAACAAGTTCGCTTTCTCAACAGGTGTCGTTGCAATAGAATTATCTGGCCGTGTGAGTGGTGGTATGGTGGATTTGGTGAAATTTTGACTAACTGCCTTAGCGACTGACCAAAAGGACCTGGAATTGTTGGGACAAGCGAGTAGTTTGTTTCTAATTCGTTGATTGCGTGGCTCCTTGGTTTCGTCGATAATTTCTTTGCATCTGTTCCTGGCACGAACAAAGGTGTTACGGTTTATGGTGTTAGGATTTTCACGCCATTGTCGGTAGGCAAGATGTTTAGAAGCAACAGCTTCTTTGCATTTTCGGTCAAACCAAGGCTTGCCGTTGGAAGGGCATTTCTTCGAAAAAGGGATGTAAGCGTCCATACCGGCCAAAATAACATCGGAAACCTCCCTGGAGCAGTCAGATGGGTCGTCGGACCGAAAACAAACGTCTAACCAAGGGAAAGTTCGAAAATATTCCATGAGATCTTCCCATTTAGCAGATTTGTAGTGCCAAATCTTGCGCGGTTTAGGAGCTTTTCTGTCACTGATTGGTAGGATACTCGATGTCGAAAGTAGTTTATGTTCAGAAGAACCTAACGGTGGATTTACGCTGAACGTGTAAATCTCTAGATTGGTGGTTAAAAACAGATCAAGAAGACTAGCGAACTCCCCGTCTCGATCGGGGTTCCGTGTTGGTTCGTCAATAAGCTTCACGACCTTGCTCGTCGGTAGTATTTGAATATTTAAGCCAGTTGATGTTGTGGACATTAAAGTCACCCAGGATGGCAATTTCGGCATTTGGATAGTTAATTTGTAAATGATCAATGGTGTCTGCAAGAGAAGCGAAAAGT
The DNA here is from genome assembly GCA_019049505.1 of Pachyrhynchus sulphureomaculatus. NCBI lineage: Eukaryota > Metazoa > Arthropoda > Insecta > Coleoptera > Curculionidae > Pachyrhynchus > Pachyrhynchus sulphureomaculatus. The sequence continues at coordinate 114,597,997 of CM032447.1, forward strand.
GTTCTAAAGTTAGTATCACTTGGTGGTCGATAGAGGATACAGATGAACGTTGTGGTTGGTTGAGTCGTTATTTTTAACCACATAACATCAAAGTTTGGGGGCTCCAGAGCCTCTTCTCGTTGGCAAGAGAGGTCGCTTCTGACAAAAAGACAGATTCCAAAGTTACGCCTAAATCAGGAATAGAAGTCGTACTCAGGATAAAGATAATTGACTGTGCTGGTCGATGAACTGACCTTGGTTTCACAGAGAGCGAGTACATGAGGTTTATTTGATTGCAGCTGTTGGTGCACTGAATTTATGTTCCTGCAGCCTAAGCCGATGCGATGGTATCACACCGGGCGATGCTGGTGGGATCTGGGCATCTACCATCTAGGTTGTTCTTTAAGTCGCCTCCTACGACAGACAGAACGTACCGAGGGAGATATTCTATCCCGCTCCCCCACGGGGTCTATCATCTACGAAAACCAGTCTTCAAATACGTCGGAATTCATATCTTCACACTCCATAGTTTTATTCTACTTATTCTACTTATTTTCGGTATTTCTGGGTAGCTTGTCGCAGCCTGCAGGATCATATCCAAAGTTGGAATTTTTTTTCCATAAAAAAGTCATGAATAATACGTCTTACTGCTTATTTTGTGTTGTCTGTCAGCTGAAGTTCTTTTCTGCCTGGTTTCTTTTTTAGAGTCTATAGCACCCTCCTTTTCTTCTTTTAAAATTCTGTAAACTGTGGCTTTACCAACTCCAGTTATTAAGGAATATTTTGTCATACAATCGTCCACACTTAAATCACAATTTTGATCGTTTTTAACGTAGTCAAATACATTTTTAACTATACGCTTTTCATTATGGGTTACCTGCCTGAACTTTTAGCGTTTCGCTAGAAAAGGTATTTTGTTAACACACTAACTGACTTATCACTAACTGGCTTGGCACTTGGGCATGCTGCTCTAAATATGTATTTATAGTTGCGGCAACAGGAAGATATGTAAATAAAATGATTTGATCGGCAGTGAAACATCGTTACAAAAGAGCATTTTTACCTGAAAAATACCTGGGAATAGATACCACGCCTCTGTTATAGGACCACCGGTTAGTCCACTCGCATTTTATTACTATCCACTACTACAGTTTCAAATAAATAGAGTATAGGGACTAGAGCTTAAAAAAATGCAAAAATTTTAATCAAAAATGTAATACTTTTCTTTGGCAAGGTAAACGTTGTAGTAGGAAAATACGTTCTACTACCAAATAACATATAAAATAAAATAGCACGTGACAAACAATTAGCTAATTAGCATATTTTTATTTATTTTTGATGATAAAATTTAAAAGGATTTTAAAGGATTTCTAAACATCTGCTTTCTTGTCAGGTAGGTAGCAGGTGTGAGATTGTGTTACAAATAAAGCTAGGTTAAAAAGGCCGTATGGCCACAAGTTTAGCATACAGTTGTGCTCAAATCGTGACCATTTTTCTTTCTTTGATACCATTTAACTGCTTCCTAATAATGTTTTATCATTATTCGTTGGAGCATGCTTTTATAGTTTGCGACTCAGATATAATCAATTTTCTCAAATTTAAAGCTGGTGCTACATTTTTTTACAGTAACAGAGAGCAAAAAAATAATTCTGGTAAAACTTCGTTACGCGGGCTTTTCATAAAAAGAGGTTTTTTTCTTCTTGGAACAAGCTTAAAATGGTCTAATTTTGAAAGACTTACGAAAAAATATACGGGGGAAGCTGTTTTTGCACTTTTTTTTGGTAAATAAAAATTAACCTATATCACTGACAACTGTTGATAACCACTGATCGATAGTGTCAGCTGTTTTCGGAAAGAATAGGTCCGTTCATACTAATGGGTGAAATGTAGAGGTCAGCCTGTTCCAAAAAGTTTCATATTTTTAACCACATTGCGATCTTCTCATAATATAAGAATATTTTGGAGGAAGGGATTCCAAAAGAGTTTTACACCCGTCTTATTTCAGCGTATAAAAGGTATAAAGTTACACTTTAAGACGCCTGAAATGGAATTTATAACGGGAAAAAAACTCCCAGCAGTTTGTATTGAGGAACGTAAGGTTAAACTGTCAAGTCTGTTTAGTCAAAGTCAAATTTTGCTAAAAATGTTTGAGTAATATAATAATTAATATTTTAAAAATGACCTACATATCTGCTAGTTTATTCTATGTGCTATACCTTAAGCAAGGACTTATAAATCCCAAGATATAAGATCCTGCCTTTTTGCTTTTTCAATGGGGCAATAAACGACCCTATTAAGGTTTTGTGCATAGTTGCCAGGTATTACGATAAACGTATTTTTATTTTACCTGCTTTGTATATCGCCCTCACTTGCATCTGCAATCATATTGGATCTATTTTTACCTATATATTTACTACCTGGCAACCCTGTTTGGAGCCCTTTAAGTATTTGATAATATAGGCCTAATGACCACAGGTCCCCATTAAGATTCGAAAGATACTTTTTATTATTTTTATTTTTAGTTTTACTTACAACTTACAACGTAACGGTTCTATTTTTATTATGTGGCGTCCGTGGGAAAATTGCAATAGTGGCTATCGCGAGAGAAAACATTTATCACTTGGCGCTAAACAAATAGTGAAACATGTTTACTGTAGTTTGGTAAAAAGAAATTTGAATAAACAAAGTGCTTTGTAAGAAACCAGTGAACAAAAACCCCCATTTCTACGATTAAGGGTATTGTAGAAAAACCATCACTCAGGAACAGGAAAAAACGGAAAGATGTTCAAATGCATCATGTAGACGATTGTGAAAAAGATGTCATCGGGAGAAAAATATATTCTATGTATGAAGAGCAGTTGGTGCCGACACCAGACAAAATAAAATTAAGGCTGGTGCAGAACGGGACCAATATACATTGTGGCCGATCAACCCTTCACAGAGTTCTGTTAAGAATGGGATTCATGTTCCGAAAAATCAACAAAAGGCAAGTAGTGATGGAGTCACAAAGATTACGAATGTTGCGACATACTTATTTACAAGAAATTAAAAAGCATCGATCAGAGAATTGGCCAATAATTTACCTTGACGAAATATGGTTCGATACCCATGACACTGTGCAAAAAGGGTGGGTTGACAAAAGGACAAAATGTCAGACTAACGCAGCTTTAAATAAAGGTAAACGAATAACCATTTTACATGCTGGATCTGAAAAGGGCTGGGTTTCAAATAGTCTACTACTATCTGCAAAAAACATAAAAGATTCTAGTTTGGACTATCACAAAGACATGACCGCAGAACTTTTTGAAAATTGGTTTCAAAATTCCCTTTTGCCAAATGGTCCCGAACAGAGTGTTATAATTATGAACAATGCCAGTTACCATAGTCGTCTACTAAATAAGGTTCCTAATGCAGCCAACACCAAATCGGAAATACAGGAGTATATGTTAGAAAATGACATTTATTTTGACTTTAGTTATAAAAAAAGTGATCTTCTTGGGAGTTTTGAAAGACTATATGAAATATGTATGTGATAGTATGGCTGAAAAAATGGGACACACTGTTTTGCGGATTCCTCCATATTATTGTGTACTTAATCCAATTGAACATATTTAGCATCAAGTTAAATCAAAAATTGTTTCTCCTACTTTAAGCGTGTCAGTGGTTGAATTAGTAAAAAAAGTTATAAATGTGAAAGCTGGAAGAATTCGATTCAACACGTTGTTAAAGTTGAAGATTCATACATTTATGTGACAGTGACAGTGAAACCCAATTAGGCTTAAGTTACAATACTTTTTTTTTTATACAATATGTCCCCTCTTGTAAACTCAATTCATTCAAATTGTATATTTTATCCATCCATTTGCTTTTACACGCATCTATAAATAAACATCTTCAAAACACTTATAATTTTATTTATTTGCATTAATAAATAAAATTCTTAAGTCCATCTCTACAACCTATCATAAACAAAAGGTCAGAATTTTTATATTGCCAAAAATCACTTATATTTTAGGACAAAAATTGCCTTAGGATCTATATTTTTTCAGGAAATACTTTTTTTACTTCCCTGATATTATGTATGTGAAAAAATTACCCTCCGAGATGTTTGCATTTTTTCACGTTTTAGGTTCCCTGGAGCACGAAAATCATAGTTCCTTATTTCCATCGGTCGTGGGTCTGTTAACATGATAACTCAAAACATAATGGGATATTGATTTCAAATTTGGCACTTCCTACTTCAAGTAGGAATGGAACCTGTAGCTTTTGTGCTTTAAATGGCTAGGAGCCGAGATAACTTGTGTATTTTATCAAAAAGCTTGTGTATTTTATCAAAAGTTAAGAGGTTTTCTTAGATTTTTTTGTGATAATGAACAAATCTTAAGCATAATTATTTATAGTCAAACAGCGGTTTAAGGGAGAGGAGGATGTTAATCAGTGTTTTTTCAGTTAAGGAATCTAAAAACTGTATTATTTTATCATTATATTCCATTATTTATCGTCAGACATAAAAATTAAGATGGAATAAAATAAAAAAATATATAAAAGAATTAAGGTGCCAGAATGGAGAATATATCCTTAAAATTATAAGTGCGATTTATTTACTTACTTATTTAATTAACTTGATACATAATGTTTTCAAAAGGATAAATTTACTTTTTCTGATATGTCTACATCCTATTTCTCAGATTTAGTAATAATGACAATTTTAAATTTAACCTAATGTTCTTTTTTGAGAAGTTATACTTTAACGAATCTCGGCATAAAATAATGCTAGTTGTATCTAATAACCACTTTGCTCAACACTTGGATCTTAAATCGTATAAGACAGGTGTGATGTCGGTTTAAAATTTATCGATGCTAAATAAAAGCTTAAAAGGATCTCCGGCATTGTATTTAAATAAAATTATTATAGACAATGCGATAAAATGAACAAAGAATCTCTTTGTTCCTTGTTTCATTTTGTTGTCGTAAAGCAGTTAAGATACCATTTGATTCACTACCTATGTTCGTCTATGTTATCTAACACGTGTTCCTTTATTATTGTCATTTCGGAGGAAATAAGACGTTCTTATATTTCAACCAACACTAAGCAACTAATTATTGTACAAATAAAATTAATATAACGAAAGCATACATATTTGCACTATTAATTATTTGGAACCTCTAAGATATTACGATACGGATACTATGGAATTTTGGGTTGTTGCTGTATTTTAGATCTTGGCCCTAAATATGTTACAGATATGGTCAGTCAATAAGTTTTGAAAGTGGAAATGAAATTAGATGAATTAATGAGTCGAAATACATCTATTCTTTAATATAGTCTCCCTTAAGTTCAATATATTTTTTCCAGCGATTTTCCAATCTATTTACCCCATTTCTGAAATGGTTTTCCGAAAGACCTTCAAAATACCCATCTACGGATGCTATCATTTGTTGAAAAACCCTTCCCACGTAGGAAAACTTTTTAGGTTTGGGAACAGATGGAAGTCAGACGGAGCCAGATCTGGCGAATATGGTGGATGTTGCAACAATTCGTATTTTAATTCGACCAATTTTGCCGTCGCCAAAGCAGTTCTATGAGCAGGTGCTTTGTCTTGATGAAAGATGATTTTTTTCTTCTGCAAACTGGACCTTTTCTTACGAATTTTTTCATCTACTTGGCTCAAAAGGTTGCAATAATATTCTCTTGTGATTGTTTAACCAGTTTGAAGGTAATCAATTAACAAAATTCCTTTTGCATCCGCGCACATGCCGCTCCTGGAGCGCTTTAGGGACTTCCCTGGAGCACGTGTGCTAGACCCGTAAAAAAAAAGAGATCTGATGCCATAATTTTTTTGGATGGCTTTGACCATTTTGCCTTCTTTGTTGCTGAATAATCCGGCTCAGTTCACTATGCGGTTTGTTGTCGCAGTTCAGGATCATACTGGTAAACCTAAGTCTCATTCATAGTTACAAATCGACGCACAAAATCAGTTTGATTCTTGTGAAACGAGCCAAAAGTTTCTCTCAAGTGCGTTTTTGTGTCTACGTTAGGAAATACGGCGCCCATCTTGTGAATAGCTTTCTCATACCCAAAACATTAGTTAGGATCTCGTGTCATCCACGATTAATCGACTGTCTTCCATTACCACATCTTGTACTTGCACAACAATTTCTTCAGTTGCTGCAGTTTTTGGACGTCCTAAACGTGGATTGACGCTTGTACGATCACGTTTAAACAAGAATTCACACAAAATGACATGTAGAAGAAAAATATTTGACAATTACTGCCAGTTTAACGAGAAATCTTACTTACTTTTTATTGCAAATTAAAATAGCCTATATACTTTTAATTTTCTGAATTCTACGAAAAATTCTGGACGACTTTTGTGTACCATTCCCTCTGTCAAATATCAATAATTTCTGATATAACGCCTCTAAAAATTAATTAATTTTTTATTGCATTTCGAATTTTTAAAACATTAGTCTACGATAGCCCGAAAGAATTACTAGTGTAGCCCTAAAGGATTGATATTTCTTCTTATAGGTCTAATATGCTGTGCAATAAAGTAATCAAATAATTTTAACAGCTACTGTAGCATTAAAACCGTTGGATTTAAAAAGCCGACAATATCACTATCCATAGGGAGTTTTAGTCATCTAAGGGATTTTAAAGAAATCAACTCTCAAATACATCTCCAGGTAAATACTTTTATTGGGGATTGTCTAAAAATTGTCAAAAAAATAAAAAAATCAGTTGATAATATTTTATTGTTACTGGTCAATATAATTTTACCAGCTCTTATTTCACTTTCTTATAAAAATTATTAGAATCAAAAATAATTGTTCTCGATATAAGACGGTAAATAAGGTTAGTAAATTTTTTGCTTAAAGAACTTTTCGATCGTTGACTTTTTCAAAATTAGTTAGATAATAAAAAAGAGATTATGGATAGTAATATTGTCGGCTTCCTAAATTCAATTTTTTTAATACAACAGTTTAGAATTGGTGCAAATTAAAATTGTAAAAATAAATAATATTTTTGGGGGGTAATCTTTAAACGTTGCTTGGAAAACTCGAAAGAAAAATTTGCTGATTTTCAGAGGCCCTTATTTGAAAAACTGTAAATATCTAACTTAGAAAGTAGCACAGAAAAGTCTACAATTTGTCATACAATTTAAAAAATACAAATATATGGAGTATTTCACTTTAAAAAATATACGTTTTTCGTGAAAACGGAAGTGACTATCAAATATTTTTCTATCTAGAATAGGCACCTACTGTAATTATACTATTATACTAAATGTCATATTGCAACCTGATGCTGTTTACATATGGTTTCTTGAATAGTAATTTCATTAATGTAATACATTAAAATTCCGGGTTTCAATCCGTTCGTCTAACAATGAATTTGCACAACGTTTCGCCAAAATCTCATATGGCATTTTCAAATGCTCCCGCTGCTGCTACTCGATACTGTGAACTTGCTGCTGCTGCCGCTCGAAGCTAACTTAGTTAGTTGAGTTTCAAGCAGCAGCAGCAGCAAGATCACAGTATCGAGTAGCAGCAGCAGCGGGAGCACTTGAAAATGTCAAATGAGATTTTGGCGAAACGTCGTGCAAATTCATTGTTAGACGAACGGATTGAAACCCGGAATTTTAATTTAATATATATATATATATATATATATATATATATATATATATATATATATATATATATATATATATATACATATATATATTTATACATATATATATATATATATATATATATATATATATATATATATATATATATATATATATATATATATATATATATATTTATATATATATATATATATATATATATATATATATATATATATATATATATATATATATATATATATATTCAGCATGGCAGTTTCTCTCTAGAAGGTTTGAAAATCCTTTGCAATGTTTATTTACATTTTAGGTTTTGAGGGCATGTTACGGGAGTATTAGGGGGAGTATTAGGATATTTCGTTTTGAAATCTGAGTCAAATATTGTTCCTCGTGCAGCTTACCTAATTGTATCAAAATAAGTTTAAGTAACAGCTTTTATACATACTGCCAATAAGTTATGAGTGTCTCTGAAAAACTTTATATGCGGAAATGTGCTCTTTTATTAAGGTATGTCCTGCACAAGACAGCGCTTACAAGACAGTAATTTACGTGTTGTTTCTATAGTTTCGGATGAGCAAGAAAATCAAGGAGACTAAGACAGTTAGTCGTAACCAAATAATACTACTGTTTTGCAGAATTTCATCATGGTGGTGTTTTCGTCAGCGATAAATTTTGTGAAGGTCGACCAAAATCGGTTGTTGTGCTAAGAAACATCGATGCTGTGCGCAACATGATTGGTAAAGATCGGCATGTGACTGAGGTAGAGGTATCCTTAGGCATGTCGAAGACTGCAGTATATTCGATTTTACATGAACATTTAGCTGTAAAAAAGATCTGTTTCCGATGGATTCCGCACAATTTGACTGATACTTAAAAACAGGCTCGTGTAAATTGGTGTACATGCAAAATCCATATACAACATCATAACAATGCTCCTCGTACACAGCATGTCAAACAATTGATTGTTTGTCGGAGTAAAACATCGAATTAATGACTCATTGGCCGTATTCGCCTGATTTATCGCCTAACTACTTTTTTTTGTTCCCGAATGTCAAAAAAAATGCAAGAGCAGCGACTTTTATCACCTCAAGAAGCTGCTGAATCTTTTCAAAACCATGTTTTTGAGGTACCACTTCTGAGTGGAAAAAATGTTTCGAGAACTGGTTCGAATGCATGCAAAAGTGTATAAATCTTAAAGGCGAATATTTGGAGAAACAATAAAACGATTTATACTAAACAATTTTTTTTCTTTCATTGTTTTTCTAAAAATTTGAAAGGTAGCCCTCGTATAATGTTGCATTATTGCCTAGAGGCCAGCCATGTAAACTATCTCATAAACTCTAAAACATGTTTACTCGCCCATCGTTTAAAAACATTTCTCATGTTTAATTCACAAAGCTTAATGCACGAAACAAAAGAACAAAAAATGGCATGCCCTTGGGGTTATCTGAACATACGCATCCATACTCGGTTAATAATGTACGGGCTTATACTTTTCTCTCCCCTGAAGACATGTTTGTACTAACTTGTGACACATTTATTTATTGTGTGAATTTCCCTTATAAACTTCCTTGTTTTCTTTCTTTTTTCGAGTGATGTATATCAACGGGTTTTTATTTGGGAAAGAACCTTAATCCTAAATAATTCTCCTTTCAGAATATATGAAAACCAATTTATAGAGTTTTGAAAAGGGTTTCTTTTTAATAAATTACTTATTAGTAGTATCTATCTATCGACAAAAGATATTATTGTATAAATTATATATATTAAAAATATTAAGCTTCTAGATAGCTTTTGAACATACTTTGGATGATGCAGTATTACTGACTGTTCTGAAATATCATTTTAGTTTTGCCTTAGATGTACGAGAATTGGCTGTTTCACAGACGACGCTAAAATTATGTGGCCAAATGGGAGTACTAGAAACAATTCAACAATGTTAAGCTAACAGATCTCTCCAAATACTCTGAAGAGATACTTCATTCCATACTTAACTATATAGTTTCTTTATATATATAAAGACAAAGTTATCCTTAAATTTTTATTAAAAAACAGCAATTGGCTACGGTTTTAGTATATTTATAATTTCCATTATAATTTTAAAGCCTAGCCTCGTTTAGTTCGCCATACTTTTCTAAACGACGTTATATAGATTAATTATATTCTACTGGTTAGTCGCGCATGTTAACTTAATTTTATGTTACGTAAAAATCTTATTGTTGTTTGGGAGCATTATAAATATTAAATATGAACAATTTATTTTGTTAACTTATCCCTTTATCATTTACTTTATACGTGCTCATTTTTAAACGCAATCATATATGTACCTGTCTAACCTATATAAAAAGAAAACATCAAACTACAGTCACGTAGAAAGTAAATAATAAATTGATAGTTAACAAAGTAAATTGTTCATATTTATTATTTACAACTTCTGAATAATATTGTTTGATCTTCTATACGTATTAATGTAATATTCCAAATTGAACTTTTCAAATCTGACCTATGATATTATTATTATAATATATATATATATATATATATATATATATATATATATATATATATATATATATATATATATTTATATATATATATATATATATATATATATATATATATATATATATATATATATATATATATATATATATATATATACAGTCCCTGGCCAAATTATTAGACGCACTGTATTTTTTTTTTTTAGTAATTTTATGTCTCTTAAGAGTTTTTTATGCAATAATGGTATATTTAAACCACAATATTATTGATTTTTATTTAAAAGAATTGTTGTAGACTACATATTTGTATTTATTTTTAACATATGGCAACACTGTGTTGACAAAGTGATACATGAACGTAAACAAGTACAAACCTGTATCAGTCGCGATCGTAATCGAGTCAGGTACGGACGTATTTCTGTGGCTTTATGGACTGTGATTGTTTGTTTAACAGTTTTATACTACTCAGTTATTAGTTTATTTTGTATGCAGTGTTTTAAAAAAGTATTGGACTATTTTCATTATGGGTAGAACAGGCGATCTTTCGTTTCGTAAAAAAGCTGAAGTGAAGGCCCTTGTGATTGCGAAAACATTTACAAACCGAGAAATATCACGAAGATTTGAGGTTTCTGAAGCTAGTGTACGACGCATAAAAAAGAAAATTGAGTCAGGGAAGGAATTAAGCCCGAAAAGAAAGAAAAAATGCGGTAGAAAACCAATTTTCACTCCACGGTCAGAGAGATGTTTGAAGAAAATTTGTGTAGAAAACAGATTTGCTACCACAAAGGTAATAAAATCACAACTCCAGGATGCTAGCGTAAATGCTTCTGAGCGCACTGTTCGAAGAAAATTGAAATAGATTTTAAGGCCTGTCGCCCCGCCAGGAAGCCCAAGTTAACAGCTGCAATGAAAGCAAAGCACCTGAAGTGGGCCAAACAATGGCAAGACAAAGATGTGGACTTCTGGAGATCGGTAAGATACAGCAATTTAATCAATAATCGATACATTATTATGATTTTCAGTTAAATAAAGCAAATAAACATGGAAGTTTATATATTTTTCCTATTTCTGACAGGTCTGCTTCAGTGACGAAAGCACATTTGAAATTTTGCAGAATAAAGCTCAGTATGTGCGTCGTCGTCATGGAGAAAAGTTTCATCCTGATTGTGTCGTCCCGACGGTTAAACATCCCACCAAAGTGATGATTTGGTCAGTCATCAGCGGCAAGGGCACTGGACGTCAGTACAAAGAGGTATTACAAAATCGGTTGATTCCGCAGCTCAGAGAATGGTTTCCAAATGGGGAACCATTCACTTTCATGCAAGATGGAGCTCCCTGCCACATTGCTCGGTCTGTTAAAGCTTTTTTGGCAGAAAAAAATATCCCTCTGTTGGATTGGCCGGGTAATAGCCCTGATATGAACCCCATTGAAAATGTGTGGGAGCTGATGAAAAGAGAAGTGGCTAAAGATGTGATTACCAACAAAACCCAGCTCCTAGAAAAGATTATTCATGTGTGAAATCATCATCCTCAAATGCAGGAGACAGTACAATCTTGCATTGATAGCATGCCGCGCAGAATTAAAGCTTTGATAGCGGCTAAAGGTGGCTCAACTAAATATTGACTTTTACTAACATTAATTTCACTTTTCTTTAAAACTTAATAAACTTATGCTTTTCTGAATTAATGCTGTTTTATTTATGTCAAATAAATAGGTAATTGATTGGATAATATAAAAATAAAAAACAAATCAATTTAAAATAATAAAATGGTACAATATCACTCGGTAATTAATATTTTACATGAAATCTTGCAGTGCGTCTAATAATTTGGCCAGGGACTGTATATATATATATATATATATATATATATATATATATATATATATACTATATATATATATATATATATATATATATATATATATATATATATACATATATATATATATATATATATATATATATATATATATATATATATATATATATATATATATATATATATATATATATATATATATATATATATATATATATATATATATATATATATATATATATGTATATATATATATATATATATATATATATATATATATATATATATATATATATATATATATATATATATGGGTCATTCTTTGTCAACCGGATCTCTACCTTCTCCAAAATTAGACATCTAAAGTTGAGCATGGTTTCAAATCAAAGGTTTATGCATCTAGTTTCGAATTCTTGGTGGCAATTCACTTAGAAATCCTATATAATTTGCAAACATGACGCAATTCTTTGCTAAGATTTTCTGTATAAGTGATTCGATCATGATAACACTATGCATTCTCCGACGCTGAAACCGAATCTGAGGTCAAAATTACCCAATCTTGTTAGGATTCGTCCCAAACCTAAAAAAATACATAAAAAATGAGAACTTTTTTAAATGAGTAAAGTAAAGACGAAAATTTCATATACCCATGTTTTTTGTGACGCTGAATCAGAAACTGATGTTAGAATAATCCCGCCACTTCAGGATTTGGTCCTTACCTCAAAATATCCATCATATATTTGAAATAGCAAGGTAAAGAGGGACAGTTTGTTTGCCTTTACTTTAAATGTAATATAATCGGGCATAGCCTAATGAGGAAATTTTAGATCTCTACAGCATGACCTTTAAACCGAAGGTAACCTTACATAATCGAACCCTAACAACTTAAAAATAGTATTAAATTTAAGTAAATCACAGGTTTTGTCGGTTAAAAGTCTATACAAGCTCTGATAGGAGAAAATTAATTTTTGACATTATAATCCTGAAAACAAAATCATATGCCATAAGTAATGAAAATAATTTCTTAATGATGCTTATTGGTTTATTTGGTTTAGGGTATTGTATAATATCAAACACACTATAAAAACGATAATTTATAATTTAAAATTTTGATTTCTTTAAGACAAAAGTAAATTTTTTTTTGAAAAGATATATTGAATTCTTTTCTATTCTCATTAGGCTTAATAGGTTTTGTTAGGTTTAAAGTTTATGATGTGGAAACTTTGATTTGGAAAATAATATATTAGATTCTTTTCTATCCTCATGTAGGTATGTTAGGTTATCTTAAGTTAGGTTTTGGTAACCAATATTTCGCATTGAAAATTAATATTTTATATTTGAAAATTAATATTCTATATTTGAAAATTAATATTCTATAATATTTCCTATCCTTATTAGACTATGCTTGAATATATTACATTTAGAGCAAAAGTAAACAGCATTTCCGTCTTTACTTTGCTATTTCAAAGATATTATGGCTATTTTGGAAGTTTTTTTTGAGGTTAGGGACAAATCCTGACGTGATAGTATCGGTTTAGGATTCAGCGTTAAAAAAAATATCCTTCATCATCTAATCAGTATGAAGTTTCCATCTTTATTTTGCTAATGTAAATAGGTTTTCGTAATTTTTTACGTATTTTTTGAGGTTAGGAACGAATTCTGACGAGATTGGGCAATTCTGACCTCAGATTCGATTTCAGCCTCAAAATATACATAGGGATATCATAATCGAATCGATTGTACAGAAAATCTTAGTAAGAAATCGCGTCATATTTGTCAATTATATAGAGTTTTTACGTGAATTTTACAACTATTACTGCCGTTCTTCGCCGCCATTTTAAAGTTTTCATTTCTGCCAGTAGGAATTCGAAAGCAAATAAATGAGGTTTTCGTTTGAAACCATCCATAACTGTAGAAGTCTTTTCTAATTTTGGAGAAGGTGGGGGTCCGGTTAAGAAAGAATGACTCATATGTATGTATCAATAAATTTTCACATATATATAGACGATTTTTGTTGATCCAGTCAATTGGTTTCATGAGTGTAGAAAATAATATCAGTGTAAGTTTTTTCATTTAAAGCTACAAAAATATAAGCTAGATATAAACAGAATCTCATTTCTGAAAAATAAATATCTGAATGAAATACGGCGTTAGTCATAAACTACTTAATTTTGACAAATTGACTCACTGACGGAATCTACACATTGTACATGATATTGATTCCCGACTTGCTAAATTTCCTCTGATGGTCACAATACTTAAAAAATCGGCAAAGCGATTTCCCTGTAAACACTTAGTTCTAAAATAAGAATTTAAGTTTCCTCCATTAAAAAATAACTTAGTTCAAACTAGAAACAATTGTAGGCGATTTTTTTTAATTTTAATTTTTTTATTTTATTGTCGTGGATCGCCATTTACAAGACAACATAATTAAAGCTACTTATTTAAAATAGTCAGAACAATGCTGATTTGTAATGCAATTACCTCCTGAATTACAAATTAATAAAGATACATGACTGATATGTAATTATTTTTGCTTTATTCCATGAATAAAGATCGAGATGACATACCTGAAATTAAAGAAAAAGTATTGAGTAAATAATTTACTTAAAACGTTTAATTTTAATATTAGGACGATTTGACATAATAAAACATTCAAAATTCTTTTAAAATTATCAACCTTCAACATAGGGATATCTGCGATATCTGCCTGTATTATTTTCTCTCTGAACATACGGATAATTGTAGTATCAGCCTATTCATTTTTGATTAGATAATTTTTAATATTATTAGACAATTGTTATTAGTATCAAATGAAATTTGATATTATTATCAGACATTTGTTATTATTATCAGAGAATTGTTATTTTTGTCATCATTGCGACAATTATTATCACCATCACCATTAGACAATTGTGCTTTTCTATATATTTTATTAATTAATTAATTACCTGCGCTTGACTGTGTTAT
>CM032447.1:114613001-114747405 GCA_019049505.1 Pachyrhynchus sulphureomaculatus
AAGTTTATTTAAATATTTTTTCTCTATTTATATATTGGTTATGCATAATTTTGTTACCATGATTAAATTTTATATCTGACATTTGAACTTTAAATTCCTCAGAACACAATATGCTTTTAATTAATCGTTTTAATTCCACTGGGTGGTCATAATTTAATTTTTTAATAAACATACATATTTGTAATAAATGCTACTAAAATTCGATTTTATAGAATATTGTTAATAATGATAGAATTGAAAAAGTGCATTACCAATATTATATGTAGTTAGAAGGGTAACGTTCGACACTTTGAGAAAGTGTCTTCTATATATCTCTTGTGGTTAGTGTGGTGGAAAAATAGAAGGCAACGTCTCCTTACCTAAAGTTTTGTTTGCTTTGCTTCCTAATCTTAAATACTGAAAATGTAGAAATATCCTTTCATAAAATAAAAATAAAGTTTCATAGCTATGAATAAAATTAAAAGCCAAAAGTAATATTATCAAGCTTATTTAAGATATAGAACAGCATCATACGTGTAAAAATATGTAATTAATATTGTCAAAATATTCGATTTTTGACAATTTAATAACAACATACTAATCGGATAAGATCATGAATCTTTTTCAAATGTTTCATAAAAATCCTGTCCTGTATCAAATATTCTAATTAATCTTATGTGAAAAATGTAATTTCTAAAGTTAGCAACTTTTTACAACAATTACTGTGGTTGGGATAAAATTTTTGAGTCGTCCGAAATAACTTGAATTTTGTTATAGCACTCCTCTATTAAGATGCCAAAGTATATATTAAAACATTCTAGTTTTGGATCCTTATAATTTGTTAAATAAAAAGGGTTCCTCGGTAAAGTTACAAGCGTTTTTAAGTAAATTTAAATTCTCTTTAGGTATAGATGATTACCAAAAATTACCGGACAACCACATTGATTTATGAAAACAAGTTGAATCAATCTAATATATTAAGTAAGGTTGTAAAGGTTGTATCTTTACGAAAATAATTTTATGTCTATATTTCTAATTTTCTTGGATTCTACCAAAAATAAAATGAGTAAGTTTATATTAATGCAAGAAATATATAGTCACATTTTTAAATTTATTCAAGCTTTACATTTAGTAATGGAATAGATGGTTGCCCATTACAGAATTCCGCGACCACCCATGAGAATACATCGGTTTTAAATTTATAGTTGGAATGTACAAATGAATTGAATGGAACTGTGTTTTTTTATTTTGCTATAGACTTATATGGTTTTACTGAAAGCCTTTTTTTTATATATTTAAAGATTTGTTCTAAAGTACTATTAAATGGATAACAGAGAAAAATTATGTTTAAATTAGAAAGACTTTAACTTTCCTACCTGCTGCAATACTTTATTTCTAAGTACACGTACACGATTTCGGTGGGTTGCCTCCCAGAAATTTTAGTGTATATATATTCGATGTATTACACAGGAATGTTTCCTCAGAAAAACAAATTCGCAGAAAAGGTAGATTTTACATCCTCTCCTCTAAAAACAAGTGTTTCTTAGAGGAGATATATATATATATATATATATATATATATATATATATATATATATATATATATATATACATATATATATATATATATATATATATATATATATATATATATATATATACGAGGCTGGTTTGAAAAGTCCGTGCAAAAATAAAAACTACTTATGTGTTTGGGGTAAACCTTTTTTATTTTTCGACATAGTCTCCTTTTAGGCTTATACACTTCGTCCAACGATGTTCCAGTTTGTTGATCCCTTCCGAATAATAGGATTTGTCCAAGTCTGCAAAATATCCATTAGTGTCTGCAATCACCTCCTCGTTTGAATAAAATCTTTGTCCCGCCAGCCATTTCTTCAAATTGGGGAACAAATAGTAGTCCGAGGAAGCCAAGTCTGGAGAATAGGGGGGATGTGAAACGAGTTGGTATCCTATTTCCATTAATTTTGCGACCACAACTGCTGAGGTGTGTGCTGGTGCGTTGTCGTGATGGAAAAGGACTTTCTTGTGGGCCAATAGCG
Organism: Pachyrhynchus sulphureomaculatus; assembly: GCA_019049505.1. NCBI lineage: Eukaryota > Metazoa > Arthropoda > Insecta > Coleoptera > Curculionidae > Pachyrhynchus > Pachyrhynchus sulphureomaculatus. The sequence goes on from CM032447.1 coordinate 114,615,038, forward strand.
GGCGTTTTTCTTGCAGCTCGGTTTTCAAACGGTCCAATAACGATGAATAATATTCACCTGTAATAGTTTTTACCCTTTTCCAGATAGTCGATGAGGATTATCCCTTGCGAATCCCAAAAGACAGTCGCCATAACCTTTCCGGCCAAAGGAACGGTCTTCGCCTTTTTTGGGGCAGGTTCCCCTTGGTAACCCATTGTTTAGATTGTTGTTTGGTCTCAGGAGTATAGTAATGTATCCATGTTTCATCCACAGTGACGAAACGGCGCTTAAAGTCCTCCGGATTCTTCTGGAACAGCTGCTAACCATCCTTGCAACACTTCACACGATTCCGTTTTTGGTCAAGCGTGAGCAATCGCGGCACCCATCTTGCGGATAGCTTTCTCGTGTCCAAATGTTTATGCAAAATATTATGTACCCATTCAGTCGAGATCCCCACAGCACTAGCAATCTCACGCACCTTAACATCATCACCATATCATGGATTTGATCAATGATTTCTGGAGTCGTAACCTCCACAGGCCGTCCAGAACGTTCAGCGTCACTTGTGCCCATAATGGCCGAAAATTTTGAAACCACTTATAAACTGTTCTAATCGAAGGTGCAGAGTCACCATAATGTTTATCAAGCTTCTCTTTAGTCTCCTGAGGCGTTTTGCCTTTCATAAAGTAATGTTTAATCACCACACGAAATTCTTTTTCGTCCATTTCTTGAAAATCACTCGACTTCCTTGATTCACACGAATGCCAAACACAAAGAAATAGATCAATATGGCTGAAACTTGGTGTGCGTTCATTCAAGAGATGCTACTAACTAAACATGACCTCGATACGCGCCGGTGGTGTCATCTCTCAGACTTTGCACGGACTTTTAAAACCAGCCTCGTATATATATATATATGTTATATATATATATATATATATATATATATATATATATATATATATATATATATATATATATATATATATCTTTATATATATATATATATATATATATATATATATATATATATACATATATATATATATATATATATATATATATATATATATATATATATATATAGTTATAATATATGATTTTATCATATATTTTAACTATATTACCGAAAAAAAAAAAAACTCTCTATAGAATTTCTGCATTTCTTCACCTTCCAAAGTTGGTAGATACCCAAAAAATATAATTTCTAATTTTTCAGTTATATTATATGTCCCTAAGGCAAAAATTATATTATATATTTTTTCTGCTTTAAAGACGAATATTGGTTATAAATTAAGAGACATAGTGGTATTGTTCTCTTGGTTGGATAGTACCTGACAAGAAAGTCTTGATAATCGTGCACAGAAGCCCAAAATGAGTAAAATAACCAAAGATTTGATGTTAAGAAATAAAATGCAATTTTGAATTCTGCTGTGGGTACATTTAAAATTATATAACTAAAGTCCGAGTTATATAATTTTGTATACCCACAGCAGAATTCAAAATTGTATTTCATTTCTTAACATCAAGTCTTTGATTATTTTACTCATTTTTCAGTCACAATATACTTGTTATTAGTGTTCCGTACGGAATACTTATGGGATCACGTTGGTGTGCCCGTCTGTGAGCCTACCCGCCTGTCCCTCTGTCAGTCTGTCACACCCGATTTTTTCCAAAATTATTTGACATAGAAACTTGAAATTTGGTCCAAATAGAGGAATTGATGGTCTAATCAAAGTCGTGTAGTTTAGGAAGTTAAATTTTGACTTACGTTTTGGGAGGTGAGATCGGAAATGAAAAAAATCAGGTCATCGAGTGTGGTGTCCAATGAAAGCTTGTGAAAATGACGAGTTCAAAAATATATATGAAGAGGCAAAAACACCCCTGTCCACCTACCTTATCTCGAAAAATAGGGTAGGGTGGGGATGAAAGTGCCATTTATTGTTTATCGTCCATTTATGAGCAATAGAAAAGCTATTTCTGTTATCACAACAGCTTACACATTCTCCAGGTTAGAAGTTAAGAAAGTAAATGTAATTATTATGCTTAAAATATTTAAAATGAAATGACGATTTCAACTTTTCTTAAAATGAGAATTGGGGTAAAAAGTGCCTATTAGATTATATTACATAAAATGCGAAATAATAGTGAATGAGAATAATGTTCGAAATAAGGATTTATTACAATACAATATGATAAAATACTTGGAAATCAAGTCATCATCGCTGTCACAGTTTAAGCAAATAAAAGTTAAGGAATCTCCTTTTATGCATTTTAGATGCGCCCACAGGCAGATAAGCATTACAGTTTATGAGATAAAAACAATCTTCTTCTTCACTCGATTCTTCTTGATTGTTATGCTCTTTTTTAGTCAACATCTTTTTTTTAATTTTTTTATTCGCCTTTTCCCTCTTTTCTTTCATGTATTTTGTTCCTTTATTTGTCTGCTCTAACTCCAAAGCTTCTTTCTCAGGAGTATCGGTAAGAACTGTAGTATGTCTACGCTTCCTACCTCCTGAAATTTGTTGCCGAGGACCTGCTTTTGGAAATGGTTTTAAAATTTGTGAGGAGAAAACATTAGAAGGCCCAGCCACGGGGCTCTCGGAATGGCTAAGCGAAACCTATGACGGTAAACACATGTTATCATCAGCAGGAGGAATAATAGGTTCTAATATGACTTCATTCTGTAACGCCGGCAAAGATTGCTGCCTTTCTACTGGTGATCCTGTATTATCAGTTTGTGCAGAAGGAAATGGACGATAAGTGACGAACGATGGAGCAAAATCGGTGTGACTAAACGTGTTACGGTTAAAAGAGAATATCCATGTCTTCCTAAATGCATTTATTATATTGTTTAGACACATTGCCAGAGGGAAAGCATAGTTGACGATTGACGGAATATCATATGTTGTGATGGTTTTCCCGGGATTGGTCCCTGAAGATATATGTTTCTTAAATGGACCATACACTCCTACAACTAAAAGGCTGATGGGAGCAATGCGGCGGAAAAGACAACATTACAACGCCGTCTTTTGCTAAATTCAGAACTGGAATAGATAAATGGGAAGAATGATTGTCTAATAGGACGAGAACAGGAGACTCCTTTGAGGGCTTAACATGCTTTATGAAATGTTGCATAAATATAAGAAATGCTGCTTTGGTCATCCAGCCAGATGAATTACTTGAACCAATGCAATCAGGAGGACCTCCTCTGATAAAATAATCAAGGTAATTTTTCCGTGGAAATAAGAACATAGGAGGAAGAGAACACCCTGCTGCAGACACTGCTGTAGTTAAGGTTACATTTGTACCCCTCTCTTCCGACGTTAATGCACCAGTTTGGCGAGAACCTTTGATTCCTACAATTTTGGGAGGTTTAAGAACAGTCGATACCCCGGTTTCATCTATGTTCCATATGTTAGATGCCGCAAAAGAATGCTTTTGCATAACGTTATTTAATTTATCATAAAATTAATCGACATTTGTTTTATTGAATGATGTAGCTCTGCTCAAACTGGTCGATTGACAATTTAGATTGGCGCCTCAAAAAGGCATTAAATCAGTTTTTCCCAGCAATTTTTGTTTCCTTCCAACGTTCGAGCATTTGCAACTCATAGTTACTGGCATATCCATACGCCAAACGACGAACATCTTTTGGGGTCAGCCCATAATTAATGCCTCTTGGGTTAAGTATTCGCATAATACTAATTCCTGTCCGTTATCAAATACTCTTCGCGCTGATCTGTAACCGAAATTAGCAGTTTCAGGGTTTAGAGCAAGACGGTCTATGAACCTCTTTAAAGATACACGACATATTTTAAAGTCAGTTGCGAATGACCGTATGGACTCTCTTTCTTTAACTACCATGTTAGCGAGCACGTTTCATTACATTCAGAGGCGTCTTTCCCTTATCTGTCTTCCTTACATAATTTCTCATTCTGAAATCAAGAAAATAACAGCTAAATTGTATAAATAGATTTAATTAAAATTTATTACTTTGTTAGTTATTTAGTTACCTGTATTCTTTAAATTATGTTAACATCAATTTACTTCATTTATTGCTATGTTAAAAGGCAAAATTTAGTGCTTGACGAATTTGGTGTTATAGGGGTAAAAAGAACCACTCTACAATGCAACTGGCCCCACGATGTTTTACTTCAAAGAGTTGAACGTAATATAAATAAAAACTCTGTAACGATATTCCAAATATTACATTATAAATACGCTCATGACATTAGAATGCATATAAAATTTCTTATCTTAAATATAGCCTGTCCCAAAATATAAGATCCTGATTTTTACCGTTTTAAGTGGGCAATATAAAAATTCTGACCTTTTGTTTATGACAGGTTGCAGAGATAGACTTAAGAATTTTATTCATTAATGCAAATAAATAAAATGTGTTTTTGGAGATGTTTATTTATAGATGCATGTAAAAACAAATGGATAAGAAATACACATATACAGTTTGAATGAATGGGGTTTTCAAGAGGAGACATATTGTATAAATAAAAATTTATTTTAACTTAAGCCTGATTCCGTTTCATTATCACTGCTACAAGCCGAGGTAATTATCAGTGGTTTTATAGTTTTTACATAAATATATGAATCTTCAACTTTAACATTTTCTCAGCTATACTATCACAGACATATTTCAATTTCAATTTATTGTCTTTCAAAACTTCCAAAAGATCACTTTTTTATAACTAAAGTCAAAATAAATGTCATTTTCTAACATATATTCCTGTATTTCCGATTTGGTGTTGGCTGCATTAGGAACCTTATTTAGTAGGAGACTATGGTAACTTGCATTGTCCATAACTATAACACTCTGTTCGGGAACATTTGGCAAAAGGGAATTTTGAAACCAGTTTTCAAAAAGTTCTGCGGTCGTGTCTCCGTGATAGTCCAAACTATATACAATATGATTGCAGGTGCAAGTATACAAAGCAGGTAAAATAAAAATACGTTTATCGTAATACCTGGCAACTATGCACAAAACCTTAATAGAGTCGTTGATTGCCCCATTGAAAAAGCAAGAAGGCAGGATCTTATATCTCGGGATTTACTATACAATACTCCAACGATGCCATAAATAAAATACCTCGCAATTAATTTTTACTCGGGAGCACAAAAATCATATACAAGAACTCTAGTACGCACGCTGCGACGGAACTGACATGGCGCGCACGCATTCCAATCGACTTACCGCGCTCCCTTGCAACCCCGCTGGTCTTTTGTTTCATTATAATAGTAACAGCGGTCTGTGGCACTTTCTCCCCGCGGCACTTTCATCCCTACCTTATTCTACTGATTAAAGAATTTTGAAAAAATTCTTTAATAGTCTTCATAAAGTATAGATTGAGCGAAAATCATCATGAGTGCATTATGTTTGATAATTTCTCTAGTATTTAAAAAAACAATACTGAACACTATGTTTCCCTACAAAATGGTGCAAGTGAATTATTTTCCGTACGCGTCGACAAAATAATTTTATTTTATTTGTTTATAGTTAAGTATTTCGGTAATAAATGTTTGTCTTTATTGCTAGATTCTAGATGGGGCTAGATTGATTTATTGGCTATTAGGTAGCTAAGATGCTATGTTATTATACATTTTTGACTAAGAAAAAACGTATATATTGGATCGTAAGATGTCAGGGTCTAACTACCTTAGCTTAGGTAAAGATTTTCTTTTATTTTAAAAGCAATCACGGTACGGAATACTAGTTGCGCAAGTCCAACTTGATCTGATTGGGTTTTTTTTTATTGTGTTTTCAAAAAATGTACTAGAATACACAGGTCCACTTTTAGAAATTGTGACTTGTTAATGATGTTTACAACGAAAAAATGCTTTCTTAACGATATGGAAAATATATTCATAAATAAATAAGAGAAATTAACTGCGAACGGATCAATTTCGATTTTTTAGTGTTCTGTAAGGAACATTTATAAGATCACTTCGCTGTCTGTCCGTCTGTCTATCTGTCTGTCTGTCTATCACATCCGATTTTCTCCGAAACTATTTGACATAGAAAGTTGAAATTTGGTACTATTTTTTTTTTTTTAAATTTTGACTTAAGGAGTTAGTTCTGGGAGGTGAAATCGGAAATGAAAAAAAAATTACGAGGTGAATATATATAAAGTAATACTTGCGCACACTTTTCTTTGTATTATTTTTAAAAATTGCAAAAAATCGCTGTTTCCCCCTTATCTCGAAAAGTATTGAGCAAAAAATTTTGAACAAATTCTGGAATGTTCTTCACAGGGTGTATATTGAACGAAAATTATCAGGAGTGCATTACCTTTGAAAATTTAACTATAATTTGAAAAAAAAAAATTAAAGGTCATCAATTTTCAGTAAAGATCGGAAAAAAACTTTGTTGAAAACTCATTTGGGGTCTAATTTGTGAAGTCATTGATACCTCCGTAACAAAAATTTTTATTTTAAAAACAATCAACGTACGGAACACTAATTGCGCAAGTCCGACTTGCACTTGGATGGTTATTTAGGAATATTAAAGCATTTATTTATTTATTTGTTTTTAATTTAGATTTATTATAAGCACTATTTCATTGTAACATCAAAATGAGACAGATCGTATATCTAAATACTATACGATATATTGAAGAACAAAAGCAAAACACTCCAGAGTTATTACAACTTTAAATTAGCAACTGAAACATCAAATGAATCCAATTAAAACTTTAACTGCAAATTGAGTAGGAAGACATGACTCCAAATAATAATTAACACGCTGGTTTCAGTAGTTTTAGTTTCGTATGTGTATGATGAATTTCATTTAATTACAGAATGTATACGTTACTTATTGTAAACACTCATAAAGAGCTTTAACATGCAGTGAGCAAGTAGAACAAAGTTAATAAAAAGGTTTTTACCGTAAACAAAATAATTCCAAGTAATTCGTAAGAACCGGTCAAGTGCAAGTTGGACTTGCGCAATTAACGTTCCGTACCGCCATTGCTTTGGAAAAAAATTTTTTTTGTTACGTATAACTTCATAAAACACACCTCAAATGGGTTTTCAACAAAGTTTTTTTCCGAAATTTGTTGGAATTTTTTTTTGTATACCAGGTAAATTATCAAAGGTAATGCACTCGTGATAATTTTCGTTCAATTTACATCTTGTGGAGAATATTCCAGAACTTTTTCACAATTTTTTGATCAGTACTTTTCGAGATACGAAGACAGCGATTTTTGGCAATTTTTTAAAAATAATAAAAAGAAAAGTGTGCGCAAATATTACATCATATATATTTTTGAATTCGCTTTCACAAGCTTTCATTTGACACCCCACTCGACCCGGTAAAATATTTTTTTTTTCACTTCCGATTTAACCTCCCAAAACTAGCCCTTTAAGTCAAAATTTAACTTTCAAAACTACACGGCTCCGATAATCAATTCCCATATTAGGGCCAAGTTTCAACTTTCTATGTCAAATAGTTTCGGAGAGAATCGGGTGTGACAGATGGACAGACAGACAGATACGGAAGTGATCTTATGAATGGAACACTATGAACGGAACACTAAAAATTAGAAAAATAGTATAAAAGTGCTCATCTTTCGGCGAAATATTAATTAAAATAGAGCAAATCTTTGAACTGAATTTATTAGTAGGAAAAATTGGGGCTTTGAATTAATTTGGCTCTCAATATGCTTATAGTGTGCTGCTATAAAACCGTTTAAGAACATACCATTTAGTAGATTTTTTTTCTTCTTTTAATAGCTTTGAGTTCAGATATCTTGATTGTATTGCAAGATGTTCATTTTATACCCAGGACGTTGAGGTTAAGGCTACATTTAAAAAGGACGTCTCTGAAATGTAGTTTGTTGGATGACGCTACACTTATTATTATAAATATGTAGAGATAAAAACAGGTTATCTAACATACTGCCAATATTTTGAAAGTAATAAGGGGGCAAGTTTACAGTACAATCGGCGACAAGTCTGCATTTTCAAAGAATTAAGTGTGAATATAATTATTTGTTGGGAAAATATAATAAACTGTGGACTTTTGTTCGAAACTGTCCGACAGTCTATAGTTTGGTCAGAACAAATATGGGCTACCAAGAGGACTTGTCTTTAATATTAATAAATGTTTGTTTTACGTGCCATCACTTCTTGTTTTCCCAGAGAATTTTTGTCGATATGAGCATGTGGGCCTAAATAACTTTTTTATTCGAGAAGAACATCGACGGTTTTGTCGCTGTCTATGAACAATATTCTGAGTTTTCTTACATCTCGCACCACCACAAAATGTGAACAACAAAAACATCTTCTTTTACTTTTTCTTATATTGAACAATATTTAAAATACAACGCGGTTTTCGTCTTTTTCTTAATTCTTGGCAACAAAAAAAAACTGAGCTCCATTGTGTACGTTACTTGCATACTCACTGTCAACACTAAGTCCTATTAACCCAGGAAGGAAACCTACTAGAGGTCTTCGAACGCATCCTTTGCCTAATATCACAGTCTGCTTGACGACAATTAAAAAATGGCTTTTTGAACAGAATGTCAAAATAGAAACGCAAACTGGTTCATTTAATCGTCCGCGATGTTTAGATTCGTACTGTTTTTATGTAATGCTCTGGGTATATCGAGCCACCGTCAGATGATATTGTCGCAAACCTGATTACGTTGAAATATTTTATACTTTTTGTCTTTTCATGGACATAGTCCACGTACTGTAAGAAAGTCTCTAAAGCACTTCATCACTGTAAATTGTACTTAAGGGACAATACAGTCCTGGGTAAATCATTCCAAAGGGATGAGCTTCTCCAAATAAAAGAATTTTTGAAAAGGGTGGTAACAGGAGTGACCAGCTAATCCTCATACTGATCTGATGTATTAGTACGACATGTGTTCTTAGCATGCATCATTCTGTAAGGAATAAAGCGAGCTACATCCATCGAACACTCTACATGAAAGTACTTGTAGAATAGCCTCAAGTCGTCAGCCGTTCTTCGATCTTTCAAGAAATCAAAGATGCCGATGAGTTTTGGGTCTCCATTCAGATGAATAGCTCTCTTCTCAATAGAACCCAACAAATGCAGTGTATGTTTGGGAGCAAAACCTCAAACTTGAGAACAGTATTGCATCATTGGTTGAATTTGAGCTTTATGCAGGATTAAAAGTTGTCGTGGGCTGTAAAGCATTTCGGCACGAAATAATATTGTAGCCCGACATAACTATGTCGAGTTTCGCAACGTTAAATTTCTAGAAAAAACTGCCGCTTGAGTTTTGGAGTATTAAATTTTGCTTTAACGACTTCCTGCTGTCTGTGGATATTTGTATGAGTAGCTGATGATCAGGCGTACAAAATAAATGAAGAACTAAGCGTACTGTAATCGCCAAAGCTGTAGATTGAATCTTTGGTCTTCTCCAATAGTTCGTTAATGTAAAAGAGAAAAAGAGTAGGAGACGGTAGGGAACCCAGGGACTCACCAACGTTGATACTACTCCAAAATGTTCAATTATGTGGTTCCAAACGTATGTGATATAAATTAGAAGATCTTTGCTTACGAAAGCGATATCGGATCTGTAATAATATTAAATTTTTCCAGATATTTTAAAAGATGCTGATTGTTGGCCTTTTCATAACTGTCGATATTACTGAAAGCAGTGCGACTGGTCGGTGGTTGTTTGGCAAGTTTCTTTGGATATTATGGGTATCGGCTGAACTTTTCCAGAAGGAAGAAAATATTTCTTTTCTGGTGTGGAGGTTCAAAAGTCTACAGAAAACTGGATTCAGTGTGCTCGTGCATTTTTTGACTACTGTAGTAGGTATTTAATCTGCGCCAAAAGCTTTTTTGGTGCGTTTCTTTACTAAAACACGTTTTATAACACACTGTCTGAAGACAATATAGAATATCTTTGAATATACTTTGGGAATAGTGGATGGTGATTTTCCTTGGAAATCGACAGAAGAATGTTGATCAAAGAGTTGAGCTAACAAGTCTACTTTGTCAATAGCTGTTGTTATAATAGTATGATCTGGTCACGTATATGGTGGTATAGTAGATCTAGTAAAATTTTGGCCACTGGCTTTAGCGACCGACCAAAAGGACCTAGAATTATTGGAGCCGGCAAGAAGTTTCTTTTTAATTCTCTGGTTGTGTGCCTTTTTGGTTTCGTCGACAATTTCTTTGCATCTGTTCCGTATACAAGCAAAGGAAATCTAAAACTAAGGAACCCCTAACCAAGGGAAACTTCAGAAATATGCCATCAGTTCTTTCCATTTAGCAGATTGCGCGGTTTTCGGGCTTCTCGATGATTTATTGGTAGAATACTCTACGTCGAAACCAGTTTATGGTCGGAAGAACCTAACGTCGGATTTACGGTGACATGTTTTTGATTAGTGGTTAAAAATAAGTTAAGAACAGTGGCGATCTTTCCGTCACAGTCAGAAATCCTTGTTGGTTCATCGATAAGATAAGTAAACCCAGAACTGATTGGGAACGGTTCAGCTTTAGAGTTTAGGTAGTGATATTTGAATAGTTAAGCCAGTTGATGTTGTGGACAATAACGTCGCTCAAGTTCGCCACTTGGATAATAAATCTGTAAATGTTCGAAGGTGTGTGCGGGAGAAGCGAAAAGTATTCTAAAGTTAATATCACTTGAGGTAGCAAATAAACCTTGTGGTTTATTCAGGTTTTACTTTTAATCACATAATATTAAAATCTCGGGACTCTAGAGCCTCTTCTCATTGGCAAGAAAGATCGCTTCTGATAAAAAGATAGATTCTAAAGTAACTCCTAAACCGGGAACCGAAATCGTACTTAAGATAGAGAAAGTTGACTGTGCTAGTCGATGATTGCAGGTTCACTGAATTTATGTTCGAGATTAAATCTCCAATATTGCAAAAATCTACTATGACATTTCGATATCCGCATAGGGACGCCCCATACCAGCCCCCACTCAGAGACCCCAATGGAAGACTATTTTACTTAAAGAATTTTTTGATCCTGGGAGCATCATGTTATTCTTTTTCCACAACGAAGTCCAGGGATATCAGCACAGTTACAAAATGTTAGCGCATCTTCATGCAGCCTAATACGGTGTGCAGATAACACACATGGCGATGCCTGGTGGGATCTGGGCAACTACCATGTGGTTTGCTCTTTTAACTGCCTTCTACAATAGGCAGAATGTACCAGGGGTGGTATTATGTTCCGCACACCTACTGATCTACGAAAAGTATAGGGTTACAGTATCATCATCATTTATAATCACGTGACACTAGAGTAATAGAAAAAAACAGCGCAGCATGCTGATTGATGTAATCTGCCTGGTGCTACATATTAAAAAGCTATGCACCTTATTTACACATTGATTAATGTAACAAATCTTTTTTCTATGTAATTGTCATAAATTTAAAGAGCCCCAGATAATCTAATTTCATGTATTTGTGTAGTCAATTTATAGACACAATGTAACCTAATAATGATTGATTCATTATACGACTTTATATAGAGCTTTTAGTCTATATTTGGTGTACTATTATTTATATTGTGTTACCGTTCAAGCAATATTATGATGGATGCTTATAGGATTACTTGGTAAATTACACTTAAAAAAGGAAGAAATCCTTTTGATGAGTTATGATATACCGGAAGAAAACTGAAATAATGTAACAGAAAATTAAACTTGCTTAAGAATATATAACAAATTTTTATCCTTCATTTCATGTTTTGGATAATGTGATTGCCTGATTAACATTATGATTTTATAAATGTGTAGTAAATATCCAACCAGAAATTCGGTCAAAAATAAAACTAGCAACAGGTAAATATTATCAGGCAACAACATGATAATATCAATGTACAAAAGAAAGTCAAAGAACTGGTGGGGATATAAAAATTAAATATTATATCGATCAACTTTTTGAAGACGACAGGCAGATAAGTGGATTAAAATATCAACAACATACTGGCGGACCGAAAATAAATAAACATAGAGTCGATCACACCCTGCAAAATTTGGAAAGTCTTCGGCACGTGATAATGACCTTCTGTAATCCTCAAACTCATTAGGGACATTCTATAACACTATATATAAATCAAATCCCTGACGAATGGCTCATTATCGTTCGTAAGTCTCAGTTAGGTAGCCTAGATTCACTAAAATACTATTCGCATTGAATATATTAGCACAACGGTGCATTAATATAAACTAAGAGTATTTCATTAACTTAACAACAAGTTTTGATGAGATAAAACGGGATCATCTAATTTAGTTTCATAAGGAATGAAAACTTTATGCCAGAGATGTTAGAATCATTTCAAATCTTTATTTCAATCAAGAAGAGGTTTTAAGCTTAGAAGATATTAAAATCAGAAGAGGAATCAGACAAGGAAAGCTGTTATCACTAATACTTTCCAACCTATACTCAGAGGGAATTAAGAGTAGAGCACTCACAGGAAAAACAAGAGGGCTAAAAGTCTATGGAGTAACCATCAATCGCATAAAATATATAGATGATACAATTCCGGTAGCAATCAACATAGACGAATTGCAAATACTAAGTAATAAAGTAAACACATCGAGTGAAGAATATGGTAGAAAAATTTCTTGGTACAATTACAATTAAAAGTAAGCACTGCCCTGAGAAAGTAAAAATTAGGATATAAGGTTAGTGAGATGATTGCTTATTTAATAAGGTTACCGTAAATAATTTCATTATCCATAATTAAATATAATAAAAAATTTAAAACTGTAGTGTTTAGATTGGAAGTTTTTAAAGACAAATTATAATTTATAATGTACCGTTCTTCAAAATTAAGCAAACTTAAAATTCGTTTTGTCATTAACTTGTGTCAATCACATTAAACATAAGTGGTTATCCTAATTTATACTATATAGGCGCTGCTAATAATATTTTTAATACTATAATGCTTCGGTATTTCACTGAGACATTTGCAAGTGGCAAAATGCCCCCAATAATATATTCACACATCTTCTTCTTACTTCGCCATTTCCCCACGAAGGTTGGCGATCCAAACGAGCCAAACGAACTTTAGAGACTGCTGCTCGAAAAATATCACCCGAAGTACGTCAAAACCACCTTCACATGTTCAGCCAAGAATTCTATTATCTTCCAATCGACCCTTGTACTTTACATTGCCTTCAATAATTAAACATAACAGTATTTTGGGCCCCTCATTATATCCGAAGTATTTTTCTTACTTTTATGGTTATTAGCACTTCTTTCGCTTGATTTATTCTTCCTAGTACTTCCGAGCGAGGGTTAAGAGTCCAGCACTTGAATCCATACAGTAGCAAGCAAGCATTTGCTCTTACCATTGTCGTTCGGAGTTTAAGACTGAGGCTTGTTCTTTGGAAAAGTTTATTCATATTCGTGTGTGTTACTCGGGCTTGTTTAATTCTGGAATGTATCTCCTTCCTCGGATCCCACTTTTTGTTTATATTCGTTACCAAATATTTAAATGTGGGGACCAGTTCTACGGTGCTGTCCTTGATTTCGAGGGATTCGTTTGGTAGTCTTTTTTTCGTTATTATCATCTACCTGGTTTTTCTTATTTTCAGAGTTATTCGCTAGATCGATGGGTTCTTGGATATTTTTGATTTTGTTTGCTAATAAAACAGTATCATCAGCATTCCATATGTTGTTCATTGTATTCGGATTAACTGTTATGCCTTCCATTAATTCATATATGGCTTCACTAAACACAGCATCAGAATAAATATCGACAATAAAATTACTTAATTATTTTGTTAACTGACACTAAATATACTCGTATTTTGTAAAGATTTATAACTGCGTTATCGCGATTTCGTAGTACAACTAGATTTTCAAATGCTTAACTAAGACAGTCAATCAACTCTTTAGAATAAATATTGTCTGTCTTACAACCCGGTTATTTTTATGGTTTTGGATCTTTCCAAGCCAATTTTAAGTTCTACTGATTGATTCCAAAACAGATGATATTTAGGTCTCTTTTGCTGCCTATATTTGTTGTTTCCAGAATTTTTATTAATTTCTCGTGTATCATACGCTCATAAATGGACATATAAAAATCTGAACGCTGCTAAAAAGTTTGACAGAAGTACTTAACTTCAAGTAAAAATATTTTTTTTTACATTCATCTATCGCAAATTAAATCAAAAACCGCCACTATGTTTTGTTACTGAGATATTTAATTAATTTCAAGTTTACGATTACCGTTTTGAGAGTTTTACTAATCAACCAACTTTGTTGTACAATTAATTAATATATTTTAATTCAACTAAACTAAATACGTTATTCATCAGGAGTAATGAATGACCACAATGATGTTAACGTGTTTAGCGGAACGTGTGTCGAGGGCAAAATATCTGAGTAAAGTAATAACTGGTGTATAGTGTCATTGTGCCAAAATTCCAATATCTCAACGTATTTAAGTAATTACTCTTTAAGTCGCAAGTCTTGAAAAATCGAGAATTTGTAGGTGTTTCAGATTTTCATTACATCAGTAATTATTCTGTAACTTAATCAGTATTCTCTAATAAGGTTCGGCGTTGAAATATAACATTTTATCTTAATTATGAACCATAAATATGTTTTAAATTTTTTCACATGTTAAATTAAAAAATTCAGTTATTTAAAAATCGTAGAACTTCCCATACCTAACAAATCAAGTTCACAATTATTTTTATGACAATTATTGTCTATCTACATTGATTTAAATTCTCTCTCAAGCCGTCACTTATTACTAATTTAATTTAATTTAAGTAAAAACTTATTTCAGTTGAATTAATTAAATTCTTGACCCTAAATATCGATTCATCTTCACACCTACGTGCATAGTAAATAATCATAATTAAATTAGACAGGGGGTTTAATACAAAGAGGTAAACAATTTTAATTTAATTACAATGACATTAATGCGCCCGGAGATTTATTTAATGTTAACCAGTTTAGATTTAACTTATAATTTTTAAAGTGATTTACTCCGAAATAAATGAAGACCGTCTAGAAATTAAATTATAGGATAATCTTATTATTTTCGTATTTTAATTTGGAAAGTCTTTTCAGATTAAATTCAGCAGCAATCGTTTAAAATTTCTCCAAAAACATAGAATTAAAGATTTGAACTTTCATACTAAAAAACCATAGCTTGTTCATTAGGAAATGACTTTAAATTTTGAAAATTGGATCTAAAAGTTTAGAATATAATAAAAATATCTTATTCCAATGTACAGATCGAAATTAAATCGAAATAAGAATATTGCAGAGACTCGATTATTGAAATTGTTAAAAACATGTATTTCAGCATGAAGACTCCTGTTATTAATTAAATAAACACATTATTTCACAGGTTTGGTTAGATGATAGATCCTAACCCTGAAGAGTAGATCCTATCAAATTAGAGTGATTTTTTGGCGTTATTTTTCAAAATTAGAATACAGAATTCAATCTTCTAATTTCGAAACGTAAGCACCCTGAAAATGCATACTGTAGTTGCAGACGAAATGTCAGAACAAGGACAATAATTTTATATTGTGTGTGTGTGTTTCATTTCTTCAGATGAAAATATCTTGGGTAAAATTAGGATAACCTCTTTTAATTTTAAATTTAAATAATATTAAATGACAAATAAACATAGAAATACCTCTGTTTTCTGTGTTTATTATCTGTTTTGCGATTCTAGTGTAGTTTCTGTAATAAAAAACCGGCCAAGTGCAAGTCGGATTGCTTTTAAAATAAAAAACTTTGTTAACCTAAATGAGTTTTCCGATCTTTGTTGATAACCTGATGACCTTGAAATTGTTTTTTATTGTATACCAAATAAATTATCAAAGATGATGTACTCGCAATAATTTTCCTTGTGGAAAATATTCCAGAATTTTTTCAAAATTTTTTGATCAGTACTTTTCGATATAGGGGAGAACAGCGAAGACAATTTTTTTAAAAATAATACAAAGAAAAGTGTGGGCAAGTATTACATCATATATATTTTTGAACTAGTGTTTTTACAAGCTTTCATTTGATACCTCACTCGATGACCTGGTAATTTTTTTTTACTTCCCATTTCACCCCCCAAAATTAACCTCTTAAGTCAAAATTTAACTTTTAAAACTACACTGCTCTGATGGTGCCATCAATTCCTATAATGGTTCCGAATTTCAACTCTCTATGTTAAATAGTTCAGGAGAAAATCGAGTCTGACAGACGAACAGACAGACGGACAGACACCGAAGTGATCTTATCACCGTACGAAACACTAAAAAATGCAATGTTGTAATTATACATTTTCCTTCATTATTTAAAATGGAACTGTTTGGCAAGTTTTATTTAATATCTCATAGATGTTAATTTTAACAACGATAAATTTAAAAATACATAAAATACATAACAAACACAATTTATTTAGCAATAGAAGGTGATGAGAGGTACTTTAGATTGTCGTAGGTGTTAATGCCTGTTCGATTAGTATGTTTGTTCAAATATGTTTCCAAGTGGCAAATAAGGCAATAAATCGAATTTATCATTGTTACGATCAAAATATTTTATTAACTGCTTTGTGAGCCTAGGTTAACTTTTTTTTAAGTAAATACGTACTGGCTTAGGAAAAAACCCGAATGATTAAACTCCTAAAACCATTTCAAAAAAATTTAGTACCAGCAATAAATTAAAAAATGATATTGACAGTGTTGCCAAGTGTCTAGATATCTACTTAAAGCTACCTGACTTTCTTATTTTAAATGTAACATTTCACCTGTGTAACTAAATGTATTACACTGGTATCCAAAGTGTGCTCTATTTCACTCTGGAGAGCAGCAACGTTCTCACAAAGGCGCCCTATAATGTTACATTTTCATAATTTTATTTTCATTTTCAATTCACTGCCATAGGATGCGATATCTAACCGATCTGCAACTTGCTTGATAATAGCTGTTCGCAGAAGCCTCTATGAATGATTACTAGATGGTCATCTACAATAATTAAGTTTCCCGATTATTTTAATAATTTCTCTTTCTCGCTTCTCTATGTTCGTATCTAAATCGTTGACAGTTTTGCGTGGTCGTAGTGTTGAATTTATTTGTGAAGATTAAATTAATTGAATTATATGAATGAAGTTAAGTTCTAGTATTTCTTCTTATTTATATTGGATCGGTTTCTACTTAGCAATAATATATATATATATATATATATATATATATATATATATATATATATATATATATATATATATGTATATATATATGTATATATATATATATATATATATATATATATATATTTATATATATATATATATATATATATATATATATATATATATATATATATATATATATATATATATATATATATATATACATATATATATACATATATATATATATATATATATATATATATATATATATATATATATATATATATATAGAGAACAAATGTAGGAATTATAAAAAAAAAACATGTAGATCGGATAAGTGGTTCTCAAGTCACAAGCGCACTAAAGGACAGACAGAAAGACGTTGCATTTTATATATATTATATTCTTTGCTACATGATATTGTTCCATACTTAATGGTTTAGGCAGTGTATTGCAAGAGAGCGCGCCAGCTGAAAACTTTTTTCCGACTTGATTCACTATTATCGTCACTGCTTATTCCTTATGTTAACGCACTAACGGACAGACAGACAGACAGCCAGAGAGACGTTGCATTTTTATATATATATATATATATATATATATATATATATATATATATATATATATATATATATATATATATATATATATATATATATATATATATATATATATATATATATATATTATATATATATATATATATATATATATATATATAATATATATATATATATATATATATATATATATATATATATATATATATATATATATATATATATATATATATATATATATATATATATATATATATATATATATATATATATATATATATATATATATATATATATATATATATATATATATATATATATATATATATATATATATATATATATATATATATATATATATATATATATATATATATATATATATATATATATATATATATATATATATATATATATATATATATATATATATATATATATATATATATATATATATATATATATATATATATATATATATATATATATATATAGATTATAGATGGCCGTTCAAGGAGAGCTTTTTTTTTAAAAAAAAAAACAACTTGAGGATATGGGAACAGAGTTATGTCTTTGTTGTGCTATACTACTTTGAGATGGCTCCCTCATGGTAATATATTGCTCCTTTTAGCTTTTTTTGTGTGGTGTAGAAAAATTATGAAAAAATCTTTCCGCTAGTTGCAACAGTTTTTAATCTGCAATTGTGTTAATTTCTCTCGAGGTATGAAATACATTTTTTACAGAACACTTATCACAGCTTATGCCCCGGTTTGAGCAATATTTTCAAATCATTTGCATGGATACAGGATCCATCTAATATCTGTGCTCTATCTAAATTCACTGCTGCAGAACAATTTAATCCTATGGGGTTTTTAGAAACAAAATTGAACAGCTTGGACGACATTTTCTTTTGGATAATGAAGCTCAGAAAATTTTAATTCAATTTGCGACTTCTTACCATATTTGTACGAAACTGAGCAATCGCTTTGATAAAAACTAAGTATCTGGCAAGAATCAATGTGGAGAAGCAAACGAGGGTGGTTATACCCAGGATGAATCTAAGAGTTTAAAAAGTGTGTGGTGATCAACATCCTACCAATTATAAGTAGTCAAATTTTTCAAATACATTTTTTGTAATTTTACATAAGTGTTTCATGTATTTGTACCTACTCTCTTGTTTTAAAAAAAATGATATTTCGCAACGCTCACTTGTTAGAACTTGGAAAAATCTACAAAAATCGAAAAAAATTGGCAACCACGGCTGTAGTTTGTTTACTGGAACTTGTCTCAAAATTTTGGTATTATTTTTACTTATTGATAGTACCCACGATGCTTTTTAACTTAATAATGACCTTATTGGCATCAAATTTGAAGGGAAGTGAAATTATTGAGAGATCAGGATTTTACGAATACTTCTTGGCTGCAAGCTTATTAATCTGCATATCTACCTAATAAACAACATATGGGCGGTGCATAAATCATAAAAGTGCTTTAGGCAAAAACTCAATTGATTGACGCATAAACAATAGGAGCAAAAAAATAATAAATTTAAGCTCATCTATATCTTGTCTTGTAGGACAGGCATAGGCCCCCAGGAACCCGATAGAACTCGCCATAGTAAAAGAGAAACTACGAGTATAAACCCCAAGCATTACTTACATTAACTGTATGATGTAAATAAATGGCCTCATCTTATATTTACCCAAAAGTTGTTTAATTGGCTGCTGCGTTTAGTTTCATTTTTGTTAAAAGTTTTATAGCCGGCAATATCAAACTTTCCGTAACCCTGTGATTATCATAATTTTTATTACTACAGATATCTTGTACTCCTCGGGCTTAGAGTTCCTAAGGTCTCATTTTATCACATGCTAAAATACTATTTTTATGACATATGTAACGATGTTGGGATATGGACTTGTATATATCAAGTTTGGGAGAGGATATATGTAATTTAAAAAATATTCATTCACTTACTTTTTCTTTTATTATGTATTTATTCTCCAAGTGCTGTTTCCGTAAAAAATTAGTTTTACATAGTTGTATATATCAAGTTTGGAAGAGGATATATGTAATTTAAAAAATATTCATTCACTTACTTTTTCTTTTATTATGTATTTATTCTCCAAGTGCTGTTTCCGTAAAAAATTAGTTTTACATAGTTTCCGTTTGTTCCTTTAAACTGTATTCAAGTAACCAAAGAATACTCAGATCTTGTTATTTGCGGAAACCTAAAAAATTTTACCATAAAGGAAATTTCTTATTCCCCTTGTAATAATGTGGCCTTTTTATGCAAAATTCTAAAAAGATCTTGAGGTTTTAATTTGGAAGGAGTTTTATAAAATATGAAAATAATTAACCTTTCGTTTTTAATTATGCAAAGAAATGTACACGGTAGTAGGTATTTCTAAGAACAACATTTTTGGGTTATCGATAGAATTCACATTTTAATATTTTCAACAAAATAAGGTACTCTGGCTGAAACGAAAAAGAAATATTTTAATTGATTCATTTAATATACTGTAAGCTAATAAGTATAAAGAGTGCTTTTTAATATGTTATAGTAGATACTCTCTAACAGAGGTCACTTTACCAAATATCTTCTTTATAAACCTAAACAAATCAATATTAACTGCCAAAACTGAACAAACTCCACAATTTAGCAGTTATTTATTGTTCTCCCATTTGTCGAATTATCTTGGGACATATTTTGTCGTTTCTTTTTTTATTATTTTCAAATATGGGTGATGTTGAAGAATGTGCATCATGTACGAGGGTGGATGGATAAGTCTGGTAAATTTTGATGAAATGGCGGGAAATTTTAAGTGGCATAATTGTTGATAAGCGTGATTCTTGTAACAGTCGTATTCAAAGTTTCAAATAGATGCGATGCGCAGTTGTTTGTTGGCAGCTACAGTAACTGACCGGTGTTACACATTTCGCAGAAATGGATAAAGGCGAGTATCGTACAGCAATAAAACATTTTTATTTAAAAAGTGGACTGCGGTCCAGATAGAAACTGAACTGAAAGAAGTTCTTGGGGAATCTGCAGATGTTGCAGGTTCAGGACGCCCGATTGAGGTTTCTTCTGAAGAAATGGTCGATAAATTCATGGTAACGTGATGGAAGTGAGATTGCGGATGTACTTAATACGGGTACATAATATCCTGCATGAAGTTATAACAATAAAAAAGCTAAGTGTACGATGGCTGCCTCGTTTGTCGACATCAGTACAAAAGCGCACGAGGAAAGACATTTGAAAATCGTGTTGGGAAAAATTGCAGCGGCACCTGAAGAATTTCTCGTGTTGTTTTGTGACTGTAGACGAAACGTGGAGCCATCATTGCACCTCGGAGACGAAACGTTGGCGAAAGTAAAAGTGTATCGAAAAAAGCCAAAATAGTTTTATCGGTTGGAAAAGTGATGACTGGAATTGTTTTTGGCACTCACAGGATATCATCATGACTGACTATTTAGAAAATAGTAAAACAGTGACTGGTTCTTATTAAGCAACGTTATTGGACTGTTTGCATAATGAGTAGCAGCAGAAATGATCAAGAATAGTGCGCAAAAAAGTGCTTCTTTGCCAGGATAATGCTTCTGCTCACACATCGGCCGTTGCAATAGCAACAATGCACGAGATGGACTTCAAAATAGTTCCCCACCCACCCTATTCTCCAGATTTGGCCCAAAGTGACGCTTTTTTTGTTTCCTAACTTTGAACATTGGTTTGGGGGGAAGAAATTTATTATTAAATTTATCTGTGCTGTAAAGGAGTGTTATGCATAGCTCGAAACAATTTTTTTCTGAGAGAATAAAAAAATTGGAATCTCTCTGGATCAAATATATTAAACTCAATGGAGATTATGCTGAGAAATAAATTTTTGATTTTGTAAAAAAAATCTTTTCAATGGAGATCATATTGAGAAATAAATTTTTGTTTTTTTAGAACATACTTTTGAATTCACCCTCGTATATAGGTTTCATTTATGAATTTTTGTATCAAGGAATTTGAACAATATGTTATTTCTTAATAGTTTCTATTGTAACAGAAGTATTAGGTAATGTCAAATTTCAGTTGTAAATATCCCTGCAACTCTTCCTATTCTCATTTTTTTGTAATTTAAATTTCATTCTATTTTAGTGTTTGGAAAAAAAATTTAGCACTTATTTTAGAACTACGTATTGCGAGAGAGAACTAATAATAACTTTGGCGAATTTTTTTTCAGTCCGTTTTTCTTAAAATCTATACTGGGTAAAGGGTGGATATATATATATATATATATATATATATATATATATATATATATATATATATATATATATATATATATATATATATATATATATATATATATATATATATATATATATATATATATATATATTTTAAATAAACTCAGCGTCTACATAAATTCTACATCATACGTCAATTTTCTTACTTAATAGCAAAATGACATTGAATTCATTTTGACATAATTGTAGTTTTTTGTAGAAATTTGTATTGTATGGGGATAATTAATCTTTTCGTTTGATCTTAGGTGAGGTAAATGGAAATCAAAATAAAATTAAACTTATTAGGAAGCTGCAGCTCATAAAAATTTTATATGTGTCGTTTACAAGTACATAATTTTTGTTTTATATTTTTTGACCAGAAACCCATAGATATAATGCTGCACGCATGAATATAATTAGTTCCTATAATTATGTTAGAATGTTCCACATGTTCCTAAATAAATGTTATAGTTCAATTTTAAATTTCGGAAAAGTAGATGCTAAAATATGATTTGGAAAAATAAAAATAAAACAAAAAAATGGGGGTTCAATAATAATTTCTTGGTCCAATTGTGGTGCCGTTGCTCAGAGGATGAAACATCTATAATATATATAAAATGCAACGTCTCTCTGTCTGTCTGTCTGTCTGTCTGTCTGTCTGTCTGTCCGTTACTGCGCCTATCACTGAAGAACCACAGGTTATCCGATTTACGTACTTTTTTTTTTGAATGAAAACATACATATGTTTCTTTGGCTTATCCGATTTACCTGTCAAAGAATATCTTTTTTTAAATTCCTACATATATTCTTTGGCCAGTTATATATAATAATTAATAATAATCTATATCTATAATATATATAAAATATAAATGTTTGTCAATGTCTGTCTGTCTGTCTGTCCGTTAATGCGCTTTTCCCTCGAGAACCACTTATCCGATTAACGTGATGTTTTAAATTCATACATATGTTCTCTGACCAGGTTATAGGTATATATTTTATTACATCTATAATATATATATATATATATATATATATATATATATATATATATATATATATATATACATATATATATATATATATATATATATATATATATATATATATATATATATATATATAATGCAACGTATCTCTGTCTGTCTGTCTGTCCGTTAGTGCGCCTATCACTGGAGAACCACTTATCTGATTTTCGTACTTTTTTTTTTTTAAAACATACATATGTTCTCCGGCCAGGTTATAGGCTATATTTTATTACGATAGGTAGCATAATGAATGAGCAGTGACAATAATAGTAAATGAAGTCGGACAAAGTTTGCCGCTAGCGCGTTCTCTTGCAATACACAGTCCAAACCATTAAATATGGTACAATATTATGTAGCAGAGAATATCTATATAATATATATAAAATGCAATGTCTCTATGTCCGTCTGTCTGTCTGTCCGTCCGTTAGTGTGCTTATCACTGGAAAACCACTTATCCGATTTACGTGCTTTTTTTTTAAACATACGTATGTTCTCTGGCCAGGTTATAGGATATATTTTATTTATTATAAGGAATAACAGTGACGATAATAGTGAGTCAAGTCGGAGAAAAGTTTGCCGCTAGCGCGTTCTCTTGTAATACACTCCCTAAAGCATTAAATATGGAACAATATCATGTAGCAAAGAATACAATATATATAAAATGCAACGTCTCTCTGTCCGTTAGTGCGCTTATCACTCGAGAACCACTTATCCGATTTACGTGTTTTTATAAATTTATACATATGTTCTATATAATTAGATAATGGGATATAAGCCTAGATAATGGGAATGGGAAATAATATAAGTCTCGATAATGAGATAATAATGGGGGAGATAATGGGAGAAATAATGGGAGATAAGTCTCGATAATGGGAGATAAGGTGAAATAATGGGAGATAAGTCGAGATAAGTCGAGATAAGCCTAGATAATGGGAAATAAGGTGAGATAATGGGAGATAAGGAGAAATAATGGGAGATAAGGAGAAATAATGGGGATGAGCAGAGATAAGCCTAGATAATGGAAATTATGTAGAGATAATGGGAAATAAGGAGAAATATTGGGAGATAAGGAGAAATAACTGGAGATATTTTATTACGTTGGGCAACATAAGGAATAAACAGTGACGATAGTAGTGAATCAAGTCCACGAGAGCGGAGCCGCGGGCCCGGCTAGTTATATATAATATATTTGTTTTATAGGATATGTTCCGGTATTTAATTGTCATACCTTGCAAATAATCTATTTTGCTTTAAAAAATAACGTTTACTGTATTAAAATGAAAAATAAATATCCATATGTCGGAAACACATTTAGGTAAACTAGGGTTTGTTACACATAATGTTTGAGAGCGAACATTTTAAATAGTATTTTGGGCAGTCAACGAATATGGAAGGAAGTATTTTATCGTTTATGGTAATAATAAGTACTATATGTTGTGTGGGAGTGAGAAATAAAGAAGTGTTTTATTACAGTATTACATAACGAATTTTCAAAATCGATACATTTTAGTTGCTAAGTTGTTAATTTATTGGACATACTTCTAGCAAAGCTTCAGCTAAAGAAAATTCAAATCAAATTAATTTAGGACATAATTATAGACACTTTAGTCATTTGCGTGTCAATAGGAAATTACTTCAACTCGATGGGAAAAACTGGACTATTGTTATAATAGTGTTTATGCTTAGATTTAATGTGTGTTTAAATGTTTAAAATGTTTGTGCAGCTATTACGCCAAACTCCAACTTAATTATAGTTACAAAGTTCATTTTTTTTTATATTCTCAGTGCTAAATACTTCTTGTGCAGGTAAAATGACATTTGCCGTTTTATTTTCAGTATTTAAATATAAAATTGAGTTATAAAAGAATATAAAAAAATCATTAATGAGATTTACTCCTTGCAAACACGTTCTAAATTCTAAAATAAGCACTGAATGTGACTTTCTCAACGTAAACAGCTAATCCAAGCACTACTATATATATATATATATATATATATATATATATATATATATATATATATATATATATATATATATATTGGTATAAACAATTACAATTATATTAAATGCATGGTTTTAACAAAGTCTAATTTTAGGTGTTTTATCTTATCTAATGATAATAGCAACGTCATTTCCTAGAGGGACGAGTCGTTCAAAAACAGAAGACACAAAATGCATTACATAAATATACATATATATAAAAAATATATACCTTAACGGAAGTGATTCATTTTATCTATGTTTTGCATCGTCGCCATTTTTTCTTATAGCACATTTACCGTATATCCTTATAAATAAATCTTATGAAATGAAAGTATGTAAGCTCACAGCTAAAAATTTAAGATATTTTGTTGCCCATAAGATACCACGAGCAAACGAGCAAGAGAGAGATTTAAATATACTTATATAGAACATTGATTTTTCTATATACATACTTATATATGTGTATATATGTGTACGTATATATATATATATATATATATATATATATATATATATATATATATATATATATATATATATATATATATATATATATATATATATATATATATATATATATATATATATATATATATATATATATATGTGTGTGTGTACAAGTATGAAATGCAGATTTTTTTTTTATAAAAAAACATGTTAAATTCGGAAGAATGATAAAATGTGCTTTAGTCAAAGTATGCTCCATCGCTTGTTATACATTTTTCCTATCTTGTGAATACCACGCCAGTAAAAATCTTCCCCTTTTGCTGCGAACCATTCATCGAGCCATTTTTCATATCTTCGTATTAACCAAAGCGCTGCTCAGCAAGTGTTTGACCTATCGATGCAAACAAGTGGTAATCGGAAGGAGCCAAGTCTGGTGAGTAAGCCGCATGGGGTAAAACTTCCCAGCTGAGTGCTTCCAACGTGTGGCGAACTGGTTTTACTATATGTGATGGAGCATTGTCATGAAGAAAAATGACTTTGTGTTGCCTCTTTCGGTATTCTGGCCTTTTTTCGAGCAGCGAACGGTTTTAAATCGGTCAATTGTTGTTGGTAACGTTTAGTATTAATCGTTTCCCTAGGTTTTAACAGCTGATAATATACCACGCCCCTCTGGTCCCACCAAACACAGAGCATCGTTTTTCTGCCAAAGCGATTCGGTCTTGCGGTCGATGTGGATGGTGCGTCTGGGTCTACCCATGATTTTTTGCGCTTGAGATTCTCAAAATAAATCCATATTCATTCCCTGTAACTATAAGATGCAAAAACGACTTCCTTTTGTACCGAGCGAGCAAAATGTCACACGTGTTTTTGCGCTTTTCCATTTGCCTGTCGTTCAACTCATGTGGTACCCATCTACCGGTCTTCTAAATCTTTCCCATGTCTCGTAGCCGATTGGAAACAGCTTGTTGACTTACGCCCAATTGCTCGGCGAGTTGTTTTTGTGTTTGCGAATCATCTTCGTCCAACAATGCCTGTAATTCCCACTTTTGTTGTACACAACAACACAACACTATGCACACACTTTTCCAATTTATCACTCGTGCGCTTCTGACACTTGTTGATGACACAACAAAATGGCGCAGTGTGAAATCTTTATAGCACAAACTGCATTGGTGCACCATCTGTTGTCTGAAATCCGCATTTCATACTTGTACACCTGGTGTATATATATATATATATATATATATATATATATATATATATATATATATAATATATATATATAAATATATATATATATATATATATATATATATATATATATATATATATATATATATATATATATATATATATATATATATATATATATATATATATATATATATATATATATATATATATATATATATATATATATGCCTATATATATAACCTAATTCATATTGGACTCATAATTCATAATTAACCCTTTCCTCCCTTTATAGTATTATTTATTGATACTATGTGTAACTTCACTGGTAACTAAATATTTTACTCTTGTAATTATAAAATGCAATTTTTTAAAATATAACCTTTTACTTCCAAATAAATAATATGTTGAAAAAATATTTGTGGAGGTTAAGAATATGAACTTAGAAATACATATAAGTATTTTAATACGATATGCACTGTATACCAAATGTAGTAACAAATTAGAAATTAACCTTGTTTAAATAATTAAAAAGTTATTTCATGACAAAAAAAACTACAATCTTCGATTTGAAAATCACGTCGAACAAAATATATACTCTCTGCCAACGAAATATCTGCGTACGTGAAAAATAAAACTTAAATGTGAATACAGAAAAATTGCAGATATGTTGAGAAAACTACTTTTATGATGTGTGGCTAGATTATTAATTTTGCTATATTTAATACTAATTAGAATAAAGTTGGAAGTTAAAAATGTGAAGCAATCTCTGTAATCCCATACCCCACCTCATTATCGCCTTATATATTTTACTATAAATAATATGCTTTTAACTTGTCAGTTACATCAACCAAAAAACTTGCAAGAATTGTCAAAATACCATTGAAGTTATACAATATTTGACGACCCCCACTCCTTTCACCCTTTTCTTGGGTTCAAGTTAAAAACAATAAAAAAATAAAATGATTTTTGAATTCCTCGACTCTAAATACTTTAAAGAGGACATACAACGCTCTATATAGAATCCAATCTCCTCTTCCAACCCTTGGACCTCTATGCTTGATATTTGTTTATTATCTCCCCAAAAGAAAAGTTACCATATTACTGTTAAATCCATACAAAATGTATTGACCCCCACCCCTTGCGCCTTAAACGATATTGCTCTAACATTATAGGCTTCATCCCTTTATTAAGTATTATATATGTACCAAGTTTGAAACTGATATCTCATTCCGTTCGAGAGTTATCGTGCTAACAGATCGACACACTGGAACGGAAATGAGTGATCTGGGAAGCCTAAAACGTGAAGAAAAGCTAAAATCTCGGAATATAATTTTTTCACGAATACAGTAAAATAAATAAAAATGTCAGTAAAAATAAACCAAAATCGTTAAACAAGTCCTTAAAAAGATAGTAGTAATATATTTTATTTACCTCCTCGTTCGGAAGGAAATTTATTGCAATCGCTTAAATTTTCATTTATTCATGTAAAAATGTTTAGTTCGCTTTAATAATAAATTTTGGTTCTGAAAGCTCTTTTGCTTTACAAAACACTGTCTTTTGTTACATCTTTAATATTTTTTAAATGTTGCTTTTCAATCCGATAATAATTTTTACATAACGACATTTACTGACAAAATTAAATTTCCACGTATACCAATATCAAATTTTTAGAGACATTCTTCTTCTTCCCGTCCCATGTATTCACATACTCTGTAGCCTTTCTTCAGTTTGTTATTCTCTGCTAGTCGAAAAATGGACGCAGAGTCCTGAACTCCACACCAGTCCCTGATATTCTGGAGCCACAAATGTTGCTTTCTACCGGGTCCTCGCCGACATTTACTGACAAAATCAAATTTTCACATATATCAATATCGAATTTTTAGATACATTCTTCTTCTTCCTGTCACATGTATTCACATACTCTGTACTATTTCTAGAGTTTGTTATTTTCTGCTAGTCGAAAAATGGATGCAGAGTCCGGAACTCTACACCAGTCCCTGATATTCCGGAGCCACGAATGGTGTTTTCTACCGGGTCCTCGTCGACCCCTCATGTTTCCCTGAAGAATAAATTTTGGAATCGAGTCTCGGTCGCCTTTTACTATATATTCCAAATAAGACACCTTCCTTTGTTCTACGATATTAAATAGTTGCCTCTCCACCCAGGCTCTTTGGAGCACTTCTTCATTGGTTAGGTGTTCTGTCCATGAAATTCCTAGCAAACGTCGCAGTATCCATAGCTCGAAAGCTTCGATATGATCAATGATCTCATTTTTAACGACCATGTCTCTACACCATATAAGAGGACCGGCCAGACATAGCATTTGTGGCAATTGTCATTGAAGCAGCATATTTTTCAACTTTAGAAAGGTATCCTTTGCCATGTCAATCCGCAGTTAAACCTCCCTTCCAATCCCATCGTTCGTTGACGACTGAGACAAAATATTTAAATTTAGTAACCCTCTCAATCTCGTAATCCTTTATAAAGAGAGATGAATCCTCTTGGGGGTGTCTTGCTAATCACCATCATTTTGGTTTTCCCAATATTTATACTAAGAGACCGGGCTAGAAATCTGGCCTTAACTTGGAATCCAGTGGTAATCAGTTTTCGGTATTTTTGAGTTTTCTTTAAACCCTTACATATTTTTAAGCCTAAAAATACATAATGTTATTTTATATATATATATATATATATATATATATATATATATATATATATATATATATATAAATTTTAATTATAAAATTTGAAAACTTAGTATGTAGTATTTAATATTAAATTTGTTTTTATATTGTATATAATAATAAATTATTTTTTAAAAAAGAACACAGACAATTTTTGAAAATTTGTTTTTGGTCTCTCTATTACTCAGTATATATCACCACTACACCAAACACTTTATTTTTGCACTCGACGCGCGTTTCGCTAACCATGTTAGCTTCATTAGGAGCGATGATTCTTGTAGTGGTGATATATACTGAGTAGTATCATTCTGCCAAAGATTCCACAATCCCAACTTAGTGGTCTCCCTATGTTTAATTATTTAAACAATACACTAATATTTAAAATTACAGAATTAATACTGTTTATTTTTGTTTCAGGTGAGTGTTGTTTCTGTTATGTCAATCAGGTAAAGTACTTATTTTTTAAGAGTCTAAACATGTTTTTGCAATGTTTCAGATTAGTCCTTAATTTAATTTATTTATTTGAAAAGCCCATAAACATTTCAGAACAACTTATTTATGTAATGGTGATGTGTCATCTATTATTTATAAAAGTATATTTTTTTTACAAGGCTAAACTGCATTTAAAAAAAATCCGTGGGCCAAACCAATTTGCACAAAATTTATGTTGTTTAATTTTAATGAATTCAGAGGTTTGGTTGATTGGCTCTTACATAACAATAAACAAACGATTTATAATGGAATAAATTACAACGTACAAGTTTATTTGAAAGTTTTTATAGACTAAATGATGTAATTGTTCTTCGGATGACTATGTTTTATAAATATTTATTATTATATTAATCAATACCATAAATATATTCACTAAGATTTTTTCTATATTATAATATATCAGAACTGGGTTCAGTATTTTTATGAAAGTGGGAAAATAACATGTAGGCTGAAAAGTTTTTGGTCTAGCTACTTAAAATATATTTTTTTTTTTTGCAAAATTCGACTTTATTCATCAATATAGTCTCCTTCAAGAGCGATACAATTAGTCCAACGCTTTTCTAACATTTTTATACCTTTTTTGTCTTTCAAAATAGGCCTCAGTTTTGGCGATAAGTTCTTTATTGGAGCCAAATCTCTTTCTCGTGAGTATTTTTTTGAGGTCTGCGAATAGATAATGGTCGCTGGGGGCCAAATCTGGAGAATACGGTGGATGAGGAAACAATTCGAATTTCGATTCATGCAATTGTGCCATCGTAACCATTGACTTGTGATATGGTGCATTGTCTTGATGAAAGAGCATTTTTTTCTGCGTTTCTTTGCGATTTCTGCCTTCAAACGCACCAATAACTTTATATAATAATCGCTACTGGTGGGCTTTCCCTTCTCAGCATAGTCGATGAAACTTATTCCATGCGCATCCCAAAATACAGA
Source organism: Pachyrhynchus sulphureomaculatus (assembly GCA_019049505.1). Lineage (NCBI taxonomy): Eukaryota > Metazoa > Arthropoda > Insecta > Coleoptera > Curculionidae > Pachyrhynchus > Pachyrhynchus sulphureomaculatus. Next base: position 114,645,734 of record CM032447.1, read on the forward strand.
GGCCAAAACCTTCCCAGCTGACTGTTGTATCTTTGGTCGCTTCGGGCGGCTTTCACCCGCTGCTGTCCACTCAGTTGACTGCCGATTTGATTCCGGTGTGTAGTGATGGATAAATGTTTCACCTATTGTCACGTATCGCATGAAAAAATCCTTTTTATTGCGCTTAAACAGTGCTCAAATAGTGCTCAGAATCAACATGTTGTTTTTGGTCCACTGTGAGCAAACGCGGTACCTATTTCGAACAGAGCTTTCTCATGCCCAAATATTCATGCAAAATGTGACCAGCAGGTTTTTTTTGATATTTTTAGGGTGTCAGCTATCTCATGAAATTTCACTTTATGGTCATCCAAAACAATTTTCTGGATTTTTTTGATGTTTTCTGGTGTAACCACCTCATTTGGGCGGCCAGAGCGTTTAACAACATTTGTATCTGTACGACCGCGTTTAAATTCAGCATACCAGTAAATGATGAGTGATTTTCCAGGGGCAGAGTCCCCGTAACACTTATCAAGCCATTGCTTTGCTTGAACGGTTTTTTTCCCATAAAAAAACAGTGTTTAATCAACACAGGAAATTCGATTTTTTTCATTGTTTTGAAATTATCAAAAGTAGCGTCACTTAAACCTCTGTAACTTGTAAACTAATCATCAAAATGTCATGAAATTTTGACAAGTATCGCTTGAAGGTTGGTACTTGTTAAAAATCATCTGGATTTTTTGAAAAGGGCTACATCTATGTGTCAAGCCAAAAACTTTTCAGCTTACGTGTTAGTGTGAGGGATTCAGACAAAACATGACAACATTTAGGTTTCAATTGTCATTTTAATTCAAGAAATTGGTAAGGGATTCATTTTATTACATTTATATTTTTACTGGGAAAAAATACTATTTAATTTGGCACTATATATTTATCAGTGTTTGAATGTTTCACTTTTATAATATATATTAACACGATAAAACCCAGTTTTTGGCTCCGAGACTGCATAGGGTGATTTCTGTATCATTTTTCTACAGAAAAACCAATCCACTTACGAAATTGCTTTTTCGCGTCCAGTTTTAGAGAGTTTCGCTGTTCGAATTCCAAGAAAAAACACGGTTTTGAGGGTACTGTGTACAATTATATTAAAGGTTTAAAATAATTTGAGATACTCGATATTATATACAAATTAAGACGAAATGTTCAGTACAAGGAGCAACTGATGAATTCAATACTGTATCCTTATAAAATTACCTATTTTCAATTTTAGCGGCCACGTGTCGAAAATGCAGCCGCTGCAGGAATCTACCGCTAATCTGGCTAGCATGTAGATATGCTTCTACAATTTCTTATTTTCAATTTGAGCTGCCTCGCAATACTCGGCAAATGTGGCAAACTCCACGTGGCGAAAGTGTAGCCTCTGCTGTGTTCTATCGCTTCACTTAGAAACTTTGCTCCGCACAAGGAGTTGTTAACCCTTGTTAGCGGATTCAATATTTAGCGAATTTTTATGTTTGTTTCATATGTTTTTAGAAATATTTTAGTGTTTTTTATTTAAATATATAAATTCAGCATGTTGATCAACATGTTTTTCAACATGTTTATCTTATTATACAAGTGGTAATAGTAGAAAAGTTTTCTTGTTATTATATGTGGTGTTTAATAACTTATATAATGAGGACGTCGTTCTTAAAGATTTTTGAATTAGGATAGAGAGATTTTGTCTTTGTTTGGAGCTTGCGCAGTAGTAAAGGGAAGAAATTAAATACCAAAGACCCAGCTGTTATCGTTATTTGAGGTATGCGCCCACCATTCGGAGCTTGCGCAGTATTGAAACCAAATAAGATCCTTTATTAAGGATAACGTTTTCAGGAACTTATAAGAGAGATTATTTGAAGTTCATTATTATGGTAGGGCCTGTTTTTTTTTTCTACTTAGGTATTCAAACCTCTAAGAAAATACAGTAAAATGGAAATGATAATATTTTATTACAAATAACATTGAAAACAGTTAATTAGTGTTCAGATTATGTTGAGTTTTTGCAATCTTTGCTACACTGGCATTACAATGTGTATAATGCTAATTTCAAATGAAATTTTATTAGTGGCACATTCGTATTACCTTGGAAATATTGAAGAAAGTGATAGAAACATGATAGACTTAACTTTAATGTAGAAACTTGAGTTGACCCATCAAATACTAATAACGGTGTGCTTAATCATGAAATGAATGAAAAAAATCCCCTAAGTTTATAGAAGATGAATACTAACCTAACCTTGCAATTCCTCCGCGTTAATACTGTACCTGCTAGAGATAACGATAAGGACAAAGGCATCTGAACAATAAGCGTTGCAAAATCTTTCTAACACTAGAAGCTCGGAAAGATGTTATGATGGTAAAACCGTGTTAATATTATTTCTGGTTTTAAAGATTTTTTTAAATTTTGTTGTCGCCTTCAGCAACGCAAAACCCTAAGCTCAATAAGTATTTTTATTGATTTGTTCTTCAGATTTTTACAATGTATATTAACAATACGGATTTATTCGGCTACGTATGCGACAATTTATCCATTCAGCCTATAAGAAAATTTTTGTCACCACAAGAAAGGCAAGCCTACAGATTGTGTTTTGATGTAAGTGTAAAAAAATCAGGGAGCTGCACTCCACCTGCTCGAAGCCGACGCGTACCACTGGGCGTATATCTAACTGTTGAAATTGGGCATAAGTAAATTTAGAAGTACGTAGTATTTAATTCATCATTTGTTTCTTATTATTGGATGTTTTACCTATAACTTTCATACAATATCAAGTGTTTTACCTTATTGTAAACATAGATTATAAATGCACAAAGTACTCTTAAAACCGGATTTATTGTCTACAGAAAGATACTATCGGAAATACTTATGGAATCCGGGGCCACATATGTTAAAAAGTAAAAATTTGTTCTTCTATGCAATATAACTCGCAATTATTTTAAATTTAAACATGTTTTTTCTAAGTTTTATTAATAAATAAAAAGAAATGTTATAATTACTTTACGTTAATTATTCTATTAAGTAGAACAATTTAAGGCATTAAATTTTAACCTTGACTGCAAAATTAATTGGGGTTATTTAGTAAAGTTAATTAACGATAAACAGTAACTCACGCATAAAAGCGGGCTTTTGTTTCTTCCAAATTTCAGTATAAGGATAAAGGGTAAAATAAATAAGGAGAAAATATTGCACGCTCCACAAAATCTCCGATTTTATACGAGCTAGATATTTTGTGTTCTGAGGGAAAATTTAATTTTTTTTAGTATTGAAATTTATTGAACCGAAACCCAAGGAAAAAAAGTTATTACATGCCTTTTACCCAACTGTAAATAACGAAAAATCGTGAAGTATGCTGGATATTGTGTGCTAGTATTAATCTTTTCGTAGATTTTGTGCTATAAAAAGGAAAAGAAATTATTAAGGAATGGCTTGTGCTTTAAATCATCTGTTTCTCCAGCCTTCTATTACAGATTATTTTTTTAGCAATTATTCGAGCTATTAATTTGAATTTCGTATATTTGTACAAACTATGTAATCGCGTGAGGTTTGAGCTTGGAAAAAAAAATCTGGCATTCTAAAGTATATTTTTATTTATTACCTGATTCAAATACCTATTTTTCATCGCTATGCATCTATGTATGTATGCTTTTTAGTGTTCCGTACGGAACACTTATAAAATGAATTCGGTGCATGTCTGTCTGTCTGTCTGTCTGTCACACCCGATTTTCTCCGAAACTATTTAACATAGAAAGTTGAAATTTGGTAACAATATAGGAATTGATGGTATCATCAAAGCCACGTAGTTTTGAGAGTTAAATTTGATGGGTTAGTTTTGGGGAGTGAAATCGGAAGTGAAAAAAAAAAATTTTTACTAGGTCATCGAGTGTGATGTCAAATGAAAGCTTGTGAAAACACGAATAAAATATATATATATATATATATATATATATATATATATATATATATATATATATATATATATATATATATATATAATCTATTACTTGCGCGCACTTTTCTTTGTATTATTTTTAAAAAATCGCTGTCCCCCGCCTTATCTCAAAAAGTACTTATCAAAAAATTTTGAAAACTTTCTGAAATATTCTCCACGGGGTGTAGATTGAACAAAAATGATCACGAGTACATTACCTTTAATAATTTATCTGGTATATAAAAAAAAACAAAAATTTCAAGGTCATCAGATTTCAGTAAAGATTAGAAACAAACTTTGTTGAAAACTCATTTGGGGTGTGTTTTGTGAAGTCACTGATCATTTTATACCTCTGTAACAAAATTTTTTATTTTAAAAGCAATCAATGTACGGAATACTAATTGCGCAAGTTCAACTTGCCGTTGACCGGTTATTTTTTATTTTCTCGTAAGGCTAAGCTACTGGACGTTTTTGGTTCATGAGAGAGAGTTCACTAAATATACGTTAAGTTACAAAATAAATTGTATAAAATGGGATAAATCAATAAAATAGTCGTAGTTCTAAAAGGATGTTAAACTTTCGTGCACGTACCTGAACAAATTTTGCCATAGTTCAATTTTAATATTTACTAAACTATAATTTGAAAAAAAAGTTCGAGTCTAATCATAAAACCAATCCAGTGATAAATCGGTGCTCAAGAGACTTCAGAACCTAGTTCAGGTACTGGCGCGGGCGCAAGCAAGTTGTGCTGTAGAAAGTATTACGAACCAGTTTAACGTTATTCTAGTTAGCGTAACTATATTCCATTGTGCTTAAGTATTGTTTATATATAGTAAAATTTGTTACAGAAATTAGTTAAAAATAAACATCAGGTATCATCATTCTATGATTGTATTTTATATGATACTACTTTAAGTAATCCTCAGGCAGGCAGTGGATGCGAGAGTATCTGATCATTTACGGCAATAGTAAGTATTACGATAGATTTAAATATATCGTGATTTCCCGATTGCTTAAAAATTATTCCTCTTTGTGATCTGAGTCCATCTACTACTGGAAAATTAACAGTTTTAAAAATCCTAATAATTTTGTTCATATAAATCTCTACTAGGCAATGTAACAATATATTGGGTATATGAATGTCGCGTTATTGTAAAAAAATGGTTAAAAATTGATTATTCAATTCTATCGCTAGCCACTACTTTGTCTCATCTTTGTGGCACCATATGAATATCACGTTGAAAGAACCACATATCTTTTGAGGCTATACACGAATCGGTTTGGTATTCTCATAAGAATGCAAGCTCTGTTCAGACAGGTCGTGCGTCATCGATCAGAACAAGTGATAATGAGAAAAAGCAATATCTGGTGAGTACCATGGGTGAAATAGGACATCCCATCCAAGTGCTTCTAACCTTCCCTTGACGGGTTTTACTACATATGACCGAGCGTTGTCATCAAATCACTTTATCGTGTCTTTGAGCATATTGCGGTCATTTTTCCTTCAACGCTAGGCTCCACTCCATCAATTGTTGTTGGTAACGTTCCCCAGTAATAGTTTTGTTGGATTGGAGTAGCTCATAATACACTATACTCAGCTGATCCCATTAGATACACAGTATAAGCTTGGAGCCATGAATATTCAGCTCAGGCGAAGATATTGATGGTTCACCGGGCTTCACCTATGATTTTTTGAGCTTTAGATTATCGTAGCGTATCCACTTTCCATCACTAGTTACGATACGATGCAAAAAAACCTTTCCGATTATGCCTTTGAAGCAGTTGTTCACAGGTTTTTACCTGTGAACAACTGCTTCAAAGGCCCTCTCAGGGCAGCGTTTCTCGGTTTCAATTCTTACGGCACCCAATTTTCTTGCTTTTGAATCATTCCCAGTGCATGTAAGCGCTTGGAAACGGTGTGCGATCAACTCCTAATGATTCTGCAAGTTCTTTTTCCATTTGGCAAGGGTCTTCATTGAGTAATGCCTCCAATTCCTTATCGTTAAACTTTTTCGGCTGGCCTGGACGTTCTTTGTCTTCCGTGTTGAAATCACCACTTTTAAAGCGTCGAAACCAGTACTCATATGTTTTTATCGATGGAATATAATCACCATAGGTTTTCGATAGCAATCAATGACTTTCAGCATCGCTTTTCTTCGAATTACACAAGAAATGTAACGCGTCCCGCAAATGGTGTTTTGTTGGCACGTAATTCAACATATTCAATGCTCAAAAAAATATGTTGTTTACACTTCGGCAAAATAAAAACTAAAAATTAAAGTCTAACGAAGGTGCTTCATGATGGTGCTTCACTATGAATATAGCAATATAGTATGACCCGATGTAATATAATACAAGTTACTCTTAGAAATCCCTCAAAATTAATTCACACTCTTTAAAACTTAAAATTTAGTATCATGAGTCGTACACCATACATCGAAGAATTTTTGGGTAGTTTATTTGATTTTTTCGCGTGAGGCGCGCTTACATAAGGATTGACCTTTTTAAAGTGGAGTTAAATTATGCATTTTTATTGGCCAAGAATGTAACGCCATTTATTCTGAAGAAAGTTAAGAATTTTTCATCATTTTTGCGCTCCCCTAGACTAAAGAACTGTGATTATAAGACTATGTAACTCAATGTAAATTCTAGACAACCATACTAGTGGGCAGCGTGGGCGGCAAGAGCATGCGTTGATGAACAGCACTAACAGAGGCGGCAAGGACATAATGTAATATATAGTATACCTTTGAAATCGGCATTTGAGTGTATAGTCTATATTAGTTTCATTAGTCTAGAGATCTACCCATTTGTGAAAGTTATAAGTTCGATCTCTAACGTCATGCTTTTCACATCGTCTAGTTCTCTTCTTACTCAGCATTGACGGGTAGCTAAAGTTTTTAAACATAGCCTTTCTTTAGAAATTTAATTTCTACTTGTGTCGCCGTTTGCAAAATAATTTAGTCTGTGAATAAACAAATACACTATATATACCATATTATATGTTCTAAGTAAATAATTTTATTCTCAGTTTAATCTTTTTTTATGAGAAATATTTACAATACATAAGAGAAAAAGAATGTTGGCACAATAGTTTCATTATTCAACAATATTCGTTTGTTTTACGATTGTATGATTATGATTGTAACCCATTTAAATATAGTAAACCAATTTCCTTATATATATATATATATATATATATATATATATATATATATATATATATATATGTATATATATGTATGTATATATATATATATATATATATATATATATATATATATATATATATATATATATATATATATATTTAAAGTTTATCGAGTATTTGAAGAGTAGGCTATGCATATTTTGTTTCGTTGTTCATGACAGAAATTAAAACAATTCGTTTAGATTTACAGTTTTAAAGAATATTTTAGAAAATAAACAATTTTCTGTAATAATGCGATAGATTTTTTTAAAAAGTAAGCTTATAAATTGTTCCCTTTTTCAAACTAATACGTTTTTGTGGTAGACTGTTTTATTTTTTTGACCCCGAAGAATTAGAAAAATGAATCGAACAAGGAATTTAACTGAACACGAGGTAGTGCGAGCCTCAGTTTTATTGGACGAGGGATATTGTCAGAGTTATGTTGCCAATTTGTTAGGCAAACATCGTTCCACAATAAGTCGTATGGTAAGACGCTTGAATGAAGTAGGAACTTATTCTAGAAGGCTAGGGCAAGGGTGAAAACGATGCACTAGCGACCTAGATGAACGTTTTATAAGACAATATGCTTTAAGAAACAGGACTGTCACTAGTTCTATAATAAGAAACGAACTCGAAGCTGTTCGCAATGTCACAATTTCTTCTAAAACAGTTAGAAGACGGTTAAATGAAGCTGGATTAAACAGTAGGAGAACAGCCCCTGCGCCCTTGCTTACTAGAGAGAACAGAGTTGCCAGGTTACGTTTTGCTCGAAATCACGAAAACTGGTCTGTGTATGATTGGAAACAAGTTTTCTTCACAGATAAAACTAGGGTTAGTCTAAAACGTCCAGATGGTCGTGAGCGAGTGTGGCGAAGACCAGAAGAGAGGTTTGCTCCTTGCAATATCTCTGCAAGGATTCCATTCGGCGGTGGCTCTGTTATGTTCTGGGGTGGCATCTGCTTTGATGCTCGCACAGAGTTAGTTCCTGTCTGTACGAGATCCATGAATGCTGACTACTATCTTGAGAATAGTGTAATAGAACATGTGATGCCTTTCGGTCATTTTGTGGGGCCCAATTTCCTGTTTATGCAAGACAACTCTCGACCTCACGTGGCTAGGGAGGTATTCGATTATCTTAATCAAGTTGATATACCGATTATGCAATGCCCACCAAAAAACCCGGATCTGAATCCGATAGAACATGTATGGGATCACCTTAAGAAAAATGTGAAACGTCATATACCTGCACCTAGAAACCTGAGGGAATTTGAAAATGCAGTTATCACAGAATGGGAGCAAATTCCTTAAGATTTTATCCAAAATTTAATTAGAAGCATGCCTAGGCGCATAAAAGCTGTCATCCGAAGTAGAGGAGGCAACACACGCTACTAGTGTCCCAGTTACACCATTAATTTTGCTGCTAGTTTCCAAGTTTATTTTTTTCATTATTACATAATTTCAACGATTTTGTTATTAGGTCTTAAGAATAATTTTAATTCGAATCTTATAGAGAAATTTGGTAGCTAATTCACTTTTAAAGTATCCGAATAAGTTTTTTCTAACTTTTAGTGTAACCAATGTTCATAAAAAATTATTAAAATTAATTCATTATAGAGATTTGTATGATTTAATATATTGTTGCGTTAATTTTGTCCAGGAGTGTATATATATATATATATATATATATATATATATATATATATATATATATATATATATATATATATATATATATATATATTATAATTTACGTGTTCTTGAAATTAGATCATTAAAACTATTTTTGGATCTGTTATATATTTATTGACGTTTCGACCTTGGGAAGTGGTCTTCTTCAAAATTTGCTATAAAAGATGACATTAGAAGAATTAAATATAGATAAGTAATTAATCAGTTTGTCGTGTATTTCGGGGTTAAAATATTTGTAGCTTTTCGTAGTTTTTAATTTAAGACACTTAACTGTATACATTAATGAGGGTCTTACCTTAGAAAGTAGATCATTGGCTCGAAAAGTGTTTGATAAGGTAAAATGAGCAGAGTTAGTACTAAATAAAATGGGATATCCTATTCGTCATAAAAGTTTAATTATAAATCTGTGCACCAATACTAAGTGCTATGTCATTGTTAACGATACAAAATTTGAGGAATTTCAACCTCAGCGTGGTGTAAGACAAGGATGCATACTATCTCCCAAACTTTTCAATATATATGGAGAATATGTCATTCGAAGGGCCTTAGATAAGTGGTAAGGAGGCATATCAATTAACTGTCGAATGATTAGTAATTTGAGATTTCTAGATAACACGATTCTTCTAGTTGGAAGTGAAGCAGAATTACTGCAAATACTTAAGAGGGTAGAAAAAGGTAGCAAAAAACATGGACTTGAACTGAATATAAATAATACCAAAATGTTAACGGACCAGACGACCGTCTTGAAGTTGTTAGTTGTGAACTTGGGATCCCTAATTAGTAATGCCCGTACAGTAGAGAGGAAATTCCGTCGGAGGTGTGCTCTAACAAAAGTTGCTGTGGAAATATGATAAGATAACCACATAACCAAACAAGTGAAAATAAGACTGGTAAATTGTCTTGTCTTTCCTGTTCCCACATATGCCTGTGAGCCCCGGACATTGAGAAAGTTGGAAATAAAAAAACTAGATGCCACATAATGTACTGCTGGCGAAGAATGTTTAGTATTGCTTGGACCGTACGACCGACTAACAACTCAGTTATATCAGAGCTCAATGCCCAACAATGTATTTTGAGTTTCAGGTAGAAAACCCCGAGGATGTTCCCCTTGCAAACAAAAAACCACTTCATGTACCGGTACACCAAGTACAAGATATTTACAATAATACCTAATAGAATATCATTAGGCACGACAGTATTAAGATTCTAAGAGAAATTTTATTTTTCGGATGTCGAAATAAGATAAATCCGCTTAAGTAAAAGTATGTAATCTATAATTTATAGTATTTAAATAACCATGACAAATAACTTTAACGTATCTTAAGTAACACATAGAGATTATTAAAGTAATAAAGTATATTAGGATATGTATTAAACTGTTGGTGATTACCAGACCCTGAAGCCGGTCTCCACGTCGCTGGTTGGATCAGGTGCGAGAGCTGACCGAGGTTGGAGTGCAGTTTACGACAGGGACAAGGCTTAGTGTCATTGGCAGTCACCACACCTCTTCTAAGAGGTTCGGACCGAGGAGTTGGTGATTACTTCGTTTTATACATAATATAATTACAAAATAATTGAATTACTGTCTACCCTATAGGATATTTTCGTTTGTAATATTAGTGTACAACTTTACGACACTCTTAACATCTGAGCATTTACGCTTCTTTAATGCAATATTACACTTAAGAAATTTGAGTCATTATTTATTTATTTATTTATTTATTTATTTAATACAACTATCCTACGGAACAATCCAATTATAGGTTACGAACATTCAGATATAACAAATACAAATAGATAAGTATCTATCACATTAGTATTTTAATAATTCTATTAACTACACTACAAGCTAAAGAAAAACAAAAAAAAGAGAGACCTAATCTACAGTTAAACATGACCTACGTAAAGATGCTATACTGCAACAGAAGATATCAACTATATGATCCTTTCATAATTCATGCACATAATGTATAGCGGCGAGTACATCAACAAGTTTGTTCTTGTAACAGGCATGTAGAAAAGGGAATGGCTTAGGAGAGCACGCTGAGATGGCACACGGAATCTAATATTTGAGAGGGTGCAAGGGCATTCGATTCTGTTGTTCAAGATTTTATATAAAAACAAGGTTGTAGCATATTTTCTACGCCGAGTAAGGCTAACAATACTGAATCTTCTCAATAAAACATCATTAGGGAAACCCAGTGGTGGATAAATACCATCTAATTTAAACCAGAGGAACTTCACAAATCGTCTTTGGATTTTTTCCAATGTGATTACTGTGGATCTCATATGTTAGGTACCAGATAACTGGACCATATTCCAGTTTAGAACTAACCAAAGCATTGAATAAAGTGATAAGGGTTTTAATGTTTGAAAGGTCTCTAGAACTCCTCATGATGAAACCCATGCACTTATAAGAAGAAGCAAAGGTCTCATTTATATGGTCCACAAAGCTGAGTTTACCATCAAATGTTATACCAAGATCTTTGAAACGATAACATTTTTCAAGATCATTATGGTTTAAATTATATAAAAAAAATTACTGGTAATTTCTTTCGAGTGAATGTCATAGAAAAACATTTGTTTGTGTTCAAATATAAGTTATTACGAATACACCAACGATTTAAAGAATCTAGATCATCGTGAAGAGTTATACACAGATCGTCAGCATAAAGCAAAGAGGACGACGTAAGGCCACTGGTGATGTCATTTATAAATATGTTAATTAGTAATGGTTCTAGGATAGACCCTTGAGGAACACCAGAAGTAGCATTAATAATGACTCAAAACCACGATAATTTACTATCAGTTGACGACCAATTAAATAAGATTTCAGCAGGTTTAATAAATTGCCATTAACTTCACAGTTTGAGAGTTTTTCAAGCAGAATAACATGGTCAAGCCGAACAAAAGCCTTTGAGAAGTCTGTATAAACTACGTCGACTTGTCCTCCATTGTCCATACTTTCTGAAATAAATTGAGTAATTGAAACTAAATTGGTAATGGTTGAACCCCCTGGAAAGAATCCATGTTGGCTTTAGGTTATGAAAACTTTAACGTGATTAAATATAATATCATACAGCCCAATTTCAAAAACCTTTGAAAAGTTGTTCAATATTACCACAAGTCTATAATTTTCAATGAGGCTCTTATCACCCTTTCTGAATACGGGATATATTTTAGACTTCTTCCAGATTTGTGGAAAGGACGATGATCTTAAACACAGATTGAAAAGAATCGTGAGAGGCTTGGACAAGACAGCTGCGCAATCTCGAATAAAAAAAGCTGGTAGACTGTCAGTTCCAGCGGTCGATTTAGGTTTAAGTTTCTTTAAGGCACTGATCACGTCCCTTTCCTGTATGGTGTTAACAATTAGAGATGAGAGAGAGAGAGAGAGAGAGATATGTGAGTAGTTATCAGGAGCGTTGTTCTGAAACATAGAGGAATCAACATATGCTGACTGGAAGAACTCTCCTCCTGAGGAGAAGTATGCAATTCGTTTTCAAAATACATGTAGATGGGAATACTAGTTGTCCTCCTTTTCTCGTTTAGAAAAGACCAAAATTTATTTGGGTTCATAGAGAAATCCCTTTCGGCCTCAGTAACATAATTTCTATAAGCAACCCCATATAACCCCAAGTACATATAGAGGAATAAATTTTAAAAAAATTTGCTAATCTGAACTGACGTTCTTTAATAACCTAACGAAGCTGCTTATAGAAGTGGGGGGCGCGAATCAAGGGCGGCGCCAATCGACAACCCAGAGGGGAGCTCTTGAAGAAAAAGAAACCGCTTCTAATGAAACTTTAAAATTTTAGATACTTTCCAATATAAGAAACTTAAAATCGATGTCCCGAATGGGGGTGAGATTTTCACAAAAAGAAACTCTTTCATACAATGGAATGTAATAATTTTTCTTCAAATAATTCTCATCAAGAGGCACGGGGGTAGATTATTAGCCTTTTCCCTGCTCTTATGTAGATTATAACGCCCCGTAGAAACAGAGCGTTTTTATTGGGAACCATTTTTTATGAAAAATGTTCACCCCCGGTCGTTGATTTTTAGGATTTCAAAGTTCCACTATGGGAAAGGATTCTTTTTTTTTGAAAAACCTCTCACTTCCTCTCCCTCTCGTTATTGATTTTTAAAGGCCGTGTAAGTTTTTAGAGTTCAACTACAGAAAAGGTGTTTTTTGTGAAAAATTTACATAAAACTTAATATCACTAAAAACATTTTATTAAGATATTTTTAAAAAAATCAGTAAACTGCAAATTGCCCAGGTACTTCAGCAAGCATCAAGCGTAAAATATTTCGGATGCTGTCTAAAAAAATTAAAGACGGATTACCACTTCTAATGTGATTTCTTATTATGATGTATTTTATTTGAACTTATTTTTAAAACAATGATTATTTACGTGTCAAGTTCGGTAGGAGGTATTTTGCAGTAGGAGTGAACATGTTCCAAAATGACGCTATAGATCTTATTATTATTGCATTGAGACGTTTTGGCACATCGTTCATAGGTAACTTTTTTAGACAGTTTGTTATTTACTCATAAATATGTATATAGTATTATCTTCATGTAACTAAAATATTAATTCATTCAAATTATTCAGAACTATTCAATTACAAATACTACATTAAACGGCTTTTAAAGGTACCAAACAAATGGAAATTAATAATGCATTGTGGAGTTTTCAAAGTAAATGTACCAAGTCGTAAACAATGCCTAGATTAAACAATAGTTCGTTGATTTTATAAGTTAAGTCGTTTACTTTGAAACAATTTAAGACTAATACCTTGGGAATAAATAATATAAGAATAATTACTATATACCAACATGTCTGACCCTGGGTGGTACTATATAGACTAGAAATTACATATTTTCCATTTTCTTTTACGTATTATTTACCATATTTTTAAAAACTAGAAACCAACAATTTTTCTCCTTAAGAAAATATGAAGGAAATATGTATTATTCATAAGAAAAACCTCAATTTTTTTTTGGGGGAAATGCCTTTGGTAAAATACAGAAATTGCAGTGTTTTTTCTATCAAGCCAAAGAGATATTCAGCAAAATCAAATGTTCTTCGTATAACTGTAAAAGTCTAGCAAATAAAACAAAAAAATAGAGGGTGCTCGCAATTTTGACCCTAATATTCCTAATTTCTGTTTCTAGAAAATAACATATGTACTGTATTTTACTTAATCTAAATACGCACTTCATTATACTTTATTGTGTGGCGATTGTCAGTCTGTTGACACGATAACTCCTGAACGAAATGAGACATCAGTATATATAATATATATATATATATATATATATATATATATATATATATATATATATATATATATGTATATATATATATATATATATATATATATATATATATATATATATAAATATTGCAGAAATAATAATCTACCCACACATCACAAAAAAGGCTTATTTTTAATTATAAATAGAAAGGTTTTTTCAACATACGTAATTTTTTTATTTCTATCGTCCACATTTGAAATTTATTCTTTAATGTGCACGTATTTCGTTAGCGGAGAGTGTTATTTGATGTGATTCTAAAAGAGGTGATTGCAGTTTTTAATCATTAAATACTTTTTTGATTAACTAACCTAGGTAACATCCCAAAAAATTGTTTTTTTAGATTAAAATAATAAACAGCGAAGTTACACAGAGTATCAATAAGCATGACGGTTTAGCAAAAAAAGCACCTAAAATAAACAGTTATGTTGTTATTACTATGTTAAATTGTTATGGTAACGTAGTAGATACCTTTAGATTTTAAACGCATTCACTGGCAACTAATCTTTAAATACTAACAAATATGCGTAGCTAATTAAAATTAATTCAACAGGAATCTTCAATTTAATGTGCGACTATTATGCAAAAAACATAGTTTAAGGGAAAAAATTAGCCATAAAAACAGAAAAGGAATAGAGTAGAAAAGATACTATAGGTTGTCAAAATTTGAAGAATTATATTATGTTTTAAATCCTCCTTGTGTACAGTGCTGTCGCTATAACCTTGATCATTTCTAATCGTGTTGCTTGTAATAATGTCTTAGAATTGCTGTCATTTTTGTTGTTGATTTTTCGTATTTAATGTCGACAACAACTAAATCTTGGCCTTTATCCACATTGATAAATCTACTTGTTTTTTTAGTTCACGTCAGTTTCGAACAATCTCAGATTATTTCTGTTCTTCAATATAAGTATAGTAAGCAAGTGATGTGGAGTAAATGATGCAAGTTTGCTCTTTGCTAATTTAAACCGAATAAAAAATAATTTTTTCGATTTAATGAAATTACATATTTCGGCTACTTGATACCTTTGTTTTTGACAAAATGGTGACGGTATTAGTATTAGCTTCGCTATGGATTTTCAAAATCTACACTTTTACAACTTATTTGGTGTACAAATCAGTTTATCCATTAGTTTTTTTTCATGATTTCTTCAAAATTAAACCCTTATGTAAAGTTGTTTTGTCTTGAACATAATTCAAGAACTACTTAACCGATTTAACTCAAATTTAGAATGTCTGGAGTGTACAATTCATTTTGGGAAAAATATTACAAATTATTTAAAAAAACGCGTGGAAATAAAATATTATGACAATCAATTAAAACAGATTCATGTGGAGTCTCGCGCGAGCTGATTTCAGAAGAGATAATTATTTATCGTTAAAAAAAATTCCGACCGGAAATTATCGAATATGCAGTACAAAGAGAACAGCAATAATTTGTAGCTTGATCATTGGAAGAATTTCAGAATAGTCTTTTCGTTTCAATTATTTATCTAGATGCTAAGAATGTAAATCTTATAATTTTGAATCATAAAAAGCGAGGAGAATAACATATTACTACCGTTTTTAGCAACACATCAAGAAAAATTATTTATAATTACGAGTATAAGTAGTTAAATAAAACTGTGTTTTAACTTTTGTTAATTAGAAGATGTCGTCATAAATGTCAACATAAACTAATTAAAACTATCCTAGCTTTATTTGGCCATTATTAATAATTCTTGACCTATTAGCACCAAATTTATAAAGGAATAATATACAGGGTGCCCCATATGTATGGAAGAGTAATTCCACAGCATTTATTAATCAGTGTGTCAAAAAAATTTTAAATAAAAGTTTTAGGGTGTTATACGGTGCATATGCCGATGTTGACAATATGATGTTTTGAAGTGTCAGTCCGAAGAAATGGAAAGCCCTGTATATTATTTTATCTTTGAGTCCTACTAAAAATTTTAGATATTATTTGTCTAACATACCATATGTCTAAACTGAACTGTTTTGGAATTATTGTCATTTCAAATTTAAAATAAAAAAAGGCCAATAACTATTAAGGTTTATTTTTAAGGTAACAATTGCTCAAAATGTCTACCGTTTACAGCGAGGGAATGACCCAATCTATCATAAACAGCCTGAACAGCGTTTTGCAGAGAATCCGTGGTGATCTGTGCTACTTTATATTGAATTCTTTGTTGCAAATCTTCTACAGTTTCAGGTCGACTTTGGGATTCCTTGCAGGCCATTCGCTCAAATTGGAGTTTCACAAAATGCAGCAATAAATGTTTTCGTCAATAAATCATTTTTTGACGCGTTAAGTCGTTACCTGACAGTAAATGTTTGACGCAAGCCAGCTTATAAATTTCAAATATCAATAATTCCAAAACAGTTCAATTTAGACATATGGTATGTTAGACAAATAAAATCTAGAATTTTTTGTAGGACTCAAAAATAGAATAATATACAGGGTTTTCCATTTAAAAAAATTTAAGATGGCGTAATTTCTTCGAGGTGACAGTTCAAAACATTTTATTGTCAACGTTAGCATATGCGCCATATAACACCCTATAACTTTTATTTAAATATTTTTTTGATACACTGATTAATAAATGCTGTGGAATCACTCGTCCATACATATGGGGCACCCTGTATTTCATAACCAATAGGTGTTGAAAATAATACTTTTCATATGGGAATAATACGATAGCGTCCGGGCTGACGACAGGCTAGCTAGTTTTACTGAGAAGGAACATTATTTTTCTGTCGTCTGTTCTCGGGTTAGCGACTTTATAGTTTTGGGGTTGAGTCCACACCTGGAAAATTCGACTGTTAAGGAGGATTTCTTGTTTTGAGGCAGGTTTTCCGATTTTTTTTTTTTTTTTTTGATTGTTTTGTTAAGGGCGTAACTTTTTAAACTCTTATTATAACAAAGGATTTTCTTGGAAAGACCCTCTGCGGTCATCCATATTTTTTTAATTGGGTAGTGTTTCGTTATACGGGACAATATATTTTTTAGAGAAATTCCCCCACCACTCTCATGTTTTTTTTAAGGTCTACTAAAGTGTCTCGAATTTTAAACTTTTATTCTAAGGGCCTTTAAAATTCCACTAAGAGAGAGACCTTTCAAGAGTTATAATTTTTTTACTGTCCTGAGAAGGGCCTAGTATTTTTGAGAAGGGTGTGTTCTTCTCTGAAAAGTCAAGGCCTCTGTCCGAACTTTAACTTTTTTCTACATCCCTGAGTAACAAGTGCCTTACACATCTCCAGTTTACAGTCACAAAAAAAGTATTTAAATGAAATGTAATAAAAGAAGAAAGCTTTTTATTTTTGTTCCTAAAGCAGTAAGCATAAATTTGTAAGCCAAGGTAAAGCCTTTAAAGAAAAACGAAAATATGAGTTTCTAATATACTTGAAAATACGTCAGGCTATAGCTAATGTTGATATTCAGCTGGCGTGGCCTATTTTACATTACATTTCTATATGAAAATATAAGAATGTAAAATGTAAAACGGATTCAAGGCATTATGGTGGTATATATTTATTCAATACGTTCTTACTTTAACATGCATAATATAATAAATTTGCTTCTGCTACTATTCCATAAAAGGATATGGATGATTTATTTATTTGTTTTGCAGGGTGAGCAAGTTTATTTCCAATATAAATTTAACATTAATATGTATAAAAGTAAAACAGTTATGGTAAATATCTCTTATAGCCTGTCCCAAAATATAAGATCCTGATTTTTTTTTTGCCATTTTAAGTGGGCAATATAAAAATTCTGACCTTTTGTTTATGATAGATTGCAGAGATGGATTTAAGAATTTTATTCATTAATGCAAATAAATAAAATTATAAGTGTTTTTGGAGATGTTTAATGGTAGATGCATGTAAAAACAAATGGATAAGAAGAACAAATATGCAGTTTGGGGTTTACAAGAGGGGACATATTGTATAAATAAAATATATTTTAACTTAAGCCTAATTCCATTTCACTATCACTGTCATCAGCTGAGGTAATTATCAGTGCTTTTATATTATTTACATAAACATATGACTCTTCAACTTTAACAACGTGCTGAATGGAATTCTTGCAGCTTTCACAAGGTATATCATTTATAACTTTTTTTACTAATTCAACCACTGACACGCTTAAAGTAGAAGAAACATTTTGTGCCCTTATTTTTGATTTAACTTGCTACCAAATATGTTCAATTGGATTACAAAACACAATAATACGGAGGAAGCTGCAAAACAGTGTGCCCCATTTTCTCAGCTATACTATCACAAACATATTTCTTTTTCAATTTATAGTCTTTCAAAACTTCTAAAAGATCACATTTTTTATAATTAAAGTCAAAATAAATGTCATTTTCTAACATATATTCCTGTATTTCCGATTTGGTGTTGGCTGCATTAGAAACCTTATTTAGTAGGCGACTATGGTAACTTGCATTGTCCATAACTATAACACACTGTTCGGGAACATTTGGCAAAAGGGAATTTTGAAACCAATTTTCAAAAAGTTCTGCTGTTGTGTCTTCGTGATAGTCCAAACTAGAATCTTTTATGTTTTTTGCAGATAATAGTAGATAATTTGAAACCCAGCCCTTTTCAGATCCAGCATGCTAAATGGTTATTCGTTTACCTTTATTTGAAGGTGCGTTAGTCTGACATTTTGTACTGCAGTCAACCCACCCTTTTTGCACAGTGTCATGGGTATCGAACCATGTTTCGTCAAGGTAAATTATTGGCCCATTCTCTCATCGATACTTTTTAATTTCTTTTAAATAGGTATGTCGCAAGATTCGTAATCTTTGTGACTCCATCACTACTTGCCTTTTGTTGATTTTTCGGAACGCGAATCCCATTCTTAAGAGAATTCTGTGAAGGGTTGATCGGCCACGATGTATATTGGTCCCGTCCTGCACCAGTTTTAATTTTATTTTGTCTAGTGTCGGCACGAACTGCTCTTCATACATTCTATCTATGATGACGTCTTTTTCACAGGGTGCATTTGAAAATCTTTCCGTTTCCTGACTCATGGTTTTCCTACAATACCCTTAATCGTAGAAATTGGGGTTTTTGTTAGTTCCTGGTTTCTTGCAAAGCATTTTGTTTATTGAAATTTCTTTTTACCAAACTGTCGTAAACATTTTTCACTATTTGTTTAGCGTCAAGTGATAAATGTTTTCTCTTGCGATAGCCGCTATTGTAATTTTCCCACGGACGCCATATAATTAAAATAGAACCGTTACGTTGTAAGTTATAAGTAAAACTAAAAATAAAAATAATAAAAAGTATCTTTTGAATCTTAATGGGGACCTGTGGTCACTAGGTCTATATTATCAATTACTTAAAGGGCTCCAAACCGGGTGGCCAGGTAGTAAATATATAGGTAAAAATAGATCCAATATGATATCAGGTGCAAGTGAGGGCGGTATACAAAGCAGGTAAAATAAAAATACGTTTATCGTAATACCTGCCAACTATGCACAAAACCGTAATAGGCTCGTTTATTGCCCCAATGAAAAAGCA
Source organism: Pachyrhynchus sulphureomaculatus (assembly GCA_019049505.1). Classification (NCBI taxonomy): domain Eukaryota; kingdom Metazoa; phylum Arthropoda; class Insecta; order Coleoptera; family Curculionidae; genus Pachyrhynchus; species Pachyrhynchus sulphureomaculatus. Next base: position 114,665,406 of record CM032447.1, read on the forward strand.
AAAAGGCAGGATCTTATATCTTGAGATTTATTTTACTTATAAGTTTAACTACACTACTAGAGTCATTGTAATTTATTTGCTTAAAATAAATTTAAAATATTAAGTAATTTTGGGCTAATTTTGGCCGAATTTTCGTACACCATGTTTTAGTTTTGATTTTTAATACAAAGTGTTTTAGCGGTAGAGAAGTAGTTAAAGTATAGTGATGTTGCATAATCTTTTGCTAGGTTTTATGCCATTTGTAACTTTGAAAAATCTTTGTATTTTCTATATACTTAAAAATATTAATACAATAAATAGGAAACAACCCCTCTAATCTCCTCCCCCACCTTTTTTTTACCCCTCTCATGTTTTACTATAAATACTTATGCAAAATATGTGTTTATTATTCCAACAAAAAACCAGGAAAACTTACCATATTACCATTAAAACAATACTAGATTTATCGACTCGAACCCCTTTTACCCTACCCGTTCGTCTCAAGCGTTATCGCTCAAAAGCTATAGATTTTATCCCCACATTGGTTATTATATATATATATATATATATATATATATATATATATATATATATATATATATATATATATATATATATATAGAGAGAGAGAGAGAGAGAGAGAGAGAGAGAGAGAGAGAGAGAAAGAGAGACCGACCGACAGATGTGCCAACGAAAATGAGTGACTATGTTTTTCGTGCTCCAGGAATCCTAAAACGAGAAGAAAAGCAAAAATCGTGTTATTTTTTTTCACAAATACCATACTTTCCATGAGTAAGAGAAGTAATAGATAAATGACTTATGAAGTACTTTCTTTACAAACATGTAGTTCTAAAATAAGTACTGACTTCGACTTTCTCAAGTAAAGAGAACATCTAACATCATTTATTGACTATTAATACATGGTTGACTACAGTATCATGAGTTTACATATTGGGTCTTAAGATATATACGTGTCAGGGACCTAACTAACGTAGCCTAGGTAAGGATTATATAAATGTATTGAAAGAACTTAAGATATTTCAAGAGTATTTAAAATTAATTAAGACTAACTTAAGATAATCCAGGGGTAGTCGGTCACTCGGTCTTGGTTGTCGGCGTAGGACATGGCGTGGAGAGGGGCGGTAAGCGTTCCTGGCTATAGGGTTGGGGTAGTACGTGGCCTTGTCCAAGAATTTGAGCTGAACGTTGCTCATAAATTCAAAGATTGTTGAAGGTGAAGCTGGGTGTTGCCTACCAACCATGAGGCTTAGGCGATGATGCGGGGGCCTTGTTTTGGACAGTCTGGGGGCTGGATAAGTAAAGAGAAGGTCAATTTCCATAATATGAAAAAATCATACAACATATCGACACCCACCCCTTTCAAATATTATACAGACCGACAACCTGAGAGTCGGATAGACACCCCGATGAAAATTTGAATATAAAGTAAAGAAAAGCAAAAATCGCAGGGAGCAATTTTTTCCCTTTAGCAAGAGACGCAAAAACAAAAATTTACCTACTATGCCAGAGGCCAATTTAACTATTTCTAAAATTTTTTTTAAGGGGTTACGCTACCTTGGTGCTAGGAAACATAGGCATAAAATAAAAAAAAAATTTAAGGCAACTCTTGTATATATAATATAATTTTTATTTTTCACAAATACATTATGGCGAAGATATGAATATAGGACCCTCTTTTGAAATTCATTGCCAACGGTGGATTTTTTTTCTCAGTCGAGAATCGTCCAAAAACTAAACAAATCATTTTTTATTGTTAAGAAAGGTCATAGGTAAGTGGCCACATATGGAAAAAATGTTAACATTTTTTTTGTAGAAGTGCCAGCCGTTCGAAAATAAACTCGGTTGTTCACAAAAATTTTGAGCTTTAAAAATTAATAAAAAATGAACAGTGCATCCTATCGACAAAACCTTATGTCAACTTCAAGATAATATTGTAAAGAATATGTGGTATAAATTTCATCAAAGTCAGTTCAGTACATCTCGAGATATTTTGTCCACCAGTTTGAAAAAAATAGTTTCGAGAAAAACGCAAAGGAAAAAGTACCGTATCCGCGTCTTCAAAGTATATAAATTTTTTTATATTACCTTCAATCTGTGATTCCATTTTGTAAAGCACGAAATATTCTTAAAATTATAAATAATAAATCTAACCAAGAAAAAATCACATTTTTGAAAATTTCAACTCCTTAATCAACCTAATATTTTTTTTTAAGTTACTCGGTACCAGATCTTAGTCTCTTCTACACACTATTTCTGTTACAATTCTGAAGAATGAAGAAGCAAGAACACTGAAAGAAGTCTATATTGATATATGCGCAACCATCTTTTTAACACTCTACCCCATTCCTTTCACTTTATATCTGGGGGCACGGCAGCAGAAAGCACAGCCGTATCATCCTTTTCCCCCTCACGGCACTTTCAACCCCCCTGTAACTTCGTTGTGGATAAAGCTAGAAGCCTGAACTTTTAGTGACCAAGAGGACATTCTATACTAGCTATATTCCTAAATTACCTACTATTTATACCTTATAGTTTACGAACTATCGCCAGTCGAAGTTCTTTAATTTTGTCACTGACACACTCACCGATCATCAAAATTCTAAGGTACTTCTAGCAGACACACAAACTTCAAATTTTGAATTTAGCTAGTGTTTAGCCTATAAAGGAAGGAAAAACTGAAACATTCCGAAATTTCGGTCCCGTTTTCTAAATTGTAGTCACTTAAGCCACAAAAGAGGGTCAACCTCGGAATGAGAGATAATAAGCTGTAAACCCGCATAAACTTTTATTTTGGCATTCTAAAAGTTGTCGCAAAAGTCTCATAAAATCTCGTGTCCGTGTCTTAAGATATTCAAGGTCAAAGGTCACAAAAATCGGTTTTTCGCAAATATCTCGCTTCCTATGGTTTCAATGATATTTGCATTTGTTATGAAAATTGTAGAGCATAAAATTCTCTATAAATTCTGTTCTAAACATTTTTTTATACGCTTAACCGTTTTTGAGATAGAGCGCGGAGAACGCGCAGCACTCAGCCATACATAGCATAATGCAAGGTCAACTGTGAGTCCCGGTAAATAATACGTCGTATAAAGTTAAGTAGGCTCTAAAAAATCCATAATTATGAATAATTTGTATTATTTATTAATTAATATATTATATTTAATAATATTTTTCATTTATCAAATATATTCGTTTAATAATACTTACCTACTTCGTGCAATTAAAAAATTGTTAAGTGAAATACTTTAAGTATATTTTAATTATAAAAAAGTATGAAGATGATGCTTCCATGACAGCAGGGCAAGAAGATAATATAGTTATTAAAATGGGAGCAAAAGTCATGTTAAGACGAAATATTAACGTGAGTCTTGGCTTAGTCAACGGTTCTATCGGTATAATACAAGGGGTAAAGGTTGCTCCTGAAAATACCAATATAATAAAAAAAATACATATTACATTTAATAATGAACATCTTTACGAGCTTGGTACAGTCAAAACTAAATTTGAAATTATTAATAGAGCTTGTGTTCATCGCGCACAGTTTCCGATATGTATAGCCTATGCTATTACCATACACAAAAGTCAGGGGCTAAGTCTAAACAGTGCACTGATGGCCATCGGTTCTTCAGTGTTCACATGCGGTCAAGCATACGTGACACTTTCGGGAGTGATAAGGCTGGGCGCATTACATCTAATTAATATCGACTTCGGTAGTATCAAAGCTCAGGAGTCCGCAATAGTTGAATATAATAGACTATCGTCCAGACTTGTCAAAAATTGTTACATCATAGCCTTTGAGAAAAACCAATAGAAACAGGGAGTGGGCTTTAAGAAAATCCATAGTTGACGTACAAGAAATATTACCCGAGAAGAAAAAAAAGAGGACTACCTACAAAAAGAAATGAGATCCCATCAAAAACATAAAATGTAAAAAAATGCCCAATCTCGCAACGCAGTCCTTCCACCACAAAAAGTTGTGAGATCTCATGTAAAACCAAGTCGGTTATTTTAGTTAGTATCTATGGAAGCACCTATTCAACAACTTTGTCATAAATTGTTATCTAATTAGTTACCTACCAACATTTATAGTGACCGTATCAATATTAAACATCTTTATTTCTATAATAAATATAATGACTTGGCAATCGCACTGCAACATACTCACATAAGAAAAATCTACTATTTAAAATACTTTATTCTTAAGTGCACTGTTTAGACTTACTTAGCAATCGAAATATTAGATTATTCTGATGTAATTATGTTGCCGTGCGATTGCCAAGTCATTATATTTATTATAGAAATAAAGATGTCTAATATTGATACGGTCACTATAAATGTTGGTAGGTAACTAATTAGATAACAATTTATGACAAAGTTATTGAATAGGTGCTTCCATAGATACTAACTAAAATAACTGACTTTGAATTGTTGTGGCTGTTACTTGATGGAAATTCATAACGAATGTAATAAAATACTGATTTTGTCAAATTTCCACTTTATTTAGTATCACAGAAACTGTATGACGCGTTTCGCTATACTATAGCTTCGTCTGATATAAAATGATATTTTGAAATACCATTTAGCCAACAGGCATGTATTTGCTTCTTTTAAACTTTGAATTGTTGGAAATTCATAACGAATGTAATGATAGACTGATTTTGTCAAATTTCCACTTTATTTAGTTTCACAGAAACTGTATGACGCGTTTCGGTATACTATAGCTTCGTCTGATACATATCATTTTGTATCAGACGAAGCTATAGTATAGCGAAACGCGTCATACAGTTTCTGTTAAACTAAATAAAGTGGAAATTTGACAAAATCAGCCTTTCATTACATAAAATAAGTGACTTGGTTTTACATGAGATCTCACAACTTTTTGTGGTGGAAGGACTGCGTTGCGAGCTTTGGCATTTTTTTTTACATTTTATGTTTTTGATGGAATATCTTTTACAATAAATGATAAGTTATATTTTTAAAAACTATACTAGCCAAAAATTAAGCCATGTACTTACGGAACGTTCCGTAGTTTATAGTCAAATAACCTAATGAAGGATTTACGGTCATAGTGTCAATTCCTGAAGTAGTGGTTAAAAACAGATCAAAAAGACTGGCGAACTCTCTGTCATGATCAGGAATCTATGTTCGTTCATTGATAAGCTGAGTAAAGCAACAACTGATTGAAAATAATTAGATTTTACGGCTTTATTCGTCTCTCGTATTTGAATACTTTCGCCAGTTGACATCAAAGGCGCACAGGATGGCAATTTCGGCACCCGGATAATTAATCTGTAAATGATCGACAGTGTCTGCACGAGAAGCGAGAAGTATTCTAGGGTTAGTATCATTTAGTGGTCGACAGAGACAACAAAGAAACATTGTGGTTTATTGGGTTGTTATCTTTAACCACATAACATCAAAATTTGGTGGTCCAGAGCTTCCTCTTGTTGACAAAAAGACAGATTCGAAAGTTATGCCTGAATCGAGATTAGAAGTCGTACCCAAGATAGAGAAAGTTGGCTGTGCTGGTAGATGAACTGATTTTAGTTTCACAGAAAGTGGATAGATCAGGCATATTTGATTGCCCATGTCTACTTTAAAATTACGACCTCCGCATGTTGACGCACCCGAACCTTCCTCTATCCGCAAGTTCGAACGAAGTATTGTTTTACCTCTAGAATTTTGTAATTCTGGGAGTTTCATCATGCTATTCTCTTCCCTCACGAGATTCGGAACATCGGCATAGCCATGAAACGTTGAGCAACTTCACGCAACCTAGGCTACTGCGATGGTACCACACCGGACCTGCCTGGTAGGATCTATGCATCTACCATCTGGTTTGTTTTTTTAGCGTGTTTTTTAGCATATGCAGAACGTACCGGGGGGTGATCTTCTGTCCCGCATCCCCAGGGGGTAAACCAGAAACTTTGTATTTGCCAAAACAATATCCTAGACCTTGAAGACATTTTGCACAGTAGGTTTTAGAATCGGACAGCGCTAGTATCTTCTTTTAGTGGTTTCCAAAAATCTTTCACTTGTTCGAGGTTCCAGTATTCCCTGATCGATCTTCTAACGTAACTGTTATTTCAAAAATTCGTAGCTTAGTGGTTGACAAATGATAACACGGTCTAGATCTTTCTCGTACTATGTTTTACTAGATATTACGCAGCTTCTTTATATAATCCCCAATTACAGTTGTTGGTTTGTTATTCTCAAAAGGGTTAAGCTTACTTTTGGGTTCGTTGGTCGATCTCAAGTGTCCATGTCCACAACAGAACTAAACGGCATAGGTAGAAAAAGCGATTTAAGCTCATTTGAGGCCTGTAAGCCAGGAATATTATTATTATTATTATTATTTTTGTTCTTCTTTCTCACATTTAGTCAATGTGGCTTGATGTTTGGCTGACGGGCTTAAGCCAAGTCAGCACAAATGCTATTATCATTGTGTATTAAGGAATCACTTGACAATGTTACAATGTTGAATGTTTTTGTGTATGTATGTGTTAAGTTCTAATTGTACTAAGTGTGGTGTGAATGTTATTGGTGTAAGGCCTGTGGCTGATATGACGAGGGGGACAATGATAACTTTTTCTTGTTTCCATAGCCTTTATATTTCAGTTGCAAGGTCTGTGTATTTGGAGATGTTTTCTGTGTATTTCGTTTGGATGTTTGTGTCGTTGAGGACAGCCATGTCAGTTAGATAGGTGACTTTTCCATTTTTTTGTATTGAAAAGTAATATCGGGTCTATTGGCGGGGACTCTTTTGTCTGTATGGATACTGATGTCCCAGTAGAGTTTGTACTCTTTATTTTCAAGTATGGATGTTGGTGTTTATTTGTAGTAGGGATCTGTGTTTTCTATGAGTTAATATGTTGTGGTTAGTGCTTGGTGAACTACTTTTGCCGACGAGTCATGTCTGGCTGTGCATTCCGTTCCGGCTAATATTTTACATCCGCTTGTTATGTGTTCGACCGTTTCTTTATGCTGGTGGCATTTCCTATATCTGTCTTCTGTAATAGTTGGGTACTTGATGATATGCTTTTGATAGTTTCTGGTTAATATGACTTTAACCTGGATGGCAAGTAAGAAACCTTCTGTTTCAAGAATAGCTGCCAATCCTGTAACCAGGTGTATGATTGTTTTTTATTTACGTAGTCTTGTTCTATGTTGTGTCTGGGTTTTCCGTGGAGTATTTTTTCTGACCACGTGTTCATCTTTTCCTGTTGTAATTGGGTGTGACTGTGTGTGTGTCTGCTGGGTGGTCTGCCCGGGATAAGTCGAGAGGTGTGTAGTTTTTGTCTACTTTCACTGTTGCTGTGTAGAGGCTGGTTTGCTTGGCGTGAAAGAATTTCCTAAGTGCGTGTATTTGTGTATAACGATCTTATATCTATGATTCCTCTTCCTTCTGCCTTCCTCTCGATCTGCTATTATTATTATTATTAGTATTAATCTTATTATTTCGAGTGTCTTTATTATTAATAATAATTTTCTTAATGTTATTCTCTTGTTTTTAAATAAAAGCATCGTATAAGCTTCAGACACCCTATAATCTATAACTGCTTTAATATAATGTATACTAAATAGCAACGTATTACACGCAAATACTATTCTTATTCTTATTGAAGAACGAATGTGTACAATACACAAACATTCTGCACATGACCACACAAAGATATGCTTTCATTTAAAACGTATATTTTATATCTTTTTTATTTGCATGTTGTAAATAAGTATCAGTGTTAATTTCTTTATTTGCAAATGGTTACCAGTAAAGATGTTAGGTGTGTTTGGCAAATAAAAACTTTTACAATGTCTTTATTGTTAAATTTAATCTTTTTCTGGCAGCTGAAGGAAGTGGTCAAAGGTAATGTCTTATTAAACATACAGTTACAAGGAAGTAGTGGATATACTAATATTTAAGAATACGCTCTTTTTTGAGAATTTTAAGTCAAATAACAGGTGCTTGGCTTTTGATTGTATATTTAGTCCCAATAAATGTTCGATTACTTGCTCGTAGAAAAGCTTCTAATTGAGATTACAAAAATAAATTAATGTTATCCTTTAAATACTTACTCAATAATATCAATAAATAAAAAACCTGCCAAGTACAAGTTGGACTTGCACAATTAATGTTCCGTACTGTGATTACCTTTAAAATAAAATGAACGGTGACTTTACAAAACACACCCCTAATGAGTTTTCAATAAAAAAATTAAGAGCCCAGATTACAAACATATCTAGTCAGATACTGACTCAGCATGCTGATCAGACCAACCAGAATAAGACAAAATGTTCCATGTGACATGTATACATCTTAATTACGGTGTTCTGGAGCCGAATCAAATAAAAATATAGGATGGTTAGAAAATTTTGATAGATTTTGATTCTAGTACGTATTACGAATATTTCAAGCCATTATAGAAAAAAATCTGCTCTGTGCGTTTTTTAAGCAAAAAAAAACATTTTTTAATATTTTTGCTAGTGTAAAAAAAAAAAAAGAAATTCCGCTGAGGCTAGTTTATATAATTTTCGTATTAAAACAATCCCGAAATATTTTCTCCCAGCTTATATTAAAAATTATTATGTCTGATGCAAACATCCATGGAATTTTTTTTTTTAAATATTGTTTAACCCATATGCAATTTAATTTAAAAATATTATAAGAAAATCCAAAAATATCGCGAAAATTTATCGATTGCGTATGGGTTAAATAATATTTTTAAAAAATTATAGAAGTTTAAATTAGACATTAAACTTTGAAATAAAAATTAGGAAAAAAATTTCACGTTTTCTTTTTTATGAACATTAGCCTACAAAAAGGTAACAAACAAAAATTACGCAAAAGCGATATATCAGCTCAAAGTAAAAATAAGAAAAACCAGGACTATAATCGTTTGTATTAATATGTACGTCATTGTCAGTTGAAAAAGTATAATATCGCCAATAGTCAAAAATACTCCTTCCACTCATCAACTCCCGCCAGCAACCTTAATAATCACTGATTTATTTTCTTATGCTTGCAAGTTAATTGATACTTTATTTTGAAATAAAAAAAGGATGTATGAAGAAAAAATATATTATTATCAGTCATGTAAAGGTGCATGTACAGGGTGGTCCAAATTAGACACTTTTAAAGGTAAAACCCTTTATCTAAAGGAGATAGACGAGAACAATTTTTATGATAAACTCAATGATGATAACCGCATATCGATATCTAGTACCCTTTCAGATATACAGGGTGTTTTTTTCAAAAATCTGCATTTTGGAAAAATGTTTGTAATTCTTTTCCTATTGAAAATTTTTGATTTCTGTAAAAATATTCTCAAAGCACTTTGTGGATTTCAGCAGTGTAAGTTACATTTTTTTACAACTAATATTTTAATAGTTATTAACGCAAAAATATATATTTTAAACGGGATACCTTGTATATTTTTCCTTATCCGAATAAAGCTTTAAATTACCATTCTAAAAATATAGCACACTTTATATTTTGCTTAAATTTACTTCCAAATATAAAGGTTTTCAGGTTTTACGCGAGTTTTAAATGCACATTTTTTGCAGTAGGCTTTGGACGAAGCGGCAATATCAATTGTTTACCGATAGCAGACAAATCGTAAAAAAAAATCCCAGGAGTAACTCTAAGAGTCATAACTACAATGAAATTTACTAAATGCTATAGTAGTTTAAACTATGTAGAAAATAAAACAAAAAAAGAATAAAACAATTTATTCCGAGTAGAGCAAACTAAAACAAAACAATTTTCTATAACAGATGTTCGAAATGTCGACCAGTTTCATTTACACATAGGCGGCACCTTTTCTGGACACTTCTTACCGAGTTGATTAGTTCAAAAGGAGTGAGAGCTGCAAAACTTTGTATCATTGTGACTTCTAACTCTTGCCTGGTGTTTGTCGGCATTTTAAAAATTAAGTTTTTCAATCTTCCCCAGAGATACAAGTCCATGGGTGTTTAATCCGGTGACCTTGCCGGCCAACGGTTCGGACCTTGGTTGACCATCAAGTTATTGTCGAAATTGGCCGATAAAAAATTACTGATAACTGCAGTATTATGAGGGGGGTGCCCCGACGTGTTGAAAAAATATATTTCTAAGGTTCATTAACGTCAGTTCATCAACAAGAGATTCTATTTGCTGCCTTAAGGTTTTTAAATATCTCTGAGAGGAGAGTGTTCCTTCGTAAATAAATGGACCTATAACCCTGCCTCTGAAAAGTCCTGCCCACACATTAAATCCAAATTTGCCTTGATTTCTTTGCTCCACAGCTAAATGAGGATTTTCTTGTGCCCACGTATAGGAATTGTAACGGTTAAAAATACCTGCATTGCTTACATAAGCTTCGTTTGTCCAAATGCAATTTAATGAAAAATTGGGAGCATGGTTACAATTCTCCAGAAACCATTGGAAAAAATCCATATGTCTTTGAAAATCTTCGTCTCTAAAGTGATGAACGTTTCTTGTCCAATATGGTCTGAATTTGTGCTTCTTCAAATTATGACTTACGTTAGTTCTTGGTAGTTCAGTCGATTCTTTTAACTGTCAGGTTGAAGTGTTGAGATTATTTTCGATAGTTCCTAAAACTACTATTTCTTCTAACTCCTTATCCCTGTTTGATGCATAATTTTTGAGTCGTTTCTTCCGGTTTGTATAAAACACACTATCATATCCCATTTTTCGTAATTTTCAAATTTCATTGCGATTTATTTGACAATTCAATAACTGATCCTGAAGTAAAATTAGACAACTACGAGTAAACAATTGAATTAAACCATATGGCGGCTCCGTCAAAAGCCTACTTCATAAAATGTGAAGTAGATTTAAGCAAAATATAAAGTGGGCTATATTGTTAGGATGGTAATTTAAAGCTCTATTCGGGCAAGGAAAAATATACAGGGTATCCCATTTAAAAAATATATTTTTGCGTTAATAACTATTAAAATATCAGTTGTAAAAAAATGTAACTTATACTGTTGAAATCCATGTGAAAAAGTGCTTTGAGAATATTTTTACAGAAAAAATTTTAATAGGAAAAGAATTACAAACATTTGCAAATGCAGATTTTTGAAACACACCCTGTATATCTGAAACGGTACTAGATATCGATATGCAGTTTTCACCATTGAGTTTATCATAAAAATTGAGTCTCAGACACCGACATCAGTTTTCGTCTATCCCCTTTAGATAAAGGGGTTACCTTTAAAAGTGTCCAATTTGGACCACCCTGTACATTTATAACATATCGAAAAGTAAAATTTAATTTTATATTTATGCTAATAAAAAGTAAAAATTTTGAAATGTATATTATTTAAGTATTGATAATATTATCTATAAATTACACGTAAGTACTATTAACTACACTCTACATATGTTTGAAAAATAAGAAAAAAAAGTATTTATTGTGAGTATCAAAATAATATTTTTCGTAATATTAATAAGAATTTTTAAATAATAAATAGTATCTTTCGAAAAATAAAACCAGCTGAAAAGTATTTTCTTGCGTTTACATATGCAAGCTATTATACTCACACAAAGCTTTTATTAAATGTGTTGCATACTCAGGATGAATTTTTAACACCTTGTAACGTTCACAGACGTTACTAAAGTCACTATTTGCAGACTCTACTGCCTGTTCACTGAAGTATGCCAGGCTTTCATTGATTTGTAAGCAAAACTCCAATACATGGTAGAAAATTGCGTGTATCTTAGGATGAAATAAACAAATGTTATATTATTGTACTAGTATAGCGTAAGAAACTAAATCAGTATTTATTTAGCTTGCAGGCGTCGAGGGAGGTAATGAGTGGAAGGAGTACTTTTGACTATAGACGATATTAAACTTTTTCAACTGATAATGACGTACGTATAATATTAATAGAAACGATTATAGTGGTGATATTTTTACTTTGACTGAATGAGATGTCGCTTCTAGCATGGATTAAATAAACAATATTTAAAATTTTTTTTTCTTCAAAGAAGTTTACATCAGACCTAATACTTTTAAATATAAGCTGGGAAAAAGAATTTTGGTTTTGTTTTAATACGAAAATTATATATACTAGCCTCAGCGGAATTTATTCATTTTTTAAAATTAATAAACATATTTAAAAATGCTTTTTTTGCTTTAAAAAAAGCGCTTAGCGGATTTTTTTCTATAACGGCTTAAAATATTTCTATTATCTGCTAGAATCAAAATCGGTCTAACTTTTGGAACCACACCATATTTTTATTTGATTTGGCTCCAGGACACCGTGTAGGATCCACTATGTATTTTGACGTTTTTTCTTGGTCAATAATGTATAATAGTCATAATAACTCAGCTACCTAATAGCCAATCAATCATTTTAGAATCCAGTGGTAACAGTATAAAACAAATATTTACTACCTAAATATTTATTCACTTATGAACAAATAAAATAAAATTATTTTGTCTCGGTATCTAATGCTTAAAGCGGTAGCTATCAGTCCCGGTTCAATTTACAACTTTCGACGAAATAAACGTTCGCCATTTTGGCTGGCAAATAGTTTTTTTTTATACCAGATAAATTATCAACACTAATGCCCTCGCGATAATTTTCACTGAACCTACACTTTATGGTGACTATTCCAGGATTTTTTCAAAATTTTTCGATCAATACTTTTTGAGATAGAGTTGGTAGTGAGGGGGTTTTTGGCCATTTTTTAAAATAATACAAAGAAAAGTGTGCGCAAGTATTACATCATATATGTTTGTTTGTGTGTGTGTGTGCGCGTGTGTATTTACAAGCTTTCATTTGACACCCAATTCGATGACCTGGTAATTTTTTTTTACTTCCGATATCACCCCCCAAAACTAAGCCCTCAAGTCAAAATTTAACTTTCAAAACTACACGATCCTGATTGAGCCATGAATTCTTGTATTTGTGCCAAATTTCAACTTTCTATGTTGCATAGCTTTGGAGAAAATTGGGTGTGACAGACAGACAGACGGCAGACGGACACCGAAGTCATCCGACCAAGTGTTCCGTACGGAACACTAAAAACGGAGGACAGCTTGTGCCTTGAGAACCCTTTTCAATCTTTGCAAGGTCTAAGGAACATTATTAACCCATAACTTAATTTAATCTCACTGAATTTCTCGCTTATAATTGGATTATGCTTGGGCCGAGCTTTTTTAAAATTGAGTCCGTTATTCTTTACAAGTTATGAGATTCTAGTCCCATTTAAATCATACTACAAATTATGTCAGTTAGTTACATATGGCAATAATCTAAATATTTTTCAGAAATTGAGACGTATTACTACTTAATATATAGTGGGATACTTGGGTTTTAATTTTATGTCTGTGGAAATATGACTGAGTGAAGCATTCATATTTTAAAATATTTCTTTAATTCTTTTCAAAATCATAAGAATACACTCTAATATTTTGATGTATACAGTTTTGTATGAGTATTTTTCATTTATAAACATAATTTTTCAGTGGTTGTCGTTTCTGTATCACTGAATGCATTTTTACCTTTTGTATATTTTCTGTCACGAACATTGCCTTGTAGTGCTTCACGAAATTTCACAACATGCATAATATTTTTCTGGATGCTATCTTTATTTTTTGTTCATTGGTAAATAAATTTCCTCTACATTTTTAACGATTTTAATAACTCAAAAAGACTGGCAGAAATTTGCGGTTTTCTTTTATACTCTATTCTATAATTACTCTACTACACACTGAGACCAACTCAATGATTTCTGATTTTTCAGAATTTGCTCATATCGTGCCACCATGTAAATCACATGTCACTCTCTAGTTTAGTTTAAATTATGGAAACTCAATTTATGTATGGGTATAACGTTACACAATCATCACTCACCAGTATACCAAACATACTATCTACGCTAGCATCATCAGAAGCGATATTTGGTAAGCCAACCATTGCTCCTGATGATGTTAAAATCACGTAATAGGTATAATATTAATATAATTTTGACAAGAGATGAATCTTACACATTGTAGAGTAAATGGTTTTCTAGAAAGAGTAGATTTTATCTATTTTATATTATTTATGAACCAAAGAATATAGGTAGGGTTTACTAGTCAAATATTAGATACAGAACGATAAAAAAACATGCTTTTGATATTTGTGACATATAGACATAACTCGTGTAATTATTTAAATTATATTTTTTTGTGGACAAAACTTTATATTACCGTTATAAAAGTTAGGTTCTTATATAGAGTGAATAGGTCACTAAAGATACACCAAATTGCAACTATATTAACGGTAACTTTGACGGAAAACTTTTACAGGTTACAGAGCTTATAGGTGTAATTCTTCTAGTCTTCTCCTATGTCGATTTCGTGCTAGATTCCAAAGAAGTCAGCTCTCTGAACAAGCTCTGAAAAAGCCTACAGGATGATCGACGAAATGTCAGCTTCACTTTTCAATCGGCACAGGAGAAATCCAAAAGAATTATACCGTTATATTGATAATATTCGCGTTAAGGAACACCATTGATTACAGATATATTTTCGTAATGGCAAATGACTTCCGGTTGACTGCCAACAACCAAAAAAGTTGTTTTGTTTTTTGAATGTTCTAACTTTAGACAATAATATTAATATGAAGTTCTAGTTTTGAACCGAAGCAGTGCTTTGATACTCTTGAAAACTATGGCCATTAAAATAAAAATAAGAATAATGTAATGGTAAGTAAGGTTAAGATATAGGAAGTTTTTTGGCACACCAATTATTCTGCTAAACTCTTTATTAAATACACCTATATATATATATATATATATATATATATATATATATATATATATATATATATATATATATATTGTAACATTGGAACTTGCCCGCACGTTGTGGGGTCATTTTGTAACCTTTTTAATTTTTGTTGCCCCAAGCTTGGGCGTAATTTTGTACCGTGTGAACTTACCCGCTTTTTGAGGCGTTGTGAAAAGTTGTTTTTCCCCCGCTTGGGCACAATTTTCTTGCAGCCCCGCTTTAATTTCTGATAATAAATTGAGTGAAACCTGATTTTAAAAGAACTAAAGAAATTAAAGAAACACTAGCTCAGTTTTCCTTGGTAGAGAGATATGGGTAAGAGAGAGAGAGAGAGAGTCTTACGTCTTTTTGGAATTATTTTCTATTTTTAAAAAGCTTTAGCTGTACAAATTTTGGGCACCATCCATTTTAAAATAGAAAGGATCTAACTTCAGCTAAAAAAATGGAAAAATACTGAAAGAATGTATTGTTGGTAAATAAAAAAATCAGTTTGGTACAGCCGTTCTTGTCCTGAAAAGTAGGATAGGTATTCAGTGAGACACTAGCTTTAATCAACAAAAAAAGAGAATTTATTCATGTTTTTTAAAATAAAAAGTTCCAACCTTTGCAGTTCTACAAAAAAATTCTAGCCTAACTAGTAGTTATTACATTTAAATCCTGAACTATGATAGTGCTTTACACTTCACTTTTTAGTCTGTTTTAAATTGCTGTTAAGGCACTACTCTGGAATAAGTCTATTGAAGGAAGTTTTGGTAACTTACTGTTCTTATTCCTGCTTTGATGGCATTCGACCGATTTCACACTTTTCTAGCTAACACTTTGAAAGCCCACTACGGCTTTTAGTTAAGAAACTGGTACTTTTAT
This sequence comes from Pachyrhynchus sulphureomaculatus, assembly GCA_019049505.1. Classification (NCBI taxonomy): domain Eukaryota; kingdom Metazoa; phylum Arthropoda; class Insecta; order Coleoptera; family Curculionidae; genus Pachyrhynchus; species Pachyrhynchus sulphureomaculatus. Next base: position 114,681,053 of record CM032447.1, read on the forward strand.
TTAGCTCGCATGATGGTTGTTCTGAGCTTTTTTTTTTTTTGTAGCTCAGTCGAAGGAAGCCTACTTGGCGACTCTGATGAAAATTAGCCTGTCGGCTAGATGGTACTAAGCCTACTCGGCGGCTAGATGGAAAGTAGCCCGGCTGCGGCTAGATGGAAAACAGCCTCTCGACAGTCGGTCTTCAGGCCCTTAAATAAACCATCCAAACTCTGCCGGTAATATGGCGACGCCGGAACCAAAACACCGGATACACACTTTTCACCAATCGCGGCGTGGCGGTAGGTTCGGTCAGGAACCCGCACAACACACTATACCGAACGTCTTGGAATCTCTGTTTAATATACCGTTCGATACAAAAATGAAAATAAGTACAATTTGAAGTGAAAAATCAGTAACATTACATGGTCTTAAAATCTAGGAAAAAATGAATGTTACATTTACCCCCTTCCAAAAAGAAATAGACTACACTAGTCTATTAAACTTAGGCTACTTATGAAAAGGTACAAAGTGGTACACTATCACTTAATACTAAGGTCAGAACTTAAAACAAAATTACAAACTTCGGACCTTACTACTAGACTTAATTCAATTAGGCACTAATATTAAGTACAATGAAAACTAAATAAAAATCTTTGCATGTACACAAGAATCTTATAACTAGACTTAACTTAATTAAGCACTAAGGTTGAGTACATCAAAAAGTAAATAAAAATCCTTGCATGAACATAGGAAATACCTTTCCAAAATAACAATCGCGGTCTTCTTATATAAAAGAATCAGCTCTGTTATTGTTACCAAAACAAAAAATATAACTTTGTCTAGACTCTTGTCTAAATCAAAAAAAGTGAACTGAAATAAAATATGAACACCCCCCTTAAAATCTTTTAAGGATTGTCTGAAAATTTTCTATTTCAGCAAAGGAAATTTATAAAAATTCTTAAATAAAGAAAAAAATAAAAAAATGATTCTAGTGCAAACACTTACACTAAAAAGAAAAAGTCTTGTCAGACCATTTAGCACAAGGCCAAAAAAAATATCTGGATAAATATCCAGGCAAACGCTCGGGAAAAATCGCTATCAATGCTCTAGCTCATCGCTAAGAGAACATTCCAAATCTAGTATCACTACTAGTCGCATCAGAAAATAATCGCACTCTACATCGCAATGTCGACGTCCTAAGACATCCAGACATGCTAAAATCGCCAGGGAAAACGCTACATCGCGCAATGTCGACGTCCTGAGACATCCAGACATGCAAAAATCGCCAGGGAAAACGCTCTGGTTAATCGCCAGGAAACACGTCAGCTCCTCGCCAACAAAACACTCTGGTATATCGCCAGAAAAAACACTCGTAAATAGTCCTCGACTACACAAAGCCTGCGTTCTAAAAGAACAATCTCGCCATTAACATAGTGAGCAGCTATAAAAGCTAACAATACCACTATAGGCACAGTGAATAGCTATAAAAGCTAAAATTCACTCTAAACACAGTGAATAGCTATAAAAGCTAAAATTCACCAAACTGAATGATCCTGCTTCAAAAAGCAACGTTCACTAAGAACGGAATGATTAGTCTGCGCACAACTAACATTCAAGGAAACATTCCCAATATAACTATATGAGACAGCAAGTCTCGAAATAGGACCTCCCTAGAGTCATAATCCTATATATAGGAGTCCATAAGCAAAACGACTCAAAATCACACATTTTGAGCACATGCCCTCAGGCAACCAACATACACTGAAATATATACAGAAATATATACAGAAATATATACAGACATATATACAGGAGTTCAAATCCCAAACCTTTGGTTATGACAACTCCATACTGAGCTTGGTGAAAGCTCTTAGCAAAAGCTAATCAAATCTTCGGCACATCGCACCAAAGTGACAAATCTGCCTAGAAACATGAGCCAGAAAAAAAACGCCCTCCATCATTCTTCAGGGTGGCTACACAGAGATATAAAATTTAACCAGCATTGCGCTTCTCCAAGTTGCATGAAGAACCCTCGTGTACTGGTCTCGCCCTAGAACAACAACGAAAAACATTCAATCCATCCCACATAACAGGAGACAAACACCTCACCACGATATACTGAATGGTGGAGACAATAAAATACAGAATTGGTGACCCTGGAGTCCACCAACAAAAGGGAGTAGATTATAGCATCCACTAAACTAAAACGGTGTCTACCACACCACCATAAGTCAAAAAAAAAATTTAATCAATAGGGTGTTCCGAAACACACTACTGCCAACAGCCTGTCACCACTAATAGGCTAATTGGAGCTGAGGTCGACTACAGTAGCTAGGCTCTCCTTTGGTTCAAATAGAAATAACCATTGGATAACAAAACCCCTAAAAGTCCCAAAGGTCAAACGTTCACCCACCATAGACTACCCTTCCAATCAGTCTGTTCCTCAGGAAGACTAACTCCATGCCAAACGTCGTAACGGCATCTGTTAGCACCCGGTGCATCACAGCCTGTAAAACAGATAACTCATGGGATACAACCTAAAAGGTTTACAAGGTTGACTTAACCAAGCTTCTAACGAAATTTTAAAAAAACGAAAATGAGCTTAAAAAGCTACATGAAGCAAAAAAATTTCTCAAATTTTCGGTGGCAACGCAACAAAACTTTTGAAGACGACAAGAGCTTTTCCAGCTTAATCAGAAACAAGAAGAGAACATCGTTGACAGCTAACATATTCGATCATGGTGTTAATCGTCTCCCTAGACAATAGCCTCTAGAAGAAACTGCTACAGGTATCAGGCATAACCGTTTTCTGTCAGCCCAAACTTCTAGATTACCTCTTGGAAATCTAAAAATCCGGTTAGGAATCTTCCTTCACTGCGCTTAGCCTCCCTTGACAAGGTTCTCATCTCGGTATCAGATTTTGATCATTTCTTTGTGAAACGACTGTCTTACTCTGCTCTCATCTCCTGTAAATGATCAGCCTTTAGTTCTCCTGCAGGACTTCAATTTCCTATCAATCCGATAGTATACCGAAAAAACTCATCAGACGCCTATGAGTCTATGCAAAAAAAAATTTTAAAAAAAAATTTGTGACTCAAAGGTAACGTTTAAACGGCTCTGAAAAAAATAGAAAATACCCTCAGTTTGTCAATTCAGAAGAAGATCTAAACCAAAATAATCCAAGTCTTAGACTTACAGGATAAACCAAAATCAATTTACTCTTAATTGCACCCAACATATACCATTAAGGTAATAAAAATACACCCACTCGGGTAACAAACTTTGAAATTGCTCAAAAAAAAAAATTTTTGACTCAACATCATACTACACGAGCTACATCTTGCGCTTGTCCTAACTCAAGATCACCTTGGATTGCCTCTAATCAAAATTACGCTTCCAAGTGTCAAGAACTGGATATTATTTGGGGTCATAAGCAAATCAAATCCCGCGACCACCGACATACCAGTCTTATGATATATCCTGAGTGTGACTCTTTCGCAAGCTCGCAACAGCTGAGTCGATGCTAAACATCAACACAATCAACCTAAAGTTGGATATGATCAGTACCCAAAACCTTAGTAATAAACAATAAAAGTAAGCCATTCTCTGCTCAACTTTTATAACAGTCAAAAAGACGAGGTCGTCACCTCTACAGAGCAACATCAAAAAAAAATTTTTAGCAATTAAGATAATGTAAATATAAATTATTCTCCTTCTGACAAACTTTCACTAGGGTTAGGTTCATTGAATGGTTTTAAGTCTTTAATATGCCATCGTCCTACTTTAGTCCCATCTAAATTAACTAAACCATAAACTAAATCTGAAATCTTTTCTCTAATCACGCAATGCACATACTTAGGTACCAACTTAGATGTGAATTTATCTGCTGCACTGGAAAGAATTTTATTTTTTCGCCAAACGTGATCACCTATATTAAACTCAAAATCCCTTTTTCTAAGGTTGTAAGACTTACTGTTTCGTTCATAAGCCTTATGTATCCTACTACGCACGTCGGTGAAAATATCTTTTAAACCCTTTAAATTTTCGGCGTACGCACCCCTGTTACCCGGAATTATTTCGCTGTCAACATTGACATCCAAATCTAAGTTTTTATAATATGATCCAGATAGAGGTATATGTCTGCCGTAAACTAAGAAAGACGGTGTGAACCCTGTTACTTCGTGTCTTGCGGTATTTATCGCTTGTTGGATTTTGGAAATATTGCCATCCCAAGTGTCATGTGAATCCACGTAACTTCTTAAAGCGGTCCCGACTGTTCGGTTATTACGTTCCACAAAATTACATTGGGGAAAGTACACGGGATTAAAACGGATGTTAAAACCATAAGTTTCACTTAAGCTCTTAAAACTCTTAGAGGTAAACTGAGTACCGTTATCGCATCTCGAAATCGATGAAACTCCGTGGATTAGAAAAATATCATTTTCTAAAATTTTCAAAAAGCATTCGGCTTTAGAGCTTTTCAAAGGAAATAACACGGTATACTTTGTTAACCAGCAAGAAACTACGAAAAGTCATTTATTTCCATTTTTGAACGTGGGAATGGGCCTACTAGATCAGCTGCTATGACTTGAAAAGGGTAATTAACCGTTTTCTCTTTTCCCATCAGTCCCATAGGTAGTGTATTTGGAGATTTTTGCGCTCCACATACTTCACAAGTCCTCACAAACTTTAAGATATCAAAACGCGTTTTTGGCCAATAATACTGTTCCTGAACCCTGTGAAGAGTTTTATAAAAACCAAAATGACCAGAAGTAGGAGGAGTGTGACACAAGTCTATAATTTCCTCTCTCTGTGGTTTAGGAACTAGTATTTTCCACTCGGGTACATTAACTGTTAAAGGCAACTGGTTTGGGATAAACTTGTACACGAAATCATTTTCCACTTTCCACTGCGGAAAATTTTCAGGAAATTCTTTGATTTGCTGCCGTAAATTGTCGTACCATGGATCTATGCGATCTATGTCAACTATATCGATTCTTACGCCAATCTGTGCATTAAGACTGTTTTCGTCCACTGTATGATCTGGGATTCTTGACAAAGCGTCAGGAATAACATTGTGGACTCCTTTTCTATGAATTAAATTAAATGTATGTTGTCTCAGCCTAATCGCCCAACGCGCTAGTTTGCCACTAGGGTTTTTAATTGAATTAAGCCACAATAAACTATAATGATCTGTTATGACCGTGAAAGGAACACCTTCTATGTAAGGTCGAAACTTTTCGATGTTAAAGAGTACTGCTAAACATTCTTTTTCAACAACCGAATAGTTACGTTCAGCCTTTGACAAAGTTCTACTGGCATACGCTATCACTCTTTCCTCACCATTGATTTTCTGTGTTAGGACGCCCCCTAAACCGGTATTAGAAGCATCACTAGAAATATAAAACTGTTGGGAAAAATCTGGTTGGGATAAAATTGGAGCTGAAACCAATAGCTCTTTAATCTTTATAAAAGATTCTTCGGCTGCCTTTGTCCAATCTATCGATTGTCCTTTTTTTCGTCCTTTCAAAAGATCATTAATAGGCGACAACAAGGTAGAAAAATTCTCGATAAAACGTCTGTACCATGAACACATTCCTACGAAGCGCTTAACTTCTGTAGTATTAGTAGGTCTCGCATAATTAACCATGCTTGCTACTTTATCCGGATCGGTACGTAAGGAATTTGAGCCTACAATATAGCCTAAAAACTTTAGAGAAGTTTTGAAAAAATCACATTTGCTCAAATTTATCGTCAGTCCGGCCTCTTTCAATTTATCTTTAACTTCCTTAAGTAAGCGAATATGCGATTCGAAGTCTTCCGATGTTACTAAAATATCATCGAGATAGGTAAAAATATGTGGCTCATATTTCGGACCAAATATAGCGTCCACTAAACGTTGCTGAGTTTGAGCAGCGTTCTTTAGACCAAACGGCATAGTGACGAACTGAAATAGACCTCGGCCTACTACTGCAAAAGCGGTCTTTTCCTTAGAGGATTTGTCTAAAGGAATTTGCCAGAAAGCCCTTCTAAGATCTATCGAAGATACATACTTAGCATTCCTGAGTGATGTCAAAATTCTGTCGATGTTCGGTAATGGGTAGTTATCAAATTTGCTGACCTCGTTGAGCTTTCTTCCGTCAAAGCACAGACGATACTGTCCATCGGCCTTTTTCACCAATAAGATTGGAGAACACCAGGGACTGTTTGATTCTTCAATCACTCCGAGTTTCAACATTTCGTCTAACTCTATTTAATACTTTTGACATATAAGGAGACATGGCGAAGGGCCTTGTCTTTACAGGACTGGCATCAGCCGTATCTATAGACATGTTGATTTTATTCGTTCGGCCTAACCTATCTTTACTACTTATTTCATTGAAAGAGCTTATTACTTTTTCTGCTTTTAAGCGTTCCGTCCGCGAGAGATCATCTAGGGTACATAGACGCGAGAAAAGGTTTTCTAAAGAACTTTCTGAATAACAATCTTTAAAACTTGTTTGAGAGTTGACTTCTAGGGACTGTGGATACCACGAATTATTTTTAAAATTTACTAGAATTCCGAATTTTTGTGCAAAATCACATCCTAAAACCAAAGTATGTGATAGAGAAGGTACTACTAGAGCAGAGATTACTAAACAATGACCATTGCAGACTAGCGGCAACTCAACCGTACCTAAAACTTTTAGACGGCTGCCATCTGCAGTGGTAACACTTCTATTTTTGACATGGCATATTTTTATACTTAAACGACTTAAAATTTTAATACCATTCTGACCTATAACGGAGGCATTTGCACCAGAGTCAAATAAAGCCGAGAAATGGGCACCTAATAGATTTATCTTGATATGCGGTCTGTTATCTGAATATTTATGCACGAATAAAGGAGACATGTGACCATTTGGAGAAGCAGGAGTTTTAACTTGAGAAGGAGAATTTTTATTAGACTAAAAAAATCAGAAACTTTTTGTAACTATTAAGTCCAATCTGGTCTATCGGAATATTTCTTTCCTTAAGATCCTCGTTAGAATCTTTCTTTTATCCGCGACCGGATGTTCTGAGAAAGTACGACGGATTTTCAGTTCATAGTCTAATTCATTTTCCAGTAGGTGATTGACTTTAAAATGGAAGGCTTCCATGTCAAATGAATACAATTTAAAAGAATTGTTTAAAAAGTCGTGAAAATATTTCTCCTGTGCTCCCAACAGTCTAAATAAAATCATGTAAAAACAACTAAAATATGTAAACTTCTTTACCAATCATTTAAAAAAAACTTCAACAATTTCAAAAAAAATTTCTAAGTATTATCTTCTATTAAAATTCTTTTACCAAATATGTTAAGAATTTCTCAACAAAAAAATCTCCAAATACCGTTTCGTATCAGCAAAGTATTTTTAATATTCATGCAAAACATCGGTGAGAAAAAAACGTACTGTTTTTTGTTCGGTTAACCGCAAAATAAATCAATCTAACAGTGCAAAAATTAAAGTAAACCAACACATCCGCCAATCTGAACTATCAAGGTAGCTTTTAAGGAAAAAGCAGGGATCACTTATCTTAGAGTCAATTAACAAAATTCAAATATCTATACCACCATCAGATAAATTGAAATAAATAATTCTACAAATTTCCTGCTTTTGTCTTATTGCTATTGTGTAGTTTCGTTTAATAAATATTATGAAATAAAAATATTTGCAAAGTTAGAGCTTTTATTTTGTTCGAAAGCTAGTACACTGAACCCTTTTTTAAAAAATAAAATTCCAAAAGCCCCGCGTTGACAGCGCTATTTTGTAACATTGGAACTTGCCCGCACGTTGTGGGGTCATTTTGTAACCTTTTTAATTTTTGTTGCCCCAAGCTTGGGCGTAATTTTGTACCGTGTGAACTTACCCGCTTTTTGAGGCGTTGTGAAAAGTTGTTTTTCCCCCGCTTGGGCACAATTTTCTTGCAGCCCCGCTTTAATTTCTGATAATAAATTGAGTGAAACCTGATTTTAAAAGAACTAAAGAAATTAAAGAAACACTAGCTCAGTTTTCCTTGGTAGAGAGATATGGGTAAGAGAGAGAGAGAGAGAGTCTTACGTCTTTTTGGAATTATTTTCTATTTTTAAAAAGCTTTAGCTGTACAAATTTTGGGCACCATCCATTTTAAAATAGAAAGGATCTAACTTCAGCTAGAAAAATGGAAAAATACTGAAAGAATGTATTGTTGGTAAATAAAAAAATCAGTTTGGTACAGCCGTTCTTGTCCTGAAAAGTAGGATAGGTATTCAGTGAGACACTAGCTTTAATCAAAAAAAAAAAATTTATTCATGTTTTTTAAAATAAAAAGTTCCAACCTTTGCAGTTCTACAAAAAAATTCTAGCCTAACTAGTAGTTATTACATTTAAATCCTGAACTATGATAACCCCCGAAGACGAAAAATAGTGCTTTACACTTCACTTTTTAGTCTGTTTTAAATTGCTGTTAAGGCACTACTCTGGAATAAGTCTATTGAAGGAAGTTTTGGTAACTTACTGTTCTTATTCCTGCTTTGATGGCATTCGACCGATTTCACACTTTTCTAGCTAACACTTTGAAAGCCCACTACGGCTTTTAGTTAAGAAACTGGTACTTTTACTTAGCTCGCATGATGGTTGTTCTGAGCTTTTTTTTTTGTAGCTCAGTCGAAGGAAGCCTACTTGGCGACTCTGATGAAAATTAGCCTGTCGGCTAGATGGTACTAAGCCTACTCGGCGGCTAGATGGAAAGTAGCCCGGCTGCGGCTAGATGGAAAACAGCCTCTCGACAGTCGGTCTTCAGGCCCTTAAATAAACCATCCAAACTCTGCCGGTAATATGGCGACGCCGGAACCAAAACAGCGGATACACACTTTTCACCAATCGCGGCGTGGCGGTAGGTTCGGTCAGGAACCCGCACAACACACTATACCGAACGTCTTGGAATCTCTGTTTAATATACCGTTCGATACAAAAATGAAAATAAGTACAATTTGAAGTGAAAAATCAGTAACATTACATGGTCTTAAAATCTAGGAAAAAATGAATGTTACAATATATATATATATATATATATATATATATATATATATATATATATATATATATATACATATATATATATGTATATATATATATATATATATATATATATATATATATATATATATATATATATATATATATATATATATATAGTGGCGTGCAAAAGTTTCCGGCCAGTGACATTTCGTACTCTAATTTATTAAAAAAAGACTAATGATTTTTAATCATTACGAGATGTGAGTATGAGATATAGGGAACAAAATAATATAGTAAAAGAACATTATTTATGTTTGTGAATATATTTATTATTATTATTTTTATATTTATATGTGCAAAAGTTTCCGGCCACTTTGTACTACGAGAAAAATTATTAGGCCATATGCTCTATAATAGACTTAAATTATATTTTTATGTTAATATTTTGTAGCCATACCCTTTGCAGCGATAACAGCGGCACAACGATGTGGCATTGACTCAATTAATCGATTAATACAAGCAGGTGAAATTTTATCCCATTCTTCCTTCAATGATTTGAATAATGCGGCTTTATTTGAATATGTACGCTTTCGAACTTGACGATCTAGCGTTTCCCATAAGTGTTCTATTGGGTTCAAGTCCGGTGATTGAGATGGTCAGCTTAAAACTCTCACACTTGAAGCAGAAAACCACTGTTTTAACAACTTGGATGTATGTTTGGGATCATTCGCCTGCTGAAATATCCAATTCTGCGGCAATGTTTCTTCAGCATATGAAAACAAATTGTTTTCTAAAATGTCCTTGTAAATATCAGCGTTCATATTTCCGTTGATCTGGATCAATGGACCGACTCCTTGTGCAGAGAAAATTCCCCAAACCATCATACTTCCTCCACCGGGTTTTACAGTATGAATTTGGTATCGAACGTCATTTCTCGTACCAATAGGACGTCGTACATATTGTCTACCATCGCTTCCAAAAAGATTAAATTTAGATTAGTCTGAGAAAGCTACTTTTTTCCAATCTTTGATTGTCCAATTTAGGTGATCTTTGGCAAATTGTAATCGGGCCTTCTTATTCTTTTTACTGACTAATGGTTTTTTAATACCTATACGGCCAAAAAGTCCCACATCATGTAGTCTTCGTGTCACAGAACTACGACTAACATTAGCTAGGTTTTCATCCTTTAGCTCGCGTGCAATTCCGGCAGCAGTTTTCTTGACATCCGCAGTTGATTTGCGTTTAATGATACGATCTACTTTTTTAGACGTTTTTCTTTGTCTTCCACTACGCAGACGATCTTTTAAACCATATCCACAACGGTATTTTATAATAATATCGTTCACGGTTGATTTACCTATCGATAATAATGAAGCAATCTCACGAAAAGACTTTTCTTTTTTAAAAATTTTATTACTCTCTCACGAATTTGGATTTGCATATGCCGAGCCATATTTATGCTCCCACGACCTTTTATGAACTAAATGTGAACATTCAGCGCGCTATTATTCGTAAACACGTCTTTGAACGTCCTACTGCGTCAATGTATATTATGTGGCCGGAAACTTTTGCACATATAAATATAAGAATAATAATAATAAATATATTCACAAACATAAATAATATTCTTTTACTATATTATTTTATTTCCTATATCTCATATTCACATCTCATAATGATTAAAAATCATTAGTCTTTTTTTTTAATAAATTAGAGTACGAAATGTCATTGGCCGGAAACTTTTGCACGCCACTGCATATATATATATATATATATATATATATATATATATATATATATATATATATATATAATAAATATATATATATATATATATATATATATATTTATATATATATATATATATATATATATATATATATATATATATATATATATATATATATATATATATATATATATATATATATATATATATATAGGCTCTCTATATATTATATTATTTCGTTTAATGACATGCAATAATGAGAACGAATGAGAAATCATAATTCTTGTGTGGCTTTCCGACGTTTCACTTACGACCTTTACTCTTAGAGGTTAGAACACAGAATGAGCGCGGGAAACTACCGGTGTCAAACCGGTGTCAAACCGTCGTCATAGAAGGCCACGGTGAGTTTATGGGCCAAAGTCATGGCCACAGTGTTTTGGGATGTGCGCGGCATAATCCACGTCGATTACCTTGAAAAGGGTAAAACGATTAATAGAGAGTATTTAGTCAACTTATTGGATCATTTTAACCATGCTGTGGAAGAAAAACGTCCGCATTTGGCGAAGAAAAAAAATTACTTTCGTGCACCCTTCTGTTATTTCCATGGCAATATTCCATGAGTTAAGATACGAATTGCTTCCGTATTCACCATAGTCGCCAGATTTAGCCCCCAGCGATTATTTCCTATTTCCGAATATGAAAAATGTCCCGGCGGAAAAAAATTTGGCTCAAACGATGAGGTGATTGCTGAAACAAAAGCCTATTTTGAAGGGTTGGATAAATCGTGTTTTTTAGATAGAATCTAAAATATAGAAAAAACGTTAGATTAAGTGTATCCAGTTAAAAGGAGACTATGTTGAAAAATGAAACAAATTTTACATATAAAAATGTTTTTTTCTTGTCAAGGCGAGGTACTTATTTTATAACCCTCGTATATTCAGTATAATAATCTAATGACACTGCATATAATTATTAGGATTTTTCTCTTTTATATTTCGTAAAATACGATCTCGAAGAAAACACGATATCTATGAAATGCCACTGCAGTCTACAAAGTTTAATAACGTAAATGCATCAACAAAGGAGCTTGTGAAAGACAATATCGTTGACATCAAATTGAGTTTAAATTTGTTTAAACAAAGTCTTGAGTTTAACCCTGACATATGAAGAGAGATAAAAATCGGCCGACAATAGAAAACAAAATTTTATTATATCAAATATTATTATTTGACGACACTTTACTGTATTTATATTTTCTTTCATTATTAGCTAATCCATGCTAGGTTATAAATTTTTGGTATAGATTATTAAATTTGATTTAAAGGGCATATGTCCACAAGTATTCGTATCAGTAGCCAACAAACCTTAGCGCAACCGGTTTGAAACCGCCAAAACTAATTCAAGAGCAAACCGTATAGGTATAATCTGTCAAGCAAGAACGTAACCGCTCGTATTTTTGAGAAAATGTGTTTCGAGAACGTTTTTTGCCGTCAATGTATTCTTTGGTGTGCTAACAACAGCGCAATTACCTTAGCAAGTTGTCCAATCGCCACCTGCATCAATAATCGCCTGGTATCTTCGAGGCATGCTGTCGACGAGATTTTCTGCATACTCGGGTAATGATCTCCCAATTTTTCAAATGTTGCGAGACAACTCCTCAGCCTTTCCTCTGAGCTTTCTCTTTACAAGGGACCAAATGTTTTCAATAGGGTTGGCATCCAGCGATTGTGAGAGCCACACTAGTATATTATCGCGAACCCAAGTGAGACGTTTCGCGACGTGATTTTCGCCCAGCAAAGGTTTCTTCAACATGCTTCGGAATTTGACATCATAAGCACGAAGATGTTGTCGAATGGTCTCCAGGACACATTCAAGCCCGATTTTCTTAATTTTGCCGCTACTTGATGTAGCGTCAATTTCGGGTCCCGTGAAAATAAAGTCACGATTCGTTTTTTGACTTTCGGAGTGACTTTACGTACCGAGAAACGTTTTGGCAAGTCGTCGATATTTTTCGTCTCGTTACAATTATCTCTTCTTCACAAACGTTACCGACTTTTTAATATATTTAGACCGCTTTGGATGGAAACAAAGAAAGACTGCCTCAAACCGACGCGCAAACAAGTGACTGATTTTAGATTTTACGTGATTTCGACGAAAGTTCGGAATCGACTGATACGCATCTACCAAAAATGGATTATCGCGGACACGTTCTTACTTGACAGACTGTAAAATAAGATTTAGTATCTTTCTTATTATAAGCGAATAGGGTACTAATACCGCTATGAAATGAATAGCAGTAACTGTAAAAATAAAGCACTAATACCAATGATTGGATGTTTAGCAGTAACTGTAACAAATAAAGGCCAATATAGATGGGATCACTGCTAACCCCGGTATAGAGATCTGTTTATTACTTTATCCACCATCTTTGTCCTTTTACTTTGCATCCATCCATTGATTTCGTCATGTATTTGGTTAAAACTTACAAATAAAATACAGCTTTTGTGTCAGAACGAGTATACGCCTTAAGGATGTTTAATTTTCCCAACGCATTTACTTATTTATTGTTATTAGGAACAGGGTATATTAAGTTTAAAAATTATGTTTTCAAGACTAGTGACTAAAATGTGATTGACTTGTTAAACTTAAATCTACGCAGATAGTTTTTAAACATAAATCTACTCATTATAATTATTTATTATTATGTTATATATCCTCTCTTAGTTCATTATGCCAAATTTAGATTGAGCCCTATGGAATACCCCTTAGTAAAACAAAATATACCCTAACGTCCTTATATCCAGTTCTTTTAGGAATATTCTGTACTTTTTAGTGTTCCGTACGGAACACTTATAAGATCACTTCGGTGTCTGTCTGTCTGTCTGTCTGTCTGTCTGTCACACCCGATTTTCTCCGAAACTATTTGACATAGAAAGGTGAAATTTGGTAATAATATAGGAATTGATGGCCTCATCAGAGCCATGTAGTTTTGAGAATTAAATTTTGACTTAAGGGGTTAGTTTTGGGGGTGAAGTCGGAAGTGAAAAAAAATTTTTTTTACTAGGTCATAGAGTGTGGTGTCAAATGAAAGCTTGTGAAAACACGAGTAAAAAATATATATATAATATTATACTTGCGCGCACTTTTCTTTGTATTATTTTTAAAAATTCGCGAAAAATCGCTGTCCCGGGCCTTATCTCGAAAAGTACTTATCAAAAAATTTCGAAAAAATTCTGGAATATTCTCCACGGGGTGTAGATTGAACGAAAATTATCACGAGTGCATTATCTTTAATAATTTATATGGTATATAAAAAAAACAAAAATTTCAAGGTCATCAGATTTCTGTAAAGATTGGAAACAAACTTTGTTGAAAACTCATTTGGGTGTATTTTGTGAAGTCACTGATCATTTTATACCTCTGTAACAATTTTTTTTTTATTTTAAAAGCAATCAACGTACGGAACACTAATTGCGCAAGTTTAACTTGCACTTGACCGGTTTTTTTTTTTTCTCTGATACACTTATATGTATGGTATCAATATATCCTAGACGGTTATCTAACATCCATTTTCACCTGATATTTAATACGCTAATTATTTTTACTGTTGTTGCGAATGGTAAAATTGTAATCACAGTAGTTATACTTGTTTTAAGAGTGATAGAGCCATAAAATGTTAAATACATTCTTTATCAGTTGTAAACTTATCTAATTCTTAACTAAAAAAAAGTTTAATCTCGCAGTCGTCGAATAGTTTAAAAATTGATTTAATGTCAGACACTATTTTTTTTCCATCTTATTGCTAGAGTTTCAATAAAACTAATCAGTTAGATAATTTCTTTTATGGGTCCAGCACAGGTGCTGCAAGGAAGTCCCTAAAGCGCTACAGGAGTGACATGTGTGCGGAAAAAGCTCTGCTTGCAATGCCTGCGACATGTTCATGCCAGGACATATTTGCTCCCAAATTAATGCCCAACACATTCAGTGACGATGTTACAGGAATGGAGTGCCCTGACATAACTATGTCGGGTTCAGCAACGTTAACTTTTTTAGAAAAAACTGCCGCCTGGGTTTTTGTAGCGTTAAATTTTACTTGGTTACTGTCGCCCCAAGATAGAACTCCTACCAGGTCTTTGTTAAGTTGAATGACTTCCTGCTGTCTGCGGATATTCGTCTGAGTAGCCGATGTACGAGCGTTCAAAGAGAAAGACAAGCGTACTGTCATCTGCAAAGCTACAGACTGGATTGACGGTGTTTCCCAGCAGATCGTTAATGTAAATAAAAAAGAGAGTAGGAGACAGTATGGAGCCTTGGGCACACCGGCGTTGATAGTGAAGGTATTAGAAAGAAATCCGTCGACAGTCACTCGTAAGGAAGGCTCTTTGAGGAAACATGAGAGCCACAAACAGAACTTCAGACATACCACAAGAGCGTAGCTTAGCCAACAATCCATCATGCCAAACACTGTCGAATGCCTTGGATATGTCAATAGCAATTGCTCGAGACTCTCCACAGTATTCAATTGCGTTGTTCCAAACCTGTGTTACATAAGTCAGAAGATCTCCTGTTGATCTATGTTTACGAAAGCCATATTGGTGATTGCTAATAATGTTGAACCCTTCAAGATTTTTTTTTTTTTTTTGGTCTAGCACACGTGCTGCAGGGAAGTCCCTAAAGCGCTCCAGGAGCGGCACGAGTGCGGAAAAAGCGATTCACGCAGTTCTTGAATCGCTGCAAATTGTACTCGGTGGGAAACACAGCGCTGGGCCAACTATTCCAAAGGGATGACGTTCTCCATATAAAAGATTGCTTGAAAAGCGTCGTACGCGGAGTAACAAGCTGAACCTCATACGGATGCGAAGCACCAGCGCGACGTGTATTTCTAACATGCACCGCTTTGGGAGGAATTAAGCGGGCTACATCCTTCGAACACTTTCCATGTAAATACTTGTAGAACAGACTCAAGTCGCCAACCGTTCTTCGATGTTCCAGCGAATCAAGGCCGCCGGTCAATTCCGTGTCCCCAATCAGACGGACCGCTCTTCTCTGAACAGAATCCAACAAATGCAGTGTATGTTTGGGAGCGGAGCCCCAAACGTGGGAGCAGTATTCCATAGTTGGTCGAATTTGGGCTTTGTAAAGAATTAACAGTTGCTGTGGGGTGTAAAGCTTTCTGGTTCTAAATAATATTCCCAACTTTTGAGAAGCTCTCCTTGCTATGCCTGCAATATGTTCATGCCAAGACATATTTGCTCCCAAACTAACGTCCAACAAATTGAGCGACGCTCTCTGAGGAAACATGAGAGCCACAAACAGAACCTTTCAGACATACCATAAGAGCGCAACTTAGCCAAGAGTCCATCGTGCCAAACACGGTCGAATGCCTTGGATATGTCAAGAGCAACCGCTCGAGATTCTCCAAAGTGTTCAATTGCGTTGTTCCAAACATGTGTTACATAAGTCAGAAGATCTCCTGTTGATCTATGTTTACGAAAACCATATTGGTGATCGCTAATAATATTGAATCGTTCAAGATATTTTAGAAGATGCTCATTGATAACCTTTTCCATGACTTTCGATATTATTGAAAGCAGTGCAACTGGTCGGTAGTTATTTGGCAAGGTCTTCTTACCTTTTTTAGGTATCGACTGAACCGTGGCACATTTCCAGCAGGACGGAAATATTCCCTTTCTGAAGGATAGGTTAAAAAGTCTACAGAAAACTGGTGTTAGTTCCCTTGCACAGTTTTTGAGAACTATGGCAGGTATTCCGTCAGCGCCAGAAGCCTTCTTGGTGTCTAGCTTCATTAAAATACGCTTTATGATGCGCTGTCTGAAGACAACATCGGGCATCCTTGACTGGAATATGGGAATAGTAGGTTGTGTTTTTCCTTGGAAATCGACAGTAGAATGTGAAGCAAAGAGTTCAGCCAACAAGTTCGCTCTCTCAACAGGTGTGGTTGCAATGGAATTATCTGGCCGTGTGAGTGGTGGTATGGTGGATTTGGTAAAATTTTGACTAACTGCCATAGCGACTGCCCAAAAGGATCTGGAATTGTTGGAACAAGCGAGAAGTTTGTTTCTAATTCGTTGATTGTGTGCCTCCTTGGTTTCGTCGATAATTCCTTTGCATCTGTTCCGGGGTGTTACGATTTATGGTGTTCACGCCATTGTCGGTAGGCAAGATGTTTAGAAGCAACAACTTCTTTGCATTTTCGGTCAAATCAAGGCTTGCCGTTGGAAGAGCATTTCTTCAAAAAAGGAATGTAAGTTTCCATACCAGCCAAAATAACATTGGAAACGTCCCTGGCGCAGTCAGATGGGTCGTCGGATCGAAAATAAACGTCTAACCAAGGGAAAGTTCGAATATATTCCATGAGATCTTCCAATTTAGCAGATTTGTAGTGCCACATCAATATCTAATCCTCTTTAACAACATTTTTATGAAGAGAATCGTACTCCTTTGTAATGAACTGCCCAGGATTGTGTTTCTCACCAAGTACAGCAATTTAAGACCAAAGTTTTTATTGTGACTGTAACGAGCGCAATTGTTAAAAATGTAACATCACTTTTGCAACAAAAAACTCGATCTAATAACTCTTTATATTTTAAGTTACAAAAAAGTTTAGTTCTTTCCAGGTGCTTTATTCCTATAAATCCTTCAGTCAGTAGGATATCTGAGGAAAGATTCTTTTATCTTTTATATTCCCATATATTTAAATAAAGACACTTAACTTCTTAATAGCTTCCATGCAGTTTTGTTCAAGTTATTTGGACACTCTTTCTAAATAAACAATTCTGTTAATCGATGAATTATCATCAAAATACTGAGTAGTATCAAAATAGTTATTATTTCATTAAATATTTAAATATAAGACATAACTGGTGTCTAATCGTTAGGGTTCTACATAATTTTAGCAAACAAAATTGTTATGTCTAATCTGCGGAAGCTATTGTTGCGTGAACGTTAGTGGATGAATTAGATTTTCTATTTTGATTTAAAATTAAATAATACCGGCTTCTAAATAACAAGCAAACCTGGAATAGTTTTTTTAGAATATCAAATTCGATATATAGCGAAACATTTAATTGTTTATCTGCTTCAGTATCCAAAACCCAAAATAAACGATTTATTAAATTAATAACATAGACTAAAGAATTATAATTTTAGTTCCTATAAGACTATGTAACTCATTGTAAATTAACAGAAGCATCTTTGGGTGATCATCAACAACAGAGGTCGCATGGACACTGTGTATTGTATAATATGTAGAATTTATCAGAAGAAGTGTCAATAAAATAGGCGCTTTTAAAGTTCTTACGCCTTCTAATGATTTTTATTTTCTATTGAATAGCCGTCATTAACCAACCAATTGGCTTACTGAAAATTAGTTACCGTTGAAGAGGTGCCACTTTTTAAAGAGCTTGTATATCTTCCTCGTCTTCGTAATTCATACTAGGTTATAAAATTTTTTATATAGATCATCAAATTAGATTTAAAGAGCATATGTCCAAAAGTACTCGTATCAGTAGCCAACAAACTTTAGCGCATCCGGTGTGAAACCCCCAAAACAAAAATAAGATTTAGTATCTTTCTTATTATAAGCGAATAAGGTACTAATACCACTATTAAATGAATAGCAGTAACTGTAAAAATAAAGCGCTAATATTACTATTCGATGTTTAGCCGTAACTCTAGCAAATAAAGGCCAGTGTAGACGGGTTCACTTCTGACCATGGTATAGAGATCTCTTTATTACTCTCCATCGTTGCTATACTATACTATCCCCTGTGAAATTGGAAGTACGATTCTGCCAAAAATCTCCAAACAAGCATTCATTGATTTCGTCCTATTTGGTTAAAAAGACTATGTATTTCATTGTAAATTAACAACTAAAATAGTGGATAGCTGGGGCACCAGAAGCATCCATGGATAATCATCAATAATAGAGGTCACACGGATGCGATGTATTGTATAGTATGTAGTATTTGCCAGAAGAAGTGCCAATAAAATAGGCGCTTTTAAAGTTGTTAGGCCTTCTAGGGATTTTTATTTTCTGTTGAATAGCCTCCATTAGCCAACTGGCTTACTAACAATTAGTTTACCACTCTTTGAAGAGCTTGTATAGCTTCCTCGTCTTCGTAATTCTGCAAAGATCTCAGCTGTCTCAACATTCGCTTAGGGATGAGTTAACATCTCTTAAAGAGCATTTTAGTACATTGGTTATTAGAAAATAAAAATGACATTAACGTTGTTGAAAAACTGAATTCAGGAAATAACGTTTAAAGTTGATGATATTTAATTTTGTTGTAATAAAGTAAAAGGTATATGCATGCTTAAGAAAAATTTACCACAAGGATATTCAAGGCAGATATTGTCAGTACAAAGTTAGTTTTGCTCAATTATTTTTATTAAAGGGTACTCCGGATTAAATTTTATTATAAATTTATACGCCATTATTTACTAGGCTGTTATCGATGCAAATCTTCTTATCTGTTTTATTACTGATACAACGAAAAAATCAACCTGATACTGATAATAAAGCACAATAAGTTGCATCAAAGCTTAGTTCTCTCCAGGTGCTTTATCCGCATAAATCCACCGCCCACCCTCAGTCAGCAGGAAATCTGCAGGAAAGAGCCGACAGCAACGTCAACTTATTTGCGACTTAACACAGTTGGTTCTTGCCGTCTTGTGTGGATACGTTTAAAGATTTAGTTTCCTATTTACGTATCGGTGGTGCTAATAGTATGGGTGCTTAGGTTCGAAAACGCTATTCTCATATTGAATCGTTGAAGAAATAAGGAGTACGAGTGTCCACTTAATAATATGGTGGTGAATTTTAAATAGGTAAGGTATAATCAAGATAAGAAGTTTAACACATTTTCCAATGTAAATACAGTCTCTTGACAATATATATAAGTGTATGCCCACCTAATAGTGTTAAGTACATTCTATTTTTCAATTTTTCGACTGTCAATTATTTGTACGCTCATTGTAGTGTAGTGTATATGTAAGCGTAGTTGGTTATGAATGAACCTCCTCTTAATATGTTTTAATGTATTGGGAGAGAGAGAAAGTTCAACATAAAAGTCGCTCCTTTTAGCTTTTATGCATAGTAGAGTGCATTTTTTTAACAAATTGTAGTTTTTTTTGGGAAATATTTTTGAAAATTTTAAATACCAATGTAAATCGGATAACACCAAGTACAGACATCTAAAAAGTAACTGTATAGACGGCTTAACAGTACAAAAAAATGACTAAATTTTTTTTAATGAAATGAAAGTTTAATCAATTAATAATATATATATATACATATATATATATATATATATATATATATATATATATATATATATATATATATATATATATATGTATATGTATATGTATATATATATATATATATATATATATATATATATATATATATAAATATTTATATTATTACTCTACTACACACTGAGACCAACTGAATGATTTGTGTTTTTTCAGAATTTATTCATATCGTGCCACTATGTAAATCACACGTCACTATCTAGTTTAGTTTAAATTATGGAAACTCAATTTATGTTTGGGTATAACGTTACAAAATTATCACTCACCACTATACCAAACATACTATCTATGCTAGCATCATCAGAAGCGATGTTTGGTAAGCCAATCATTGCTTCTGATGATGTTAAAATCACGTAATAGATAGAATATTAAATTGTAGAGTAAATGGGTTTCTAGAAAGAGTAGATTTTATCTACTTTATATTATTTATGAACCAAAGAATATAGGTAGGCTTTACTATTCAATTAGTTAGATACAGAACGATAAAAAAACATACTTTTGATATTTGTAACATATAGACATAACTTATGTAATTATTTAAATATTTTTTTGTGAACAAAACTTTATATTATCGTTATAAAAGTTAGGTTCCTATATAGAGTGAATAAGTCACTAAAGATACACCAAATTGCAACTATATTAACGTTAACCTTGACGGAAAACTTTTGCAGGTTACAGAGCTTATAGGTATAATTCTTCTAGACTCCTCCTATGTCGATTTCGTGCTAGATTCTGAAGAAGTCAGTTCTCTGAACAAGCTCTGATACGGCCGACAGGATGATCGACGAAATGTCAGCCTCACTTTTCAATCGGCACAGGAGAAATTCAAAAGAATTATAACGTTATATTGATATTATTCACGTTAAGGAAACCATTGATTACAGATATATTATCGTAATGGCAAATGACTTCCGGTTGACTGCCAACAACCAAAAAAGTTGTTTTGTTTTTTGAATGTTCTAACTTTCCTCTATAAATATTATTTCAATAGACAATTATAATAATATGAAGCTCCAGTTTTGAACTGAAGCAGTGCTTTGATACTCTTGAAAACTATGGCTATTAAAATAAAAATAAGATAAAAATAAGAATAATGTAATGATAAGTAAGGTTAAGATATAGGAAGTTTTTTGGCACATCAATTACTCTGCTAAACTAAATACATCTCTGTATATATATATATATATATATATATATATATATATATATATATATATATATATATATATATATATATATATATATATATAATTTAGGTATAGTATATGTTACCAAAGTAGTATTCATACCTAAAACCCACTCTTCCACCACTTTCATTAAGATTAATTTAAATAGTTGTTTAACGTCCTTGATGAAGATGGTGTCATCTTCTTGAATACTCAAAGTGCATAATTTAAATCAGTCTTAAAAGAGTCAGTCCGCATTCAAGTATATTTCAGAAGAAAAAATGAAATAAGCTGACCAAAATTTCAACGTTCTATGGGTCGCAAATTATTAAACTAATTTGTAAATCATATTGTATTTAAAATAATCTAAACAACTTAGAGAATATTTGTATTATATATTATAGATGTAGTTAGTATTGATGTTTTCCATAATAAATGGCATCATATGAAAAAGAGGTACAATTTTTAGGTAGTTATGGAATCAAGGTATATTTAAATATTTTTTATTTTTATAATCGATTGTAAGATCAAAATAGACGTTCTTAAAAATATACTTTACGGTTTTCAGAAAATCTAGTTCCGCTTTACAATATATTTTGCAGACATTTCAGTAAATTAAGGAAAAATCGTTTCAATTGTTTTTTTTTCTATTTTATATTAAAAAGAGTAGTAGGCTACTGTAATATTCAAGTCAGTGTTTTAATACATTCGATTATTCAAAATTAAAACATTTTAACATAAATTCTGAATTCTTTACGTTAGTACCATTTTATGGTTGTGACTTTTCACCTCTATACTGCATAGAATATTTATTTACATAATGTCCGCTTCATAACTGACATCCAAGCTAGTTTCATGTCAGTCCTTTTTCTACGATTTTAGAAAGTTTTTTTTATTCCTTATAATTCAAACTCTACACTTTTGATTGGCGCATATTGTAACAGAAAACGAAATTGTTTATGACGTGTTTCAATAAAAATCCATAGTTCAGATCATAGTGCGATTCTGTTCCTGAAATTAATATGAATAAAAAACAATTAAAATTTTACACGATCTAAATTCATCAAAAATGCTATGTTTTTATCCACATTTTAATTGTAAATTAAAAAACATTCCTGTAATTTGTAATTGCATCCGCTGTAAGTCGCAGCGATCCCACAGACAAAAAGAATAGACAAAGTAAGTCATTCATATCATTTACCTCCAAATCAATGATTGTAATGAGTGAGGTCAGGGCAAGTGGTAAACACTGGACAAAATTTCAAAGTTGTCTTATGCAAAAAAAAAAATATCGTATCCAGCGTCCGTACAACCTAGCTAAAAACCTGAATAATCACACGTGGGCTGGTAGTAAAACTAGTTGGGAATTGGTGGTGGTGTTGTCACTAATATTTGTTAATATTAATATCAAGTTATAAGTGGTTATATACAACTTATTAAAGTACAAATGTAGAAAATATTCTTACAAATATAATGGTATTTACTTTCTTCTCTATTAGTTAAAATTATGCCCGATAATTTCACTTCATTAGATTAGACTTTTAATAATATAGCGAAAGCCATTAAATCATTTAGTTTTTTAAATTTTAGAAATCTGACAACACTTACATTCAGCGAAATCGTAAATCATCGCTTCCAGTCGCCCTTTTTTTGAGTCCTCTGTTAATATTGGATAGCGTTTATATGTAACCAAGCCGAACCTTGATTGCAACAATGAGCTTCACTCAAAACTAGAGTAAAAAAAATATTTTATCATAAATAACCTGTGTCCATAAACTAAATTGTGAATATATGGGAATACCCTTTTCTTGATAAACCTGAAGCTGTCCCCTGATTTCGAGAATTCGGATCCAGCTAAATTTAGACTATTTCTCTAAATTCAATTTAACATTCTAAAATTAATCTCAAACGGAAATTTTAATGGTTTTGATTAGATGGGAAATCATAGTTCTTGGGATTGGACCATATTGATTTAGAGTAACTTTTTGACGTTTCCCCTACGACAAGGTATCTTTAGGGATCCTTACTATTCGACTAATCGTAAATAAACACGGTCTAAACTGAAAAACCACGATTTATTACTCTAAAACCAATTTAGAGGTCACTTTCCGCTTGATGAAGCCTTCAGTGATGCTTAGCTATTCGTCACAATATGGATTGTCCTATTTTTATAGATTCTCTTTTTATTTTCTATTGCACATAGTATTATTGCATATATTTCTGCTTGAAATAGAATGGCATATTATCTTAATGAACATTTTTTTTTAATTTCATGGTATATTTCTACTCCAGTTCGTTGTCCGACCTTTGACTTATCTGAATACCACATATTAACTTGGAACTTTTGTCTGAAGTTTGGATTTTTCCAATATCTATGATCTATTGAGTTAACTGAAACAAATGAGTTACGAATGAATATAGAGAGATTCTAAAAGCACCTTTATGAAAGTAAAGTTGAACCACCACTAGACAAAAGCAAGTCAGTTCGAATATGAGTAATAAATGAAGGATCTGAAGATATTCCCAACAATACCAAAAATGGCAAAAAGGAGAGCAGCAGGTGAAGACGGCGAACGTGTCGAAATGTTGCAACAGGGCGGAGAGCCCATATTACGAACGCTAGTTATATTGTATAATAAGTGTCTCGATATGTGCGATGTACTTCGAGACTGCGATAATGCTGTGATGGTCTTGCTCTTCAAAAAAGGAGATAAGTCTAAATTAACCAACTATAGACCAATCAGCGTACTATCTGTAATGTACAAGTTATTCATGAAAGTAATAACTGCGAGACTCTAGAGAACAAGCCGGATTTAGAAAAGGCTTTAGTACACTGGACCACCTTCAAGTATTAAGAACCTTAATAGAAAAGTCCAACGAGTATAATTTTAGGATTTCGGTGGCCTTTGTGATTTACGAGAAAGCATTTACAATCTGTGCTACATTAAATAGTCTAAACAACTGTAGCATTGACAGTAGATACTCCCAGATTATTCAAAATGTATATAAAAATGCAACATTTCACGTAGTATTGAAAGAAAACACCAATAAGATAGAAATGAAAAGGGGGTACGTCAAGGGGACACCATCTCGCCGAAATTGTTTACGTTGGCGCTAGAAGATTTTTTCAAACAACTTCCATGGACAAGTAAGGGTATAAATATAGGAGGAGAGCAACTCAATCATTTGCGATTCGTGGATGATATTGTGCTTATATCTAACAACAAATAAGAATTGGAAGAAAGGCTGAACGAACTTAACAAGTCCAGAGATAAACAGCGCCAAAATCTTGTTCATGACAAATGACGACTCTGATAAAGAAACAGAACTAAACATTGAAAACGCGAAAATCAGAAGAACGGATTCATACGTATATCTTGGACAAGAAATAATAATATCCAAGAAAAACTTCGAAGCGGATCTATCAAGGAGAATATCATTGGCTTGGTCGGCATTTGGCAGATTGCGGAACATCTTCCTTTCCAATATCCCAAATAAACTAAAAGCGAACACATTTGATCAATGCGTGTTGCCAGTACTGACATATGGAACGGAAACGTGGGCTTTGAATCAAGACATTATAAATCGCCTACAGGTAGCTCAACGAGCGATGGAAAGAAGGATGTTGGGAATATCGTTGAGGGAGAGGCTGACTAATGAGGAAATTCGAGGAAGGTCCAAGATAATTGATGTAGTTGAGAAGGTAAGCATGTTGAAGTGGAGATGGGCGGGTCATATCGCAAGACTCTCTGATAATCGATGGACCCATAAGGTAATAAACTGGAGGCCCTGGAACGAGATAAGAAGTAGAGGACGCAACAGCAACAACAGAGACGATGCAGTCACGATATAGTTGTAATAGATGCATTTGAAGTTCTTACGCCTTCTAGAGATTTTGTTCAGGATGGTGATTTTATACGTACATAAATCAACACAAATGCTAGAGCGGCGTTTACGATTTTCGCCTGTGATTTGTCACAATGTTGACCAAACTTATTTATCTCTTATCTGAATACGACTAAAAACTTGTAAAGCTCCAGGATAAAACAAATAACTGTCAAAACCTTGTTGTATATTGTTTGCTAGGTCAAGACAATGATGAAAAAAGCAGTATCAATAAGTATTCATACCTCGCTAACTTTCGCTGGTAAAGGGAAATCTTGTATTCGTAATAAAATTTCTCTGAGTTGTTTTGCATTTCTTTACGATGCAGGATCCCTATGTAACGAAAAATATAGTTTCCCCTTTCCGTCGATCTGTCTGTTTATCCGTCTGTCTGTTGGTTAGTAGATCTGTCGGTTTACAGGTTATTTAGTATGATAATTCTCTAACAAAATGAAATATCGATTTTAAATTTAGTACACACGTAACGCTGGAACTAGAAAGGGAACCTATAGTTTTGAGCAATGTCACTTTAGAGAAAAGGGGTAAGAGGGGAGGAGATCGTTACGTAACGTACAGTTTCCACTAGTATTATAAGAATTTTATTGGTTTATGGTTGGATAATGAATCCATTTTAGGCATTACTATTTATAGTCAAACATATAAGGGGCTAAACGAGTGTGAAGGGGACTAGAGGAATTCCATAGTATGTATTGTATAGTACGTCCCTTTTAGGTTTTTTTAGGGTAATGGAATCTGAAAATTATTATTTTTCCACTATTTTTAGTTGTAGCAGCGATAATATAGTAGGATAATGTCAGGTTAAATATTTCTGAAGCTCTTCCTCAACCGAACTTTTTTTGATATTAATCCCTTGCTATAATAACTTAATTAATTTAAAATATCGAGTTGTAACGGTTGGAGCTTTTTCTTTAGTGTGAGTAAAAGCACATTCAGTATTTATTTTAGAACTGCTTGTATGTAATGAAAGTACTGGGTAAATTACTTTACCCATATTTTAAAAAAAAGGTTATAGCGTTCGCTGCGGCGTCATTTTATAACGTCTCTTTTGCGACGCTATTTTGCTCCTTATGTATATCTCTTAATTTTGTAGAATGGATTGAGTGGATATTGATAAAGATAGAGCAAAAATTTAGATATAAACTAGCTCGTTTTCTTTGGAGAGATTATGGATAAGAGATAATTTTTGTACGTCTTTTGAAAATAGTCTTTATAGTTGTTTAAAACTTGGTTGTACAGATTTTGTCACTATTCATTTTAGAATAAAAAGTTCAGCTCTATAAATGAGAAAATACTGAAGAGTTAATTAGTTGTTGAAATAAAATTGAACTGGGTACAACCGTTGCGTCCTGAAAGATAAAATGGGTAGTTCAGTGAAACGCTAAATTATATAGAAGGGTATATATATTAACAAAATAAAAATTCCTACCTTTACTACACTCTTAAAATGACTTCTACTAAATAAAAACCCCTTAAGATAGAAGAGTGTACACTATTGGATAGAGTCTTTAAATTAGGATTATTAAGTTTTTAATAAAAAGCTTTATAAAACACGATATTAGAAGTTTGTGAAATTAATTCCGCGGATTACACGTGTTGAGTAGGTGTTGGCAACACACTTGTAGACAGGAAGTGAGATATTTAAACTGGTGTACTACTGACTTACTGATTGGTTTTTCTCCTCGTGGGTTTTCCATAAGCTACTTGACCTCTCTTGGTGAGATTCTCATAAAAATATTGTCTCAGCCATCCTAGTCTCATTTGGGTAGCTAAACACTCTTTGACCCGAAATGCCTAAGGATGAGCAGGATATTTAAAGAACGGAAAATGGCCTTAAACTTGAGAACTAGAAACGACACTCACTTGGTGATAAAAAACGTTACTGCACTACTCCATCACTGAGAAAAAAACCACTCTGGCGTGCTGGAGAAAAAAGGCACTACGGCCTACTGGCGGAAAAAGCTACTACGGCCTGGCCGAGAAAAAGCCCTTAAAAATTCCATCTGCCGTTTATATATCCTTTCCCCTTCTTCAAAGTGAAATCTTGTGGCTTACTTCCGGATGCAAAATCAACGCAAACCAAACAAGTCAGGTCAGCAACACGTTATTCCACATTGTTCAAAAATATAAATCACTGTTTTAAGCTACACTGCTCAAAAATTGAAATCATTGTAATAAATATAAACATATAATCAAATATAAATTACAGGAACAAAAACAGTGTCGTAACATCTAAGAAAAATTACAAGGTCTTGTCTACTAATTGCAATAATTATAAGACAGCATCATCAATAGCGGACAGTGGAAAATATTCCACTAAAATCAAATTTCATAAATTCAATACAAGAACTTATGTGTATTACATGGCTATTAATCTCTTCGACTATGTAAAATGGCATGAAGTAATGCCAATAATCTAAAGCAAATATAGCAAAATCAAAATTTAAAAGCAGACGTCAAATTAATTGTTGTGACAATTTCTTAATTAGTATTAGATAACTGAGATATGGGATCTCTGTTGGTAGTCGAAAAACAAACAATGTGACATTCTCTGAAGATACTCGTATAATAGCAGCTAACCACTACTAAGGTAAGTAGGGGAATATGCTTAAAAAATATAAAAAACGTAATGTTAATAGTAATTCCATTAACATCAAAGAAGTAACTGGGTTTGAAGTAGTGGATTTGTACATTTATGATATACTCAGGACCATAAAAAATAGATAAACATCGCTCGCAGCACAGTTACCACAGTAAGTAGAATTTAAAAATAGTCAGCATTATCACAGAACAACAAACTACAACCAACTAATAAAAACGAAGGAAAATCGGAAATGTTCGCATGAAGACAAATATTCAAAATACTTTCGAGCCAACACCAAACCAGTGCAAAGGAACTCATAAGGTATGCGATGCATGAAATAATTCAAGTAACAGAATACAGGGAAGCATGAAGGAACATAGTCGATGCCATACAAATATAATTACACTTAACTCATATTATAACAAGGGCCGAGAGAAAAAGAAATAAGAAAAAACGTCGGGTTTGTTTCCATACTAATTGGAAATACAAAAAAAAAGATAATTTTAGAATTCAAACATATACAAGATGTAAATCAGAGCATATTTTTAACAGATTATAGTGAGCACATAAATATGTAACTTTGTAAAATTTAGTCATACATGAAAGCTGAATAATATGCAAGTTATAGCTTTTTCAAAATAATTAAAAATTTTAAGTTTCATTCTCGATTCACTCTTAGTTTAAAGAGTTCTCGAACTCTAAAATTAGAAATTCCATTTTTGTCAATCAACTACAGTAATGATACCGTGGTTTACCTGAGTATGTTTTCATATAACATAGTTTATCTAGGTCGGCCAAAATACAATCTGGGGGTGGCTTCTTTTAGAATATTAGGTCGGCCTAGATAAATTCTACAAAAATATACTCAGGTAAACAACGGTATCATTGCTCTATTTCGTTGCCAAAAATGTTATTTCTAATTTTAGAGTTTGATAACCCTTTAAACTAAAAGTTAATCGATGAAACTAAAATTACTTTAAAATTTTAAATTATTTTGAAAAGGCTACATTTTACGAAGTTATATATTTAGATGCTCACTAAAATCTATTAAAAATACGCTCTGATTTACAGAACATCTTGTATATGTTTGAATTCTAAAAATATCTTTTTAGTGTTCCGTACGGAACACTTATAAGATCACTTCGGTGTCTGTCTGTCTGTCACACCCGATTTTCTCCGAAACTATTTGTCATAGAAAGTTGAAATTTGGTAATAATATAGGAATTTATGGCCTCATCAAAGCCGTGTAGTTTTGAAAGTCAAATTTTTGACTTAAAGGGTTAGTTTTGGGGGGCGAAAACGGAAGTGAAAAAAAAAATTTTTTAGTAGGTCATCGAGTGTGGTGTCAAATGAAAGCTTGTGAAAACACGAGTAAAATATATATATATATATATATATATATATATATATATATATATAATGTAGTACTTGCGCACACTTTTCTTTGTATTATTTTTAAAAAAATCGCGAAAAATCGCTGTCCCCTCATCTTATCTCGAAAAGTACTGATCAAAAAATTTTGAAAAAATTCTGGAATATTCTCCAGGGGGTGTAGATTGAACGAAAATTATCACGAGTGCATTACCTTTAATAATTTATCTGGTATATAAAAAAACAAAAATTTCAAGGTCATCAATTTTCAGTAAAGATTGGAAACAAACTTTGTTGAAAACTCATTTTGGGTGTGTTTTGTGAAGTCACTGATCAGTTTATACCGTAACAACATTTTTATTTTAAAAGCAATCAACGTACGGAACACTAATTGTGCAAGTTCAACTTGCACTTGACCGGTTATTTTTTTGTATCTCCAATTAGTATGGAAATAAACCCAACGTTTTTTCTTTCTCTCTCGGCTCTTGTTATAATAAGAGTTAAGTGGCATCATATTTATATGGTATGAACTATGTTCCCCTATGAGTTCCTGTATTATGTTACTTGAATTGTTTCGTGCATCACATACGTTTAGTTCCTTTGTACTGGTTTGGCGTTAGCTACAAAGTATTTTCAATATTTGTCTACATGCCCACATTCCCGAGGAATCGATTTTCCTTCGTTTTTATTAGTCGGTTGTAGTTTGTTGTACTGTGTTAATGCTGACTATTTTTAAATTCTACTTAATCTGGCAACTGGGCTGCGAGCTTAACGACCCCCACCCCTTTCAACTCTTTTCTCTAAATTGACATCGTCCAAAACTATAGGTTCCTTTTCTAATTATAACATTACATTTGAAATTGATATCTCATTTTATTAGAGAGTTTATCATGACAAATAATCTGTCGGCCGACAGATCGACGCAAATGGGAAACTATTTCGTTATATCGGGATCTTGAACCGTGAAGAAATGCAAACGACTCAAAGAGATTCTGTCAGGAATAAAATATCTCCCTTTACCAAGAAGGTTAAAAAGGTACGAATACTTGATATTGTTCTTTATATCGTCTATATATATATATATATATATATATATATATATATATATATATATATATATATATATATATATATATATATATATACGAGGCTGGTTTGAAAAGTCCGTGCAAAGTCCGAGAGATGGCACCACCGGCGCGTATCGAGGTCATGTTTAGTTAGTAGCATCTCTTGAATGAACGCACACCAAGTTTCAGCCATATTGGTCTATTTCTTTGTGTTTGGCATTCGTGTGAATCAAGGAAGTTGAGTGATTTTCAAGAAATGGACGAAAAAGAATTTCGTGTGGTGATTAAACATTACTTTATGAAAGGCAAAACGCCTCAGGAGACTAAAGAGAAGCTTGATAAACATTATGGTGACTCTGCTCCTTCGATTAGAACAGTTTATAAGTGGTTTCAAAATTTTCGGACTGGCCATATGGGCACAAGTGACGCTGAACGTTCTGGACGGCCTGTGGAGGTTACGACTCCAGAAATCATTGATCAAATCCATGATATGGTGATGGATGACAGAAGAGTTAAGGTGCGTGAGATTGCTAGTGCTGTGGGCATCTCGACTGAACGGGTACATAATATTTTGCATAAACATTTGGACATGAGAAAGCTATCCGCAAGATGGGTGCCGCGATTGCTCACGCTTGACCAAAAACGGAATCGTGTGAACTGTTGCAAGGATGGTTTGCAGCTGTTCCAAAAGAATCCGGAGGACTTTAAGCGTCGTTTCGTCACTGTGGATGAAACATGGATACATTACTATACTCCTGAGACCAAACAACAATCTAAACAATGGGTTACCAAGGGGGAATCTGCACCAAAAAAGGCGAAGACCGTTCCTTCGGCCGGAAAGGTTATGGCGACTGTCTTTTGGGATTCGCAAGGGATAATCCTCATCGACTATCTGGAAAAGGGTAAAACTATTACAGGTGAATATTATTCATCGTTATTGGACCGTTTGAAAACCGAGCTGCAAGAAAAACGCCCGCGATTGGCCCACAAGAAAGTCCTTTTCCATCACGACAACGCACCAGCACACACCTCAGCAGTTGTGGTCGCAAAATTAATGGAAATAGGATTCCAACTCGTTTTACATCCCCCCTATTCTCCAGACTTGGCTCCTTCGGACTACTATTTGTTCCCCAATTTGAAGAAATGGCTGGCGGGACAAAGATTTTATTCAAACGAGCAGACTTGGACAAATCCTATTATTCGGAAGGGATCAACAAACTAGAACATCGTTGGACGAAGTGTATAAGCCTAAAAGGAGACTATGTCGAAAAATAAAAAAGGTTTACCCCAAACACATAAGTAGTTTTTATTTTTGCACGGACTTTTCAAACCATATATATATATATATATATATATATATATATATATATATATATATATATATATATATATATATATAAAGTGGCGTGCAAAAGTTTCCGGCCAGTGACATTTCGTACTCTAATTTATTAAAAAAAAGACTAATGATTTTTAATCATTATGAGATGTGAGTATGAGATATAGGAAACAAAATAATATAGTAAGAATATTATTTATCTTTGTGAATATATTTATTATTATTATTCTTATATTTATATGTGCAAAAGCTTCCGGCCACATAATATACATTGACGCAGTAGGACGTTCCAAGACGTATTTACGAATAATAGCGCGTTGAATGTTCACATTTAGTTCATAAAAGGTCGTGGGAGCATCAACATGGCTCAGCATATGCAAATCCAAATTCATGAGAGAGTAATAAAATTTTCAAAAGAAGGAAAGTTTTCTCGTGAGATTGCTTCATTATTATCGATAGGTAAATCAACCGTGAACGATATTATTGTAAAATACCGTTGTGGATATGTTTTAACAGATCGACCGTGTAGTGGAAGACTAAGAAAAACGTCTAAAAAAGTAGATCGTATCATTAAACGCAAATCAACTGCGGATGTCAAGAAAACTGCTGTCGAAATTGCACGCGAGCTAAAGGATGAAAACCTAGCTAATGTTAGTCGTAGTACTGTGACACTAAGACTACATGATGTGGAACTTTTTGGCCGTATAGGTATTAAAAAACCATTAATCGGTAAAAAGAATAGGAAGGCCCGATTACAATTTGCCAGAGATCACCTAAATTGGACAATCAAAGATTGGAAAAAAGTAGCTTTTGGAAGCGATGGTAGAGAACATGTACGACGTCCTATTGGTACGAGAAATGATGTTCGGTACCAAATTCCTACTGTAAAACACGGTGGAGGAAGTGTGATAGTTTGGGGACTTTTCTCTGCACAAACAGTCGGTTCATTGATCGAGATCAACGGAAATATGAACGCTGATATTTACATGGACATTTTAGAAAACAATTTGTTATCAAATGCTGAAGAAACATTTCAGCAGGAGAATGACCCCAAACATACATCCAAGTTGTTAAAAACATGGTTTTCTGCTTCAAATGTGAGAGTTTTGAGCTGGCCATCTCAATCACCGGACTTGAACCTAATAGAACGCTAGATCGTCAAGTTCGAAAGCATACATATTCAAATAAAGCCACATTATTCAAATCATTGAAGAAAGAATGGGATAAAATTTCACCTGCTTGTATTAATCGATTAATTGAGTCAATGCCACATCGTTGTATGGCTGTTATCGCTGCAAAGGATATGGCTACATAATATTTACATAAAAATATAATTTAAGTCTATTATAGAGCATATGGACTAATAATTTTTCTCGTAGTACAAAGTGGCCGGAAACTTTTGCACATATAAATATAAGAATAATAATAATAAATATATTCACAAACATAAATAACATTCTTTTACTATATTATTTTGTTTCCTATATCTCATACTTTTAATAAATTAGAGTACGAAATATTACTGGCCGGAAACTTTTGCACGCCATTATATATATATATATATATATATATATATATATATATATATATATATATATATATATATATATATATAAAGCGAATTGGACTTGTGGTTAATAAATAAAGGTCTCATTTCGTATTTTCATTACTGGCTCGTTGGAGTACCGTGACTTACTGAAAGATTACGATGAGCCAGCATTGAAAATGCCAAGTGAATCCTTGGCAAACTGAATTGGACTTGATACGTTTGCATACTTGTGGTTCATAAATTTTTCGTAAAGAATTTTTGGAGGGATGTTGATATAATGTAAATAACATATTTGCTTAAAAAGTTTCTTAAAATACAATTGTACATCGGTATTAGCGGTATATTGCATCATTCATCACTTCTAATTAGTGGTTATTGAAGTTTCCTTGATGGCTCTTCTGGAAGCTATGGGAATTTGATAAAATCTATTTTCTATCATCTAGCTATGCTAGCACATGTCAATTTTCTGTCAATTTAGTTTTATATAGGGTTCATCTACGACCGTTATGGGTCAGAACAAACATTTTACTAATAATAATTATTGTTAATTATAATGGGTGAACATGCTTGTTGTGACTTTGTGACAGTTTTAGTTTAACCTTGTACAAAACTGAATTGACGAAAGATTTAATATTTGCGAGCATCGAAATATAAAATAGAAAGTTTACAAGCACATATATCATTTTTATGCATTGAGAACTATACTGGAGAAATCTCATCAGAAAGAAAATTCCTTCAATCACAGATTAACAACAAGAACGGAGACGTGCTTGGAATTTCGAGGAAGTTAAGTAGTAAACAGGGATAGTTAATTTCTAGGAATCCGAAGCTCCTTTCCTAATAAAATAAGATTAGAATTTTGTGGAGACTAAAAGCAGATAGCTAATTCCATTGGAGATGTAACAGCGCAATGTTTTTTCTTTCATTGTGTTTTATATAAATTTAGTTATATTTCGATGTAAAACTATTGTTTAAAAACTCTCAGTAGTCGGTTTAAACTATACTAAAACTTCTTGCTATATAAAATTATCAATGATTCAACTTCAGGTCTGGATAAAAGTTATTTATAGTGTGAAAGTTTCTGTCAATACATGACATAATAAATTATATGAAGAATCACGAACCCCTGGCTTCATATATATATATATATATATATATATATATATATATATATATATATATATATATATATATATATATATATATGTATATATATATATATATATATATATATATATATATATATATATTTATATATATATATGTATATATATATATATATATATATATATATATATATATATATATATATATATATATATATATATATGTGTGTGTGTGTGTATATCATCTATATCTAGAATCAGTTTCTTTTCTCTGTCGTCTCATTTGTTGCTTCCATAAAATTTGTGCAACATATTTTCGCAAATTTGTTCCCGACGACACATATGAGCCAATAGTATAAGTTGGTTCAAATTTCAATTTGATAGTTTATGTGACGCCTACGAAAACTAACTGTGGCAAATAATGAGACATTACAGACATAAATATGAGTGCTTCCTGTGGGGTTCGACTCAGGGGCAGATTTGCAATTAGAGAAAGGGTTAGCATCCACCAATTCGCAAAAAGATATCAAATAGAAATTTGTACTGATGAGGTTTTAAGGTTCACAAATAAAATATTTTGGATTGTAAAAAGGTCTTATTTCATTAATTTACTATTTTTAGTTTCATGTGTAGTTTTTGTTTTCTCATTGCGTTTTCACGGCTTTTACATTGTAGGTGATTTTTTAAGCATTGTAGTTGGTATTATATGCACATTATCGAATTTTTTAAATTTTATACTTTAAAATAGTTACTGTTGATTGAACTACAAGCTTTTTAAATTAATAAAAGCTGTGATTTTGACAACTTAAATCCATTGTAAATGAAAAACATATTTACATACAGAAAAAGGAATAAAGAACTTAATTCCGGATGCAGCCATTTTGTTGTTAACGAATTTAATTAACTGATTCTTTTCATGTTATTTTTATGGTTTGAACTACAACCTTTTGGAGTTAATAAGGGCCATGATATTGACAACCTACGACCATTATAAATGAAAATCATGTTTACTTTGCAAAAAAAAAATTAATAATAAAAAAAACCTAATTTTAGCTGTAACCATTTTGTTGTTAACGAATTTATTTGATTTCCCTCATGGTATCCTTATGGTTTACTTTTAAAATTATGCTTTTTCCGGGAAGAAAATATAACTGGCCTAATAAATGGGAAACTAAATGCAAATTAAGTGCTGAACTTAAATAAGTAATAACATTGTGGAATTTTAAAATTATTATTATTCATTAAACGTTTGCTGTAGTTTGAACCATGACCCTTTGAACTAATAAGAACTATGATTTTGAGAACTTAAGCCCATTATAAATGCGAGACATATTTACTTTGCCAAAAAAAAAAGAATAAAGAAACTTAATTCTAGATGCAGCCTTTTTGTTGTTAACGGATTTATTCAATGGATTCCCTTCATGTTAAGTATATGGTTTACTTTTAAAATTATGCTTTAAAAAAAATATAGTTATGTAATAATAATAAATAAAAAACTAAATGCAACTTAAGTATTGAATTTAAATAAATAGTAACATTTCGAAATTTGAAAACACTGAGCCAAAAAAATTTAATGTCTCAAAATATACGGTAGGTGCACCAGTAGTCGACCGAATAACGTTGAGGTTACGTTAATCGTAACTTTAGTGAAATCCATCATAGTATTTGGACCTTTTAGATAGCAATATACCGAATTCCAACCCTTCCCTTTACATTAGTGCATTTTCAAAAATTATATAATTGTTTTTTCTGTCGTATAAATAAACAAATAATGTACGGACGTAATAGCACCAGTTGTCGGCACTGTATCCCATAATCGACCTGTCTATGCCCCGGTAATCGACCACTTGCTTAATAATTGAAATCTACAGCTCTAAATAAGATAGTGGGGTATTTTTTCGATTTTTCCCGAGAATAAGAACAGCATGTTATTTTTTCCCAACATGAATTTTGTTATCTAATAAACTTTTCACCATACCATTAAAAAAAAAGGTAATTTTCACCTTTTGTATTTTTCGGAAGTGATCTTTATATTTTATATTACAATAATCATATCTGTGAATTAAAGGATTTCGAGTTTAAATCTAGTCAGTACAATAAAGACATTAAAAATACTTAGAATCATTTCCTTCTCGGAGCCTCTTTTTCTCATCCGTTTTCCTTGCTTTAGAGCCTGCGGCTTTTTATTTTCAATTTTAGCGGCAGCAGCTTGTTCCTTTTTTAATTGTATTTTCTTTTTCTTCTCTTGCTTCGCAATTTTAATTGTCTCTTTCTTCCTCAACTCTTCTTCTCTAGAGTCACTCCATGCCTTTGGAAAATCATTTCTGGAGAACTTCTGAAACAAAAATTAAGTCTAAGTTAAAAGCTCCTAAGTATATCATCTTCATTTAAAAAATACAAGCGGTGTGAGAGAAAAAGTTTACCTGACTGTGTGGTTATAGGCTCTACGAGTTCATCAATCTCCATCAAATCGTCGGGTAGAATACGAACATTATTACTGGAGAAATCATTATTCTCTGGAATAATAATGGAAATATATAAAAAAAAGTAGGATAAAAAACATAGAATTATTAATTCAAAACTGATAACAAAAATTCAAAGATCTAGTTCATCTAAATGTGGTGATTGTTGTATTTGTTGAGCAGTAACGCCAGCCAGTCGCAGAAGCATCAGCAAAAAATTTTTTTTTTTCCTATTTTTTATGATCCCCTTTTTTTCAGGTAAAAATGCACATGGGACGCTCAGCACATCTAGCGTCCCAAGTGGGCTGCAGTTCACTGGTACACATACCCTATATATCATAAAATAAAACATAATCAAGTAGATAAATGGATGTAACATGCTTGCCCCGATTAAACAGTAATTCTAAATCTGCCACTGGTTCCCCGTTTTACGTTTTGATTTACAGAATTATAAAAACAACCTAGACAAGATAACATCCCAGCAAAATACTAAATTCTCGTTTGTGTCGGCATTGAAGCGTTAAAAAAATGATAGTGTTCAGCTAACGTATTTTCCAATAATTGTGGGCATATTAAAACGAAATATTTTAGTTGTACTTTAACTCTCATACTAATCTAATAGTTACTCTCGGTGGTGTACTGAGAGCTTGATAACGTGTCCATACATCCAAATGCAGCTGCACCGATCATAAAAAGGTACATGCGTGACTTAAAGCGACTTTCCGTGTTTTTCATCTCAGCAGAATCGGCTCCTTCAGTCTATGAAGCTTTTCTGCGTATTAAATTAGTAACAATCGGTGATTTATAATATATTGTGGTCTTTAAATGTTATCGGTAATTCTTGTTAATTGTAAATATTAAATAATATTTAATTATGGTAGCCTCAGATTAATAGTTTTTTTGTGGTGATGTTTCTTAGACAAAGAAATTATAGGATATATCTCAATGTTTTGGTAAGTTCTTTTAGT
This sequence comes from Pachyrhynchus sulphureomaculatus, assembly GCA_019049505.1. Lineage (NCBI taxonomy): Eukaryota > Metazoa > Arthropoda > Insecta > Coleoptera > Curculionidae > Pachyrhynchus > Pachyrhynchus sulphureomaculatus. The sequence goes on from CM032447.1 coordinate 114,718,632, forward strand.
ATAGTTGTATTATTTTAATTTAAATCTTAAAAAAAGAGCAGCAATACTCGAACTTGAAATTGTCTGTTTTTAAATTAATTAGTAATAACTCATTTCGGCTGACATATTTAATTATGACAAGCTCTTTGTTACATTTTGAATCAAACAGACGAATATAAACAATGCAAGTATTTATAGTCGAACTGTAAACATTGCTATTTTTTAGTGGTTACGAGCAATTTTCTTTATGGCAAAGCCTGTGTAGTAGAGTCTTAATAATAAATTAAGGGTACAGGCACAAAACGAAACTATATATTTTTTGAAAATTTAAAATATGGTATCCAATGGTTTTTATTGTTGCTTTCATTTGGTAAGATCTTAAAAGGGTTACGCGAGTAGTATCCGCATAGTGCACGTGTGGATACAAAACTATGGCAGCTAGATAAAATAAAAAGGGATAATAATTAAAACTACTTAAGATTTAAACCCGATCTAGCTGTCATGGAATTTAAATCTAGTTGACCAAGTATGTTTTCTTTACGAGATTATTCCAAAATATGTAACAAATATTACCAAACAAATGATGGTAACATGAAAATCTTTTTTTTATGGGCCTAGCACACGTGCTGTAGGGAAATCCCTAAAGCGATTCACATTGGTCTTGAATCGCTGTAAATACTCGGTCAGAAACACAGTCCTGGGCAAATTATTCCAAACGGATGAGGTTGTCCATATAAAAGACTGAATGAAAATGGTTGTACGAGGAGTAACAAGCTGAACTTCATACGAATCTGAAGTATTAGCGCGACGTATATTTCTAGCATGCGCCGCTTTGGAATCGAACACTTTCCATGAAAATATTTCAAGGTTGCTGGCCAGTTCCTGGTCTCCAGCTAGGCGAAGAGCTCTCTTCTGAATAGAATTCAATAAATGCAGTGAATGTTTGGGAGTAGAGCGTCAAACATGGGAGCAGTATTTCATCGTCCGTCGAATTTGAGCTTTATACAGTTAACAGTTGTGGAGTGTAAAGCATTCGAGTGAGAAATAATATTCCCAGCTTTTGAGAAGCTTTCTTTGCTATGCTTGCAACATGTTCATGCCAAGAAATACTTGCTCCCAAATTAACGTCCAGCAAATTGAGTAACAATGCTAGACTTGGAGTGCCCCGACATAACTATGTCGGATTCAGCAACGTTAACTTTTTTAGAAAAAACTACCGCCTGAGTTTTTGTAGCGTTAAATTCTACTTGGTTATTGTCACCCCAAGATAGAATTTCTTCCAGGTCTTTGTTAAGTTGAACGCCCTCCTGCTGTTTGCGGATATTTGCATGAGTAGCCGATGTTCGAGGGTTCAATGTGAATGATGATATAAGCTGGTCGGTTTAGCAAGGTCTTCTAGCCTTTTTTTGGTATCCGCCGAACTGTGGCGCATTTTCAGCAGGAAGGAAATATTCCCTTCTACAGGGGAGTTGGCAAGTCTACAGAAAACTGGTGTTAGTTCTCCCGCGCAGTTTTTGAGTACTATTTCGTTAGCGCCGGAAGCTTTTTTGGTGTCTAGCTTCATTAAAATACGTTTTGTGATACTCTGTCTGAAGACAATATCGGGCATCCTTGACTGCCCTATGGGAATAGTAGGTGATGTTTTTCCTTGGAAATCAACAGTAAAATGTGAAGCAAACAGTTCAGCCGACAAGTTCGCTTTCTCAACAAGGGTTGTTGCAATTGAATTATCTGGACGTGTGAGTGGTGATATAGTAGATCTGGTGAAATTTTGGCTAACTGCCTTAGCAACTGATCAAAAGGACCTGAAATGGTGGGGCAAGCAATAAGTTTGTTTCTAATAACATCGGAAACCTCCTTAGTGCAGTCAGATGGTCGTCGGATCGAAAACAAATATCTAACCAAGATGAGTTCGAAAATATTCTATGAGTTCTTCTTCCTATTTAGCAGATTTGTTGTAGCAGATCTCGCGCAGTTTAGGCGTCTCTCTGTTGGTGATTGGGAAGATACTCGATGTCGAAAGCAGTATATGGTCGGAAGAATCTGACGGTGGAATTACGGTGACAGTGGAAATCTCTGGATTGGTGGTTAAAATTAGATCAAGAAGACTGGCGAACTCTGTGTCTTGATCAGGAATCCGTGTTGGCTCGTCAATAAACTGAGTTAAGCCACAACTGATTGAGAATCATTTAGCTTCGCGACCTTGTCCGTCGGCAGTAGTTGATGTTGTGGGCTTTAAAGTCACCCAGAATCGCAATGATAGATTGTTAACTTATTTTATATGATGAGCCAACGATAGTGCTTCGGTAAGAAAAAGTGCTATCTCAATGCAAAATCTCCATAAGTGCTCATTTTTCGGGTAATTTCCGGTTTTTTTTGCGCTATATTGGACCCGCCTTGTTGGTATTACATACAATTATGTTGGTTACTCCGGCATTGGATAGTTAATCTGTTAATGATCTATAGTTAATATCTTGCAATAAGTAAGTTAATTTATAATTTTCTAAATTTGAACAGAATTTTTAATTCTTTTATAATATTATAATGATATTTTGTGCGGCAAGCCTCATTATTTGATTGATTTGGCATTTTTTTGTCAAAAGAAAACACGAATTGTAAAGCAAATTAATTTTAGGTATATAATTTTTAGGTAAATTTATATGTACAGGTATAAAAATGAAGCAATCTAGTTTTCATGGAATTTAAAACTCCGTCGTTTAGTTGACTTTTGTTTTGATATGTCTCCAGATGCAGCTTTCGATAAGAAAATTTCATATAAGAATTACAACTAAGTTTTGAAATATCTAAGAAGTTTAATAGTTTTTAAAATTTAAACATTCATTTTTATTTGTATAATTATAAACACAAACTAGTTTTCTAGTCACTTATGGGTATTCTTTTCAATTTAACAGTTGCCATATTTTCCAACTTAGGCCTGTTTCGAACTTACAACTTTTTAGTGAATGAGGTAGATAATATCCAAGAAATTTAGGAATATCCACTATGCATTAAATATAATGGACTTTATTGTAGATTTTTTCTATTTATACATGTTTTGTTCTTTGCTTGCACCGACAGTTTATCCCCTAAGTACTATGGTTGAAAACTGTTGTACTTCTAAATTTGATCCTTAGCTATGTTGTTCGTTATGGTTTAATTTCGGTAATTTTAATGGTTATTCCGGCTTTGTCAAAAGTGTATCGCACCTTTAAACTTCTTATATTATAGGACATAATGGAAATATGAGAACGTATATGATGTAAATCTGCATTTATTAACATTGTAAAATAATTTTATGTGCTATTGTTTCATGCTGGTTCCGAACCGCCAAAAAATGCTGATTGAAAAGTAGCAAATCTGGGGGCATGGCAGTGCCCCCGCCAAGTCGAGCAGAAATCACAGCCGTGCCATCCTTTTCTCGAAGCCACTCACGGCACTTTCGACCCCCCTGTAACTTCGTTGTGGATAAAGCTATAAGCCTGATATTTCAGTGACCAAGAGGACATACTATACTAGCTATATTCCTAAATTACCTACTATTTATACCTTATAATTTACGAACTATCGCCAGTCGAAGTTCTCTAATTTTGTCACTGACACACTCACCGATCATCAAAATTCTAAGGTACTTCTAGCAGACACACAAACTTCAAATCTTGAATTTAGTTAGTGTTTAGCCTATAAAGGAAAAACTGAAACATGCCGAAATTTCAGTCCCGTTTTCAAAATTGTACAGTTACTTAAACCAAAAAAAAGAGAGTCAACCTCGGAATGAGAGATAATAAGCTGTAAACTTATACAAACCCTTATTTTGGCATTCTAAAAGTTGTCTCAAAAGTCTCATAAAATCTCGTGTCCGCGTCTTAGATATTCAAGGTCAAAAGTCACAAAAATCGGTTTTTCGCAAATATCTCGTTTCTGGTTTTAATGATATTTGCATTCATTATGAAAATTGTAGAACATAAAATTCTCTACAAATTTTGTTCTAAACATTTTTTATACGCTTAACCGTTTTTAAGATAGAGCGCGGAGGGCGCACAGCGCATAGCATAATGCAAGGTCAACCGTGAGTCCCGGTAAATAATACGTCGTTAAAGTTAATTAATCACTAAAAAATCCATAATTATGAATAATTTGTATTATTTATTAATTAATATATTATTTTTAACAATATTTTTCTTTTATCATATATATTCGTTTAATAATACTTACCTACTTCGTGTAATTAAAAAATTGTTAAATGAAATACTTTAAGTATATTCTAATTATAAAAAAGTCTGAAGATGATGCTTCCATGATAGCAGGGCTAGAAGAGAATTTCGTCATTAAAATAGGAGCAAAAGTCATGTTAAGACGAAATATTGACGTGAGTCTTGGCTTAGTCAACGGTTCTATCGGTATAGTACAAGGAGTAAAGGTTGATCCTGAAAATACAAATAAAGTAAAAAAAAAATACATATTACATTTAATAATGAACATCTTTACGAATTTGAAATTATTAATAGAGCTTATGTTCATCGCGAATAGTTTTCGATATGTTTAGCCTATGCTATTACCATACACAAAAGTCAGGGGCTAAGTCTAAACAGTACACTTGATGGCCATCGGTTTTTCAGTGTTCACATGCGGTCAAGCATACGTGGCACTTTCGAGAGTGACAAGTCTGGGCGGATTACATGACACAGTTGTTGAATAGGTGCTTCTATAGATACTAACTAAAATAACTGACTTGGTTTTACATGAGATCTCACAACATTTTATGGTGGAAGGACTGCGTTGCGAAACTTGGAATTTTTTACATTTTATGTTTTTGATGGGATATATTTTTCTATTACTACTTGATCAAAAATAACCACTTTAAGGTCATTACAATACTAATAGGTAAAGAAATGAAAATTAAAAATCAGTTACTTTAAATTGAAATATTTTTAAAATGGAATATCATTTTCCTAAGCACAACATTTTCAATCAAAATAATTGTATATTTGTAGGGGCGTTCTATGTAACATTCGAAAGTTAGAGTGAGGTTTGGTCAAAAGACATAAAGCTCTAGTGGCAAGCCACTTTTTAGACTTATTTGATATTTAAAGGCAGCTCCGAAAAAGATTTGGCACAATCGAACATCTACACACGGTCAGACAACTTATAGAAAAGGCAACTGAATATAATATCACAGCCTGTACGTCACTTGTCGACTTCCGAAAAGCTTTTGACACAGTGGAATACTGGGCAATTAAAAAAGCGATGAAAAACGCAAGAGTCGATCAAAGGTATATTAACATACTGACAAAAATCAACGAACAATCAAATTGAAAGTTAGATATCATGAGGATACGAAGGAAGTAAAAATAAGGAACGGTGTTAGACAAGGTGATATCATATCATCCAAAATATTCACCCTGGTTCTAGAAGATATCTTCAAGAGTGTTCTGGGATAACAGAGGACCTAACATATCCGGAGAGAGACCCAACAACTTAAGATTTGATGAAATGACAACGCACTTTTTGCCGAAAACAAATTGAAATGCTCCAAGAACTACAAACTGAAGCGGTTTAGAGATGAACATCATAAAAACCAAATGACGAACGAACAAACAACCATTAATGATGTAATATACATACACGGGCAACAAGTGGAAAGGGTGGGTTCATATGTATATTTGGGATAGGAAGTTACAATCGGAAAAGTGAACCAAGAACTGGAAGTCAATCGAAGTATACGCCTGGGATGGGCGATTTACGGAAAAATGAAGCAAGTCTTTCAGTCCAAACTGCCCTTAAAACTTAAAAGTAAAGTATATAATGAATGTATTCTACCAGTAACAACATATGGTAGTGAAACTTAGGTTCTGACACGGAAAGTTATTAGAAAAATGCAAGTTTATCAGAGAGCAATTGAAAGGAAAATCCTAGGTATATCATTTAGGGACTGCAAACCAAACAATTGGATCAGGAAAAAAACAGGGGTTCACGACATAATTAAAAGGATATCTTCCCTCACGTGGAACTGGGCTGGCCATGTGGTCAGAAATACTGATTATGGAGTGGGAAAGTGACCAGATGGAGACCATGGGAGGGGGAGAAGAAGTACTGGCAGACCTCAATAATGTTGAAATTAAAAAATCAGCGGGGCTCAATTAGTATCATATTCCTCAAAATAGGGACATATGGAAGCACATGAGAGAGGCCTATATACAAAGGATAGAGAATTGCTAGAGGAAGAAGAAAGGTAGCTTTAGTTAAATAAATACATACCAATATGTAAAATAAAAATAAATTAAATAATTTGCAAGAAAATATTAATTTCTTACACTGAAATTACAACTGCCAATTCTTGAACTAACCTCAACTAACTTACGACAAATATATTTTTTGCAGTGCAAAGTATTATAGCTTGTGCCCCAAACATAAAAATAAAATAATTTTTAGCGAAAAACTGTTTAGTACTTCCCTCGAAAATATAAAAAAAAATATTAGCAGTTACCTAAATAGAAATAATAATAAATCAATAGTAGTTTGTTTTTTTTACGCCAAAACATGTTTTATTCCAGTATATCTTCATAATATTTTTAAAAACGCTGTAATACCTGATGAGGGCGAGATGAGATATCATCACAAAAAAAAGTAGGCATAAAAAGGAGGTACGAAAACTGAATACAGCTTGTAATATAAAAGAAACATGTAATCTTAAAATATTATTTTTAGAGTAAGCAAAAATACTATTGATCGGTTCATTTTAATTTTCAAGTATGTAATAGTATAGACTAAGGAATCATGTTATTATTTCTTATAAGACCCAGTGAAATTGTACCGACCAAAATAGTAAGCAGTTGGGGCAACAGAAACAAACATTCCTTGGTAAACAGCAACAACAGACGCAGCGCGAATACATTGTATTATATGTATGTAGAATTTGTAAGATGTGTTAATAAAATAAAGCGCCTTTGAAGTTCTTATGCCTTCTAATGATTTCTATTTTCTTTGAATGAGTAGTCCATTTAACATAATTCTTTAATTTACGGTAATAGAACTAATGTATCTTGTAAAGTGTAAATTAATTTAACTCAATTTTTTTCGCATATGTATATATATATATATATATATATATATATATATATATATATATATATATATATATATATATATATATATATATATATATATATTGTGATTTTAGTGGCAATCCCTTGATATTTTCAACACAATGGAAAAAATCGAATTTCGTTCGTGTTTTTTGATGGGAAAAAATACCCTTCAAGCAAAGCAATGGCGTAATAAGTGTTACGGGGACTCTGCACTTGAAAAATCACTTATCATTTACTGGTATGCTGAATTTAAACGCGGTCGTCCAGATACAAATGATGCTTAACGCTCTGGACGCCCAAATGAGGTGGTTACATCGGAAAACATCAAAAAAATCCATAAAATTGTTTTGGATGACCGTAAAGTGAAATTGCGTGAGATAGCTGACACCCTAAAGATATCTAAAGAACGTGTTGGTCATATTTTGCATGAACATTTGGGCATAAGAAATCTCTGTTCGAAATGGGTATCGCGTTTGCTCACAGTGGACTAAAAACAACAATATGTTGATGATTCTGAGCGCTGTTTGGACCTGTTTAAGCGCAATAAAAAGGATTTTTTCATGCAATATGTGACAACGGTTGAACCATGGATCTACCACTACACACCGGAATCAAATCGGCAGTCAGCTGAGTGGACAGCAGCTGGTGAAAGCCGCCCGAAGCAACCAAAGACACAACAGTAGGCAGGGAAGGTTTTGGCTACGCTGAGAAGGGAAAACCATCAATAACGAATATTCTATAAAGTTATTGGTGCGTTTGAAGGTAGAAATTGCAAAGAAACAGCCTCAAATCAAAAAAAAGGTGCTCTTTTATCAAGACAATGCACCGTGTCACAAGCCAATGGTTACGATGGCAAAATTTCATGAACTGAAGTTCGAATTGCTTCCTCATCCATCGTATTCTCCAGATTTGGCAACAGCGACTATTATCTACTCGGGGACCTCAAAAAAATGCTCGCGGGAAAGAGATTTGGCACCAGTGAAGAAGTTATCGCCAAAACTGAGGCCTATTTTGAAGGCAAAGACAAATCCTCCTATAAGAAAGGTATTAAAATGTTAGAAAAGTGCTGGACTGACTGTATCGCTCTTGAAGGACACTATATTGATGAATAAAGTCGAATTTTGTAAAAAAAATGTGTTTTAAGTAGCAAAAAATTTTCAGCCTACGTGTTATATATGTCTAACGATGTGTACGGTCAGTGTTGTTATGACTGGCAAGTCGCGGACGTTTCGCTTGAATCTCATTTGTCAGTGTCAATACTTATACGTCGTTGGCCGACAGTAATATGCGAGTTTACCATCGATCCTCGAGTAGCATTGATAATCAGTCAGTCAACACTAACCAACGGATGTACACCCAGATACAGCAGGAAAGATATTTCTCCATTCATGCATTCATGCATCTCTACGCACTAACACACACACACACACATATATATATATATATATATATATATATATATATATATATATATATATATATATATATATATATATATATATATATATGCTTCGACAAATCTTCTCACGGGTGTGAAATGTAGTAGTGATTTTTTGGGTACGCCAAGATGTTGAACGCCAAGACACCGACCAGTGATCAACGCTTTGAAAAAGATGGATGAGATTCCATCGAAATGTCAGCGAAAACCGTCCATCAAGGGACTTCAAGCTAACACTGGTTACCCGAAAAAAAACCGCTACTATATATATATATATATATATATATATATATATATATATATATATATATACATATATATATATATACATATATATATATATATATATATATATATATATATATACATACATATATATATATATATATATATATATATATATATATATATATATATATATATATATATGTATATATATATATATATATATATACATATGTATATATATGTATATATAATATATATATATATCTATATATATATATATATATATATATATATATATATATATATATATATATATATATATATATATATATATATATATATATATATATATATATATATATATATATATATATATGTATATATATATATATATATATATATATATATATATATATACAGTAATACCCCGCTTAGCGCGACCCCGTTACGCGCGGTTTCACTATAACGCGAATTTCAAATTTCGCGCTCATGTAGTCATTAACTTCTCTATGGTCGCGGGGGGATCCCCGCTTTCTCTGAATATTCTCTTTGAAGAATTGGGAATTCCCTGTCCTTCGACTTTGTTCTATGGGGATTTCCTCGTTCGTTTCGTGTGTTCATTTGTTCCGTAATGTTAGTTCGGTCGGCTGGCAGTTTTGTTTTAATATTTATTGGAGATACATACATACATAATTTAACCCTACGTTAAAAATGCCGCCTGTAAAGAAAAAAGAGCGTAAAAGCGTCACTTTGGAATTGAAGATGAAAGTGTTAAGAAGAATGGAAAATGGAGGCAAAGCAACAATTGTTGGGAGAGATTTTGGACTCTCAGAATCGACTGTGAGAACGATTTATAAAAATCGGGAAAAAATTAAAATCTCCAGCGAAGGTTCAACACCTATAAGTGCAACAAAACTTTCTCGTTCGAGATCATCTATCTTAGAAAGAATGGAGAAATTACTGTCAGTCTGGATCGAAGATTTGAATAAGAAGAACACACCACTAAGTCAAGATCTCATATGCACAAAAGCAAAATCTTTGTATGAGATGCTGAAAACAAAAGAAGGAGAAGGGAGTGCCACTCCGACTTTTGCTGCCAGCAGAGGCTGGTTCCATCGGTTCAAGCAGCGTTCTAATCTTCACAATATCCACATAACAGGCGAGGCGGCCAGCGCGGACATTCAAGCTGCAGCTGAGTTTCCAGACAAGTTTCAAGACTTCGTTAGACGAGAGAAAATTCCTGCTTGTCTCATCTTCAATGTTGATGAGACCGCACTTTACTGGAAAAAAATGCCATCTCGAACATTCATTTCTAAGGAAGAACGTCAAGCCAGTGGTTTCAAAGCTGCGAAAGATCGACTAACACTTCTGCTGGGTGGTAATGCCACTGGTGATTTCAAACTGAAACCTTTACTAGTGTACCATTCAGAAACACCCCGTGCAATGCGAGGGCACAGACAAGACAAGTCTACCAGTTGTGTGGCGATCAAACAGAAAGGCGTGGGTTACACGGGAAATTTTTCAAGAATGGTATTCTAATAGTTTTTGCCCATCAGTCAAATCATACTGTGACAGAAATGGGCTTGAACCTAAAGTTATATTACTCTTAGACAATGCCCCAGGACATCCAACCTCACTTGATACGCCCAGAGACTTAAAAGTGTACGTAAAGTTCCTTCCACCAAACACTACGTCAATATTACAACCTATGGACCAGGGAGCAATAGCAAACTTCAAAGCTTATTACCATCGCCGCACTTTTAGCCAACTAATTCATGAAACTGACGGGGAAGGAAGACAGTCTATGCGAGAGTGGTGGAAGTCATACAACATTATGAAGTCTATTCACAACATAGAAGAGGCTTGGAAGGAAGTTAAAATGAGTTGTATGAATGGGGTGTGGCGTAATCTTTGGCCAGATGTAGTGGAAGCACCTAGAAGAATTGTCCAGATGCAGAGACAAGTGCTTGAAGACATTGCTGCAATGATTGAGGGGTCTGAACTTGAAGATGTCACGGTAGAAGATCTCGTAGAACTTGTAGCAACGCACGACGATCCTATTAGCAATGAAGATCTGATCGAGTTACAGAATAATCCTATCTACGATGAGGAAGAACAAGTAGAAGAGAAAGTTTTATCTTCAGGGGAAATACAAAATGCACTTTCAAAAATTTATTCAGGTTTGGACATATTGCAGAGTATAGACAATAATGATGACCGTGTCTTGACCGTGTGTCAAACAATTAAAAAACAGTGTTGGGTGTTATGAACGTATTTTACAAGAACGTAAACAAAACGTTACCCAAAAGACAATAGATGTATTTTTCCGTAAAAAATAAGAGTATGTATTGCATAAAGTGTTCTTAGAATTAAAGTGATTGATTAAAATGATTTGTATTTTTTTGTATTAAATTTTGACTATGTTTAATCATAAACCTCGATATACGCGAATTTCAGTTAACGCGATTTTTTTTTTTTCGGAACGTATCCCTCGCGTAAAGCGGGGTATTACTGTATATATATATATATATATATATATATATATATATATATATATATATATATATATATATATGTATATATATATATATATATATATATATTATATATATATATATATATATATATATATATATACATACATATATATACATATGTATATATATATATATATATATATATATATATATATATATATATATATATATATATATAAATAACTTTAATTACTAATCCTAATTTTATATACCATTTTAGTCAATTTAAATTAAAAGTAATAAAAAATTAGCATGATTTCCAATCAAGCAAAAATTCCTATAATATTACGGAAAAGCTAGTAAATATATCTCCTCTACCCCTTTAACCCCCCTTTCGTAAATCGGTATCGCCTCAAGAATACTAATTTGTTTCTTAGTTGTGTGTATGTGTACCAAATTTGAAACCGATATCTTATTTCATTCAGCAATAGTCAGACTAATCGATGTGAAGGAAAACGAAAAGGACGAAGTTTGATTTTTTGAGAAGTACCATACTTTTCTTAGCAGTGACAATAAAACCTTAATTTTGATAACTTTGCATTGACCAATTGATTGACAATTTCTGCAATCAAAATATTCCTATTTGACCTATTCTGTATTCTCTTTGTTCATTTACTTGATCGGAAAAGTAACTTCTTTATCTAAGACATTATTCATGATTTGATTGATCTTTGCTACATCTTACCACTTTGAAATATCTCTTCTAATTATATTGTTATTACAGTCATATCATTGCATGTCGAGTTTAAAACTTAAAGCCCTTTTCTCCAAAAAAAAAGGGCAGACTGACTAAAGAATACATACATATATAGAATTGCTGTGTGAGGTCTGATTTAACTAGGTCTTCATACTTAAAAGCTACGGTAGACTTAACTCACAACTATTTCAATTATTTGGCATTTAGTAAGACTACCTGACTAACTTAAATTTGCCTTAAATGTTGAAGTAAGTAGCCCTCTGTTCAACTTAAAAAAGGAAAGGAAGTTAGAGTTTTATCGATGTGACAATCCTTATTTTATTCCTGTTTATTCAATTAGTAATACATTATTGATAATTTATAATATAATTAATAGTTATCATAGTTCATAATTAATTGTAATTATTCAATAATATTTACTTATTATTGCCTCTAATTAATATACGTAATTTTCATGTTTTCTGGATAAACAAGTGACTGATGGCTATTTCTCAACGTAGTGGTAGGCTTATTTTGTAATTCTTATCATTATTATTCTTTGTATTATTTCATTTTTATCAGAAATACCAGGACTGAAGGTAGGACTTGCACCGGTTCTATTGTATTTAGGTAAATTCAGTTCAGATGACCATAGAATGAATAATAACACTACACTAAATGTCTTAAAATAAATAAAAATGAAGAGTTATCTAAGTCGTCTGTGAATGCCTTTTGATATTAAAAAACTATGTCTGAATCTTTATATAAACTATGAAAAGTATCATATATATTTTTTAAATACAATGGTAACTTTAAAGGTTTTACTACATTCCGAAATTAAATCTAGAGCGACAGGGAAATTTGAAAATATAACTAAACCATATGGAGTTCCTAATTTACTTAAAAAATCAAATGTCGTAATCAGTATATATCTTATATTAGCATTTTTTCAAGTTTTCAAAAAAGTGCTGGCTTTATTGCGATCAAATGTAGATAAATTTTCGTTGAAAATTTGACTGATGACTAAAAATATATGTCTATAATGAAAACATGTATGTGTATAATGATCTAACTCGTGTTTGCAGGTTTGCAAATTTAAAGAGAGATACCTTTCAAATGTGTTCAGAGGGTTCTAAGCGTTTAGGATTCCAGTGCAAAAGGTATTTTTTTCATCAAGGGGTTTAGCTCCTGCTTTTCATTTGGTGCCCCTCTGTTTGTCGAGTGACTCTATTTTTTTCTTTTAAAAAAAAGTTCTTTCCATATTTCTCTCCCCCGCTCTGGCTACGCTACTGCGGAAGTTGTATTTTGTATTTTAATACCCTAATCTTAAGACGTTTTTTAGAAGCATATACTTTATCATAAATATTCCTGCAACATGGAACAGCGTGTCATATTTTTAAGATATCAACCGACAGCGATAGTAAATTCTGTTAGCAGCTGCAAAAATGACGTTACAATTGGAATCAAAAATAAAACTTCTGTAGATGTTGCAACAAAATCTCACATTAATTTCAGCAGCAAACGTCATGTTTTTAAGATCTATATAGAATATACTGAATGTTAACATTGCTCAACGGTTATAACTTTTATGAAGTAAATTGAAAAACTGACACCAATTAACAAACTTTAACTATAAAAATGTTTACTCTCTTAGACTGTGTTTGAGTCTAGTTTGTGTTGGATATTTGCAACCGATTTATTTGTTATAGCATGGTGTCATATATTTTGTAATTAATCGTGTTATATAGAATATTAAGTTTAGAATTGTACTAAGTAACTCTCTATATCAAAGTACTATATATAATTAATAAATCATATTTTATAGATCTTAAAAAAATACCAACAAATTTTCTTGTTAGTTCGTTTAAAATAGGCAAAGACCTACATACATTAACTCAGAATATGCATGCAATAAAATCAGAGTTAATCAGGGACTATGAATTTCATAAAAAGAAACCAGGGAAATGAAAATATTAATCTAAATAAACCAATTGAGTAACTTGAGGCACAAATTTATTGGAATTTTTTTTTCGAGTGTAATGAATTCCTTGCTGAAGTATTTAAAACTCTTTTTCTTACAAACAACAAAAAAGTGATGGAGATCCTAGAGCTATCCGTATTAAGTTCCTTGGAAACAAAATAGCTTGCACATTAATTAAGGAAGCTTACAATTTAAAAAGTATACCGTATGCTATTTCTGAAGATCTTGAAAATAAGATGTGATAACAAGAGAAATCGTGTTTATTTTAAAAAAAATCATCATCGGGTAAATTATGTAGTTGTTTTTTAAGTTATTTATCGAGCTAGCAAGGAAAACTCGCAGAGTTTAAAAAAATGTTTTTTTTCTATTCGTACTTATCTACTGTTTATACTTCGTCCCGCATTTCACGAGTTATTTCATTCCATCCAAAACCTTTTTTTTTGTTCTTGCCTCAGATAATGAGTTGAAAGCCGCTGTAGAGTCAGCAGCTTTCAACTCATTATCTGAGGAAAATTTTCAATCTCTGAGATTTTTCTACAGATATTGGAACCAAAAAAAGTCGCAAGGCACTTAATCAGGGCTATAGAGTGGATGTTGTAACTCGATGAATTCATAGCTTGAACTGTGCCAGCCTTGTAGATCTTATAGTTGTGTAACAGTAAGGTTTCCTTCCTTCACGAATTTGGACGTTCTTCCCTCTCGGCTAGCCTCAAGTTTTAAACCACTCTGTCGCTAACTTTTTCATAAAGTGTTGACCCTTCTTCCACATATACAATAAGCAAAATTCCCTTTTGAGCTCCAAAAAATGGTCGAAATCAACTTTCCAGAAGACGACTGACTTTTCACCTTGTTTAGAGGTTAAGAGTCCTGATGAACCCATCGCATCGACCTCTGCTTCATGGGACGATCCCAATAGATCACTCAAATCTCATTGCCTGTGTCAATTCGCGAAAAATATCCGTTTCTTAAAACGGTCAAATGTTCTTGATAAAGAGTGTCTCCAAAAAACAGATCAGAAAACGCCCGTTTTGTGTTAATGATGATGACTTTCTCATGACAACGTTTTGAGTTGAGTATACATTTGTTTTTTTTGAAGTAAACGGGATGGAAGCTACCATTTTGCTTTCAAACCTATTTGGACGTATGTTACACATGACAAAGTTTTGAGTTGAGAATATTTTTGGTTTCAAAGATATGAGGAATTGAATGAAATTGAATGAATTGAATTGAATATGCGGGTGATATAAGCAAATATGCGCTATCAAATAAATTTCTATAGCTAGATTTTTACTCCACTAGATATCAGCACTTCCAAAATCCCCCAATAGGGACTTGTAGAACAAACAAGACGTATTTTTGCCATTCCGATTTTGCAGCGGCTCGCTTTTGGCATCGCTATGTGTGTATGTGTGAAAATGTAAATGGGCTGTTTTGTTATACACATAAGATATGTCTATATCGCTTATTATAACACCATTTGTGTAACACATTCAAATAGGTTTGAAAGCAAAAATGGTAACGTTCATCCATTTTACATCAAAAAACAAGTGTATACTCAACTTGAAACTTTGTCATGAGAAAGTCATTATCATTAACAATCATTTAGCATACAATTTGTATCAGAATTCAAGGGAGCTAAAACGGGCGATTTTTTGGGTTACTCTTTCTTTTCTCGCTAGTCTCTGCTTTAGGGATCCATTGTGCAGAAACTATTTTCATTCCTGTCATCCTGAATTGAGACTCTTAAAAGTAAGGTGTAACATCATTACGGTACCTGGTACATCAGTCGTAAATAATTTTTGCTCCATTTTCCTTTTTTGCGCGATGCCCCAAATTAGGTTTACTCATTTTTCGGAGGAAAAAATCGTAAAAAGTGCAAAACACAACGAACGCAAAATTCCTTCGAAGTGCTTAGAACAGTGATTGAAATTTGATAACCAAGTCATTTTTATAAATAGGTAAGAAAAACATTCAAAATCTGGTACATAGAATTCTAGAACGACGGAATAAAAAATCGGTCTCACCCAGGAAAGCCGGTCAAATCCAGTTTTCCATAAAAGCAAACAAATTTCCAGTTTATACCTAATTTAAACGTCTCATGCTACCTACCATATTTGTTTAATTATAAATAAATAAAATGAAATTATTTTGTGTCGGTACCTATCCGTTAGTTACGAGTCATCATGGAAATTATTTTATCTAAACGCTTAAAGTAGTAATGAACTGAAAAGGGCGAGGGGACAACGACTTTTGGCTATTTTTTAAACATAATGTAAAGACAAGTTTGCGCGAGTATTACATCATATATATTTTTGAACTTGTGTTTTCACAAACTTTCCTTTGACACCCCACTCAATGACCCTACAAAAAAAATTTTTTTCACTTCCGATTTCACTCCTCAAAACTAACCCCTTAAGTCAAAATTTAACTTTCAAAACTACACGGCACTGATTGCATATTTATGCCAACTTTCAACTTTCTATATCAAATAGTTTCGGAGAAAATAGACTGTGGCAGACAGACAGATACCGAAATGATCCCATAAGTGTTCGGTAAGGAACACTAATAAGAGGATTAAAAAAAAATTACTCTTAATTAATTAAACAATTTAGTAAACATTCATAGAAAAAATTAAAATATATTAGTTATTTAACAAGATCATGGTCCTAATAGAAATTTTTTAGTACTTTTCACTGATTTTAAAGAGCTAATTCTCTCTTTAGTTCAGCTATACCTCTTTACTATTTCACTTTTCACAAGTAGATATTAGACTATGACTCACCGATTTAATTAACATCTCATCATAGCTCTTTTTATGGAAAAAATTCTTGGTATGTTAGTGATTTTTAATAAAATTCCAGTCATATCAAGTCAGATGAAAAGCAAAACAAACAAAAAAAAATTCAGAATGCGTACTGCACTAATAGAATTCTGTACTTATAATTTAATAGTAATTAATTAAATTTGTGATTCTGTTTTTTTTTTTTCCTTTTGTTATTGTATTAAACTGTACGTCACGTTAGTTCGTAAATTGTATCTTAAATATTTGTAATTCCTTATGGGCGTATATTAGCTTTTGTGGGCATAACATATATACATACATATGTACATATTTTGTTAAAAAGATTCATTAGATATCAAAAAATGTCGCACGATGTGACTACTAATGTTATTGACTTCACTTCGTTTTAGTTGGTCTATAACTTAAAGACCACAAATAAAAAGATAATTATTAACATCTTTTTACAGAAGAATGATTTTGAAAGTCTAAAATGATGATACTCATCATTCAATAATAATTTATCATGAAACGCGGATTCTTGTTTGGTTACGGGTAAGGTTTTAGTTGTTCCGTTTATAGATGTAAAATTATTAAAACTGTAAAGTCCGTTTTTATATATTAGGTTTTTTACTCTATAGTCTATTTTATCCTATACAAAAATAATAACTTATTTGTTTCCGATCATTTTGTAACCGTTTTACAATTTGTTAACTGTATACGCAGTTTTAAAGAAGTAGTTTTATTTCCTGTTCAACGTTATCACTTTGTTACTAACATAATTACCGAAACGTACAAGCTTATAATAGCACAGAAGTTTTAAATAACAGATTCAAAAAATCCGCAAGCCTTCATAGCTTAGTCGCAGAGTGAAAGTAAAAACTATTTCAATTTTTAAAAATTAACCCGAATGTCATTAACACATCTTTGTTAATTATAAATTCGAATAGGGACGGTAGAACCAGGCTGAAGTTATCAGCCTGATATATCCTTTTGATTTCTAATTAATGTCGCTTTCTGTAACAATATATATACTACAAAAATCGATAAAGTTACTTACCGGGTTCTTCCCTGGCAAAACCAGACATATTAATTTTATATGATTTTGACTTTTTCACATTAGCTCAAAAGAAATTTACGATGAACATATAAAGTGATGAAATATTTACAACTAAAATCTATATTTTTGGGATACGCTTCTATTTTGGTTTTTATACTACCCTCAATGTCATAATTCTTTCTTTAACTGAAAGTACGTGCATGTTGACGGGAAGTGATTAGAAGCCGAAAAATTTTTTTTTAGCTACTGTGTACTGGAAGTTACCATTTTTGAGTATCCTCTGCTTCAAAATTATTTCTTTATGTGCCTTTCTGAAATACGAAGAAAAGTACATTGAGCATCTTTTATCTCCATTTTGTAGCGTGTAGAAATATTGTTAATCGATTTGTATGCTTGTATGAATTTTTAAGCTTGTGGATTTTTTTTATGGGTCTAGCACACGTGCTGCAGGGAAGTCCCTAAAGCGCTACAGGAGCGACACGTGTGCGAAGAAAGCGATTCACGTTGTTCTTGAATCGATGCAAATTGTACTCGGTGGGAAACACACTCCTGGGCAAATCATTCCAAAGGGATGATGTTCTCCATAAAAAAGACTGTTTGAAAAGCGTTGTACGAGGAGTAACAAGCTGAACCTCATACGGATGTGAAGTATTAGCGAGACGTGTACTACTAACATGCACCACTCTGGGAGGAATTAAGCGGGCCACATCCTTCGAACACTTTCCATGAAAATACTTGTAGAATATGCTCAAGTCGCCAACCGTTCTTCGATGTTCCAGCGAATCAAGGCCGCAGGTCAGTGCCGGGTCTCCAATTAGACGAACAGCTCTTCTCTGAATAGAATCCAATAAATGCAGTGTATGTTTGGGAGCGGAGCCCCAAACGTGGGAGCAGTATTACATAGTTGGTCGAATTTGAGCTTTGTAAAGAATTAATAGTTGTTGTGGAGTGTAAAGCTTTCTGGTTCGAAATAATATTCCCAACTTTTGAGAAGCTCTCCTTGCTATGCCTGCAACACGTTCATGCCAGGACATATTTGCTCCTAAATTAACGCCCAACAAATTGAGTGACGACATAATTATGTCGAGTTCAGCAACGTTAACTTTTTTAGAAAAAAACTGCCGCTGGGTTTTTCTAGCGTTAAATTCCACTTGGTTACTGTCACCTCAAGATAGAATTTCTTCCAGGTCTTTATTAAGTTGAATGACTTCCTGCTGTCTGCGGATATTCGTCTGAGTAGCCGATGTCCGAGCATTCAAAGTGAATGAAGAGATAAGCGTACTGTCATCTGCAAAGCTGTAGATTGGATTCTCGGTCTTTTCCAGCAGATCGTTAATGAAAATGAGAAAAAGAGTAGGAGACAGTATGGAGCCTTGAGGTACACCAGCGTTGATAGTGAAGGGGGTTAGAAAGAAATCTGTCGACTGCCACTCGTAAAGAACGCTCTCTGAGGAAACATGAGAGCCACAAACAGAACTTTTCAGACATACCATAAGACCGTAGCTTAGCCAACAGCCCATCGTGACAAACACGGTCGAATTTCTTGGATATGTCAAGAGCAACCGCTTGAGATTCTCCAAAGTGTTCAATTGCGTTGTTCCAAACGTGTGTTACATAAGTCAGAAGATCTCCTGTTGATTTTTACGAAAGCCATATTGGTGATCGCTAATAATTGTAATGGATCGATGCAATTGACTTATTAGACGCCAAATTAGTTTTGAGCAACATTTATATTATAAACTAACATGTAAATCAAAACCGGAACTATTCTGCAGAAATTAAAAAAAATATATATATTTTTTAAATCATATTCAAGTTTACTTGAATAATTGTCAGCAACGTGCTTAACAATTTCTCTATCGGCTGTAGGTCTTAAACATTTTCCAACAGAGTGCATATACGCCTTCAAAGTTAGGCTTATATCAGCCAGAGGTGCAACTGTTGCGTTATTCTTTGTGTACTGTGATAAGTACTTTAAATTTTTTTCTCTTTCTCTGTCGATTCTAACTCAACTAAGGAGTCGTGATATGGCGAAATGCTTCCCGAGATGGAGATCGATGGATGAAAGAACAGTTAAAAACTGCTGAAAAATGGACTTCGTCCAATTTCAGTGGTTTATGTTGAACTTGTCGTAGAACCCTATAAGGCGCTGTCACGCGGTAATTTTTAGCAACTTGCTGAACAACTTCTCTATCGGTCCGTGGTTTTATAGCCCCCGATAGAGGGCAGATAGGCCTACAAAGTTAGGCTTACATCATCCAGAGGTGCAAATTATTGTCATGCTTATTCTTTACGCCATTACTGCAATAAGTACTCGGCTGAGGAACCGTGATACGACGAAACGCGCCCCAAGATGAATTGACGGATAAGAGAACAGTCAAAAACTGCTGAAAAATGGACTTTCAATGGATCTTTAACGTTAGCCTTACATCAGCCAAGGATGCAAATTGTCGTATCTTACTTATGATTTTCAGTTCTTGACTCAAGGAACACTGAAACTGGTATTTTTAAATTTACTTGCGTTTAAGTTTCTTATATCCTTGGGTTCCTTATGTATGCGATTAAAAATAATTACATTTACAAGTAATTTTTTTATAAACCAAAAATTAGAAAAATGTTTTTCACTGTTCTTTAAACTCCACAAAATGTATCCACCCCTACAAATCTTACTTTTTTAATTGGAATCATATCACTCAAAAACTTTAGATATTTTCCTTACACCAACACATTGTATGTGCACTAAATTTGAAATCGATGTAATTTCGTTCGGGAGTGATCGCAGAACCAACTGACAGACCAACAGACAGACTGAATAAAAGCAGATTTACAAAGGCTATCCAATACACGACGTTAAGAAAAGAATATACTTCCTTGAACACAAGAAATAGAAAAATGATATTAAACAAATCCTAGTTATTGAAATAACTTAATGTTAATGATCCAGTTGTACCAAAACAAAGTCTGAATTATTGGTAGCAAATACAATTAAAATTATGACCTAAAAATAGCTCTCGTTTGGTTATTGGGGAATAAATCAACCTATGTTGATTGTAGTTTAACATAATATTAAAGCTAAACATCCGGGAAAGCTTACAAACTAATGAACCTAAAGTGTACTAATTCGACACGTTTATGCGTTATAAATAAAATCGGTTTGGTATTACATTTACTAACTGCGAACAAGATCTTTCGTAAAAGTTCGCCAATAAAATCAAAGAAAGATATTTCTTGCATCATTTTTTTAATTTGAATTTTAGGATTAGTACTTTCATAGCTTGTAAAAGTACTAATATAGTGACAATCATGCATTGATTTTGACGTTCAACTATGAATTTGGTTTTGCTGGATAATTAAACTAAGAAATTATCTTCAGCTGTCAACAAAAAATTATGAATCAGCTAACATTTGTATTATTTGTACTGTGCTCGCGAATTGTGTTAGACGGTTGTTGCTAATTTTTTCGTTTATAGCTGATATGTCTTCAGGCAACTGTAAACAATAACTAAATAATAGTCTCAAGCAATGGTTACAAAAACATTTTTTAATTGTTCTAAATATTACTCACATATATCACCACTACGCCAAATACTATTTTTGCACTCGACGCGCGTTTCGCTAACCATGTTAGCTTTATCAGGAGTGTGTAGTGGTGATATACATATACTGAGTAGTGTCATTGTGCCAAAGATTCCACATTCTCAACAATGCTCTAAATATAGAGAGTATTCTCTCTCTCTCTCTCTCTCTCTCTCTCTCTCTCTCTCTATATATATATATATATATATATATTTATATATATATATATATATAAATCCGCTTCATAGCGTTCTGCGACTCCCTACGGTTCCCAGTTGCCATTCTCGTCTATCGTTCCAGTCTCCTGGCTACAGGTTTCTTTCTGACATGACCCTCTCTATTCCTTGGTTCCAGGTATACTTAGGTCGGCCTCGTTTTCGTCGGTCCCTAGGTGTCCAATGCATTACTTGCTTCGGTACTCTCTCGTCGGCCATACGTTGTACGTGGCCATACCAACGTAGTTGTTTTTCTTGAATTTCCTGAATGATGGTCTTATTTGCTTTCATCTTGTCTCTTATTCTCTCGTTTTTAATTTTGTCTAAGCGAGAGATTCGGGCTGATTTTCGCCAGAAGTCCATTTCTGTTGACAAGAGTTTATTTTTTTGCCTTTCACTCTGTTATCCAGTATATCCTTAGATCAAAACACAGAGTTTAATGCTCCTATTACTTTCCTTCCTTTGCTGATTCTGTCTTCAATTTCTTTCTCACATCTTCCTTCACTTGTTATTTTTACCCTTAAGTACGTATATTCCTCACAGCCTTCAATTTTGATGTTATTTTCAACTTCCAACTCTTCCGGCTCTCCTCCCACGCACATGTATTTCGTTTTGGTTTTGTTTATCTCAAGTCCCCATTTTCCATATTCTTCGATTAACTTTCGGGTCATGTATTCTAGGTCTTTCTTGTCCTGAGCTATTACTGTCTGGTCGTTTGCGAAGTGTAATGTGTATAGTGTAAAATTGTCATTGATAGGCATTCCCATTTTTGAACACTTTCTTCGCCAGTTTCTCAGTTACTAGCTATATTTTAAAAAGGGTTGGAGACAAGCTACATCCTTGTTTGAGGCCTTTTGGTACGTCAAATTGTTCGGAGAGTGTCTGGCCAACTTTAATTTTTGAGGAAGATCCGTTGTACAATTGTTGTACGGCTTTTATCAAAGTTATATCTGTTGGACTTTTCTCAAGCACTTTCCACATTTTTTTAATTGGTACTGTGTCATAGGCCCCCGTAAGGTTCACAAACAAAAGATAAACCCGACTGTTGTGTGTCGCCGTCTTTTTCTTGATGATTTGAGATATTGGAAATATGTTATCGATGCATGACCGACCGGCTCTAAATTCGGCTGTTCTTCAAGTTCATATGGGCCATATTCTTGTTCAATTTGAGACTTTAGGACTTTTCCATACAGTCTGCTGAGAGTATCTGTGACGGCTATGCATCTATAGTTACTACTTACATCTTTCCTTCCTTTCTTATGTATCGGGGTAATCCATGCCATTTTCCATGAAGTGGCTGGGGGTTTTCCGTTTATATACAAGGTGAACAGGTATGCCAAGATCTCCTTTAATTTTGTTGGTCCATATTTTAGGAGTTCGACTGGTATTCCCTCGGATCCACTAGCCCTTCCATTATTCATAATTCTTAAGGCTTTTCTACAATATCCACAGTCACTGTTATATATGTTCCCTGGGTTCTATAAGCGGTTGGTGACATTATTCGATATTGTGGTCTGTTTTCCTTTAGTTCATTTTGGTAATGGTCTTGGAATTGTTTCACGTTAATACAAGGTATATTTATTTTATCCACTTTGTCCGATCTAAGAGTGTTAATTTATTTCCAAGCTTCTGTTCATCTTGTACCTCCCAGGAAAGTGTTTATTTCTGCGCACTTCCTGTCCCACATATCATTTTTCTCTTTTCTTAATAGTCTTTTAAATATAGCCAGCTGTTTTCTATATTCTATTCCATCTTCTGTTGCTTTCGAACAGATCCATTTTTCGTATGCTTTTTTGTTTTATGTATTTTTGTGTCTCCAGTTCAGAACTCCATCCATCGTTGTGTAGTGGTCTTCTAATGTTGCCCCTAAGCGTGTTTGGTATAGCCATTTGATGCTACCTTCTCTATCTTAGGATATTTTTTAAAATATGTTTTAACACTTATTGAACTGAATCACAGTGAGAAAATAGTCTATCTAAAAGGCGAGTAATTTGTTTTAGTTGTCTAGATTCTGATTTAAAGTAATTTGAATTTAACGATAAATTTAAAATTTCATTTGATTTTTTTCTATATTTACTTTCTTTACGAAAAGCCTATAAAAGAAATAAGGTAATAGCAGCGGAAAAAAGCACTAAATATACGTAATATTAAACAACAAAAACCCAATAGCCTACCTAAAATACCTAATGTACAAACGGTAAAATCACAGAAATCTGTAATGCTCCCACAATATTAGTCAGGCAAATCAAAAACTATCACTTGGAAATTTTTGGAAAAATAATTAAAAATGACTTTCACGGGCTTTAAAAACAGATAAATGAAATAATTAGACAAGTTCGTAAAGTGCGAGGTTGTGGCCTCTGGAGAAAAAAAAATAAAAATACTATACTATACTATGCCGTGCTGATAGCAGAGAATGAAGTCGATTTTCAGAGGTTTTCTGAGACACCAAGCTACAAAGATGGCAACGAAAATACCTACATTCTTAAACGATGCAATATGGCAAGAGAAACACTTAAGAATTTAAATGAAATCTAGAACCGAGAAGGCCGCACTTAGACTAACGTACACAATATATACTTGAGACAATAGAAATGACAATACTGTACAGAATAAAGGGATTAATAAAGAAGTAACATTAGATAAACATACAAAACATATCTTTTAAACAATTGGGTGTTAAACAGAAATATATTGAAACAACATGTAGACAAACTTAAAGATAAAAGAATAGTTAAAATCACAAGGGACAGTTTAGCTCTGACATTGGAGGGCGAGGGTACAGGGCAACAAGGTGGCACACGAGCTCGTCAAACGCTAGAACTCCTTTTCGGGAACCGGAACCTGCTTTAAGTATATCCTAGCGACAGGCTGGAACTGCCCTGAAGGAATGGGCTGATTAAGAGAGCGATGGTATCGGAGCCCTGGTACAGAAACGTCAAGGACTTTGTATTGTAGCCTGGAGGAGCGTGCCACGAGCGGCTGTTCAAGCGAGACAGACGTAACCTGAACGCCCTTGTAGGAATTTTGACGAGACATTTGAAGGTTGAGAAGATATTTAGCACTGCTGAGTGTGGAAGACGACACGACCTGGGCTATCTGGAGGATGAGGAAACGTCGCTTCACATTATTTGCGCATATAAGGCACTGGAAAGGTTTCATGTGCGGTTTTCAGAACGGCGATCCTTCGAAGGAAGAAGGCCAGCACGCTGACGTAGTTCGACATCCTGACTCTCATTTTCAGGTTCGATGGGTTTTGCAATGATTGTGGTAGCTATAATGATTGGAGGGAAGTTTCTTTGGGTTTGGCAAAAAAGATCTCTCTGGTCTGTTTGTTATCCGCTGATTCTTTCATAAAAACTACTACTTCTATTACTATCACCATTAGGAAGGTATGATCCTGAAAACCTTGAAATAGTTGAAGATGGTAATAAACAGGCAATCTGCCTATACAAAGTAGGAAGAAAATAACAAAATGGAGATTTGAACTTGGATTAAAACGAAATTTAATAACAAATCTTATGAACTCTATAGTAAAATTGGTAAAGTTCAAAATTACTCAGGGAATCAACTTACGAGTGGTCTTTATACAGTTTTCCTTCGAAAAATGTCAAATGATCTTTAGCATATTCGTTTGTTCGCTGATTAGTAGCAGTTGATGAAACTAGTTGGAAAAATATTTTTTTTTTTTGTAAAGGAACCTATTAAAAAAAATGTTTTCAAGGTAAATTTAAACCCAGCATGGTTTATTATTTTAAGTTTTGATAACAAAATTGAACATATTTTGTAATAAAACTTTTAAACTTTCCCTAATAAAATTCCGAAACAGGTAAGTCGATATATATTTTACATGCAAAAGCAAAACACGCCCATAAAAATGTAAATCTTTATAATGTCTTCATAAAATCTCTTATTTGGAGTTTCTTTGAATTTAAAGTTAATGTTTTAAACAAGAATAAAGATAAAGGTTATTTTAAAAAGGCGTATGTGTTTTTACCTTCTCATTTCTGGCTTCCATTCTAAAAATAGTACGTATTTATAATTTACGACGAAAATGAACAAAATTAGTGATAAACTGACTGATTTATTTATACCTGACTTAAACCGTAAACATGCATTAACATCAGGAGGCACAGTTTCCTCCTTACCTTGAATTACAGACATAAGAGTAAATATAAACTCATACGTGTATTTAAATGGGGGATCGAAAAGAAGGTCGAAAAGTCGCAAGAGTATTCTTTTTAAACAAAAAGAAAATTAAGGCCTGTAAATAAACTAATTCATCAGTGCTTATTTTTTATTATATAAATTAAGGATATCTCGCGGGAATTTACTGGACCTACATAATTCCTTTTTCTCTGTGTAATCTACGAAAGAAAAAGAAACATACTGGGATAGTGAGATAACAAGCATACTAAGATGTAGAGGAAAGCAAATAGGTTTTGTATAGATCTTGTTTATCACCAGTGAAAGACGATGGATTTTACAAACAAATCAATAAAGGTTTACATTCTATGATTCCCTGATGAGACAGGCCAACATTTTTCCAATCCTGAGACAAGACTAGACCTTTTTGAAGGTTTTTGACGCGTTGAATCCAAATTCGATCTTAGAATTGCTTCATCACATCAGATTTTCGAGATATCTTAACCTGAAAATGCAAAAAAAAACGGTTTTTTTTTTTCGATATATTCGGAATTATGTTACACCGCGAATTATTTTTTTTTCCACAAAACTCTTTGCGGCTTCTGAAAGTAATACTCTTCCCCTTCAAAATGCATTTGAATATTTCAGACATTTTATTTCTTCTCGGATAAATCGTCCGTTGAAATTAATTAGTTTTGCGTTTTCGTTACAACCATACCAATTTGGTTAAGAGTTTGCTACGTTTGCCTTTCTGTTATGTTAAATTTTGATTCTTTTAGGATTTGAGAATGTAATATCTTTTATTAATTTTCACTCGATGCCTGAGGTTATGTTAGGTTTTTTGTCTTTATCTCTCTTTTATCAATGAGGTATTAAAGAACGGAGTATCATCGAGAAAAATTTTTCGAACAAAAGTTGTGTATTTTTGTTAGAGGAACATAATGCCGTCCTATTCTCATTTAAAAAATCAAAGTTGACCTTGAAATGACCTTCAAAATGATCTTTCAAGATCATCAGAATTATACCCTTTTATTACCCCTTCAAAACTCTTCAACTTTTGCCGAAACTTTTTTTACTAAAAGTTAACATAAAAAAATTAAGAAGCCTGGTACATTAAAATGGACACCATGTATGATAACAAATAAATAATGTTGCTACTGGAAAGATGATTTCTCTGAGAAGAAATGATATCTAAAAAATTCAAATGCATTTTCATGGGGAAAAGTAGTACTTTTATATGCTGCAACGAGGTTTTGTGGAGAAAAATTAATTCGCGGTGTAACGTCTGAAAAAAAATACCTCTCATTTGGGCGCAAATTTGTTAGGTCTTCGTTTCGCCCGCGCGTTGAAGCGCAAATTTGTAACGTCTTACGTTATCTTAATTTCTGAGAATGGAATGAATGAATATTAATATTGAAGGAACTAAAGACATTAGACATAAACTAGCTCAGTTTTTTGGTAGAGAAATGTGGTATAAGAGACAATTTTTGTACGTTTTTTGAAAAATAGTCTCTATAGTTGTTTAAAATTTTTGGTTGTACCGATTTAGGGCACCATTCATTTTAAAATAAAGAGAATCTAACTTCAGCTCGAAAAAATGAAAAAATACTGAAGGGTTATGTAGTTGTGGAATTTTTTTTTTTTTTAATATGGCACAACCGTTGTCCTGAAACATAAAACGGGTGATTCAGTGAAACGCTAGATTTAAATAAAGAAAAAGGTTTATTAATGACAAAATTAAAAGTTCTAACTTCTCTACACTTTAAAATTACTACTACTAAATAAAACCCCTTAATCTAGTAGATGGTACGATTATATAAAGTCTTTAAATTAGGATTTTAATTAAAGCTTGGCTAAACACGATGTGAAAAGTTCGTGGGATTAACTTCACGAGTTACACGCACTGAATAGACGATGTAAACGCACTTGTCAGCAGGAAACTAGATCTACGGATTGATATAATGATGACTTACGGTTTTTCTATGAGTTTTTGGCCTGTCCTGGTAAGATATTCATAACACTGATGTCTCCACCTTGGCTACACCAGTTCCCTTTGGGCTGCTAAACATTTCCTGTTCCTTAAAGGTGTGGGAATAAGCAATATATTTCAAGGAAAAGCCCTTGAACTTGAAAACTAAAACCGTTTCTGCACTACTACATCATTAATAAAAACGAGTGCGGCAACGTGATAAAAAAAAGCCTACTGGGCAGCCTAATGAAGGAAAAGCCCTCTCTGGCTACATGATTAAAAGGAGAGCTCACCGCGGCTCTATGATGGGAAAAAAGCCACTACGGCATTCTGATGGAAAAAGCCGTTACTGCATCTCGGCTGGAAAAAGCCTACTACGGCTACATGCCATCCGGACCCTTAAATATTTTTCTCCCTTTCTTAAAGTAACGTCTTTAAAATGGCTTCCTTCCCGGATATAAATCAATATCCACTCAATCCATTTTCAGAAATTAAGGTATACGTAAGGGGCAAATAACGACTTCTATTTAATAAAATAATATGTTTAATAAAAGCAAAGAAGTTTAGACGTTTCAAAATTGTGCTTCAAAGTGCGGGCGAAACGTAGAGGGTACAAAATTGCGCCCAAACGGGAGGGCCATTTTTTTTAACACATTACAATATCCTGAATATTGCGAAAAACCGTGCTTTTTACATTTTTAGGTTAGGATATCTTGAAAACCTGACGTGATGGAGCAATTCTGAGGTCGAATTCGTATTGAGCGCGTCCAAAACCTTTGGAAAATATACTCTGATCTCAGGGTCTGGAGTTTCGTCCAATTTTGTCGCTTTGTGTAATTGTTGCCTATACCTGCGAAAAAATCTATGAAGTGATTTGTATGGTATTTCCGAAAAGACAAACAAATACTGAATTGGGTTTTTTCATGCTAAAAATATAATAATATTTTACATGATACGTACTTTATAGTAAGATAATCACGAACAAAGTTGAGTATAGGATGTATTTTGTTATAATAATTAAAAATAATGAAAGAATAATATTTTTCAGATTTTTCGCCCTCAAGTAAAAGAAATATGACATGATATATTCGAAGTAACTCTTCAC
>CM032447.1:114747505-114807505 GCA_019049505.1 Pachyrhynchus sulphureomaculatus
ATTGGTAATAATATCAAATAGGATTTTTCATACATATTTTTAATAATGTTTTACGTTTCAGATAGGGATTAAAATATCCAGATTTGACTATTACTATAATAAGAAGAATGTTATGGGAAATAATACAAATTTTCTTTTAATATTTATTTATTTACATTATATATGTGTATGTATAAAACATTTTCTTAATAATAAAATAAATTTTAGTACATAAGAGAGTTTGTTGTTTTATTGACTTGTAATATATACTCTTAAAAAACCTTAACAGTACTGGTTAGAGGGTTATATCTAACTAGTCGATCGTGTAGGATTAAACAATAGGCAGCTGTATCTTTGGATACGTTTTTACTGGATTCAAATTCAATGCGTATATCGACAGCCCCTCCTTTCAATATATCTTCGCTCTGTCGAGAACAGTCAATTACTACTAAAGGTGTATGTGATTTAAATCTTAGAGGATAGACACATGGATCGTTGATTGTTGTATAATAGTAGGATTTTTGAAATTGTGCATACATTTCATAGAGAATTGAATTCAGTCAAAATCTAAGTTTAAATTGTCGTAGGGAAACACCTTAGAATTTAAGTAGACTTTTAAATTAGTCAAATTGATGTGATTAAAAGTACTCATATCTTTGTCAAGTTTGTTTTTTCATAGCTGTTTGAAAACCAATGATGATAAAACGTGGTTTTTCCAATTGATTGGAAGATTTTACAGTCCAAGTATGATTTTTAGTTTGTTGCAACTGTGGATATCCATGTAATTCCCAACTACGAAAAGCCATATTTAAATCCTTGTTGCTCTCAAATTGTTTGAGTAATCGTAACTTTTGATGATCGCTTACTGAAATGTGTGGCATCTTCCAAAGCACCCTGTTCAAAGACACTTTATAGTTTTCCTTTTTATCCGCAATTTGTTGAATACCATTTAAATCTGTACTGCTTCTGATTAATATCAATTCTTGACGTAGATTCATTACAATTTTATGAAAATCTTCAGCAAAACCCATCATAATTTTTTAGTGGAATGCAAACACTGAAATTTCCACTTCCATCTACTAGAGCAGGAATCTCTTTTTCACACCATCCTGCATTTTGTAATCTATTACTATCGGTTGGAGTAAATGATACGAGACCTTTTAAGGTTGTAGTTATTCCAGGATTTCTAACACGATCAATTACTACTCCTTCTAGTTCATAACGAGTTTCTTCAAATATATATAGTATGCCATTGTTGATAAAATGTACATTTTCACTATAGGTATTGTCATTTTTCAGCAATTTTCCTTCAATATACAAAAAACTTTGACTGGGCAACGTATAAAGATCCTGTGTTTGAATAGGTATTTTAATTTCATCGTTGTTACTTAGAGTTGTCGACGAATAAGGTTGATGAGTATGATATTGATAACTAACAATTGCATCGTCATGTAACACACTTTTCTCCAACTTTTAGTATGTTATAACTCATTTTCTTCTTCTTCTTTGCCCTTGTATTTACACTTACACCTAATTATTAGGAAAATTCTCTCAATACTTGTACTAATTTGTAACTTAAATCTACACCAAAATAGTCTTATTTTGTTTGCAATGTTGTTTATTAATTTTTCAATTTAAATCCCAAAGAATGTAAAACAGCTTTATTCTCAGGAGGGTTAATTCTTTCAATGGTCTTTGTAAACTGAGACGTTTATCCTTCTTCCTACAGGTTTTATATTCAGTTTGTTGATGATTATAGTCCCAGAATGGTATGTCAAATGAATTATGGTTGTATATAAATACCATATTTAAACTCTTTTTAAGTGTAAACGTGCTGTGACCAACTCTTTTCTAAAATTAACTAAATTACCATGTTGATCGGTAATTTTAAGCTGAATTTCATCTATGTAACGTGTATTGATTGGTAAATATATGACATTTGATGGGTTCTCCAATATTTTATATCCAGGTTCTACATTAGGATAAAACATGTGAATTATATGCACATGCGCTTCATTATTATACGAATTGTTTACTAAATTACATTCGATACAGATGGAATTCACCTTGAAAATATCTACAGGATTTTCAGATATGTACCGTGTATCCGGTTCTAGGACAATTTTTACCAAACCCCAATAGTTTTCCTATAGAATTTTCTTGACTAAAATCAACTTTTACTGTACATTTAATTTCACACTTGAGAGTATTCAAGTTTGCACTAAGAAATAATTTCGGTTTATCTTCTTCCTTGGACTGCAGGCTTATTTGTTCGAGTAAATATTTGTATATATCTCTAAGTTCGTACGATCCTTCTGGTAAAACAATCTTATTATTGTCTTTTCCATAGTGAAAGGTATTATTAGTTTTGTCAACATTTGGTATTGAATAGTAACTGGCAAAATTTATCAACCCCAAAACAAACTCTTCGTTTTCGTTTAATACAATAGGAGGATAAATATTTGTTGTCAATATAGATTCATTTCCTGACAATGTAAATGTGTAGGACATTTTTTGTTGAATACTAGTTCTAATCAGTTCAAAATAATATAAATAACTAACACAATATCTACTTGTAAATTGCTTTTATTTTAAACATACAGGATTATACAGATACAAGTTTAAACATAAATGACCACAAATAATAGAATTATAAGACTGATAAGAAGCACATGATTATAATATATAGTACTTGGTTCCTTAGATAGAAAATACAGTTGTGTTTCGATTGGTGGTAACAAATTTCCAAAACTATCAAAATAATAAATGATTGATCCATACTTTTTGTAAGCAGTCCAATGTGTACCAGGACCAGAATCGTTATCCAAATTAATAATTCCTGATTCATATTTATAAATTTTCCTCGGTAACCTATCCTTCATAAAGACTCCTCGAAAATGGGGAATTTTCAACATTTTTGCATACATTTCCATTTCGAGATTCGTTAAAGCCCGATTGTGTAATGTTATTGGTACTTTCGGTGAGGAGGACGATGATGATGAAAAAACAGTCCCATTCCAGTTTTGTAGGGTCTTAAATAGAAACCTTTCCCCATAGCAATTGATTCCATTGTTTTATTATGACGTTGACTTTCATGTAATTGTTGTTTAGCTGATCGAGCATCATTAACGGCCTTTGCTATTCCTGCTGCTCCTCCACTCAAAGCCCCTAAGGCACTAAGACCTGCAAATATAGGTATTAAGGGTAAAATTCCCCCAGTTTTAGGAATTTTAATAACCCGAGGTGTGTTGATTTTTCCTTTTTCATTTTTAACCGTTTTAATTGCAATATTAAGCGCACTGTTTATACTTGTAGGCTTTACTTTTAAAATATTCCTCTTTATTTTCTTTGCCACAGATTGAAAACTTAATCTTTTCTTATTTTTCCTTCTTATTTGTTTTTGACGTTTTCCTCCCCTTTGTCTCTTCTTAGATTTAATCTCTTTTCTTTTCCTACGATTACGACTATTACTGACTGCCATAATAATAATAAGTGTTCCCTTTGGTTGAAAGGTTTGTAATGAACTAAACTATATTTAATAAGACTTTCCTATATAACTGTATTTATAATTTAAATTTTTTACTATAATCCTCATCAAATTCTTCTTCACTGCTAATACTATCACGTTTTCGTTTTTGACTAGTAGTAGTATCCATATCCATGTCAAATGTAGGAGTACTAGTAGTAGGTGGTTCTTCTGAAATATTTAATTTACGTTTTCGACTCTGTTTTTGTTGTCGTCGTTGTTTAATATCTCGCTTAAATCTCTTTTCTAACAATTTTACAACTGCTTCTTGAATATTATTATTATCAAGTTTCCTCTTTCTGTTACTACGTGGTACTTCTGTGGTATTTGATAATTTATTTGCTGCTATCCTTTCCCTAATTTTTCTTTCGTGATAATTATAAATTGGTTTTTCTTTTTCATCATCGTATTCATCCTCATCATCACTACTATCTATTTGAGGTTTCTTATTCTTAATAGTTTTCTTCTTCTTAGTAGTATTCTTAATAGTTTTTCGTTTTAGTAGTAGCTGATTTATTTTTAGGAGCTTTTATTTTCTTCTCAGCTTTAACCTTTTGTGGGATCGGGTTTGGTAAGTTATTGATCTTTTCTAACAACGTTTCCATTTTTGTTAGATAATTTTGCGTTGATTTTACACTTTGCTTAATAATACCTGTGGTTTGTTTAATGTTCTTCTTCGTTTCATTCATAATATACTGATTAGTTTTATCATTCTCATTTATTTTATCTTGTTTACTATCGCTTCCTTTTCTACTATAACCCATACCTAACTTAAGTTTACTGTCCATGGCAGCAGATACACCTATAGCTGCAATTTTTTCCTTCCAAGATGTATCCTGTGCATTAATTCGAGTTAAAGCATTTTTAAGTAAAATTTTATCAGCCTGGTGACGATCAGGTAAGGCAGTATAATTTGAATAGGCTATATCATGCTCTCTACAAGCTTCATCGAGAGGATTAATGCCTTTATCACCACGAGCTAGACGTTCTTGTAGTTTTGTACCAGGTCCACAAAATTGATAACCAGGTAAATGTACTTCAAATGGAAGTTTATTTATAACAGTATTTAAAAGTCCACTCCCTTGAAATGTACTGTCACTAGAATAGTATTTCATTTTCGAAAACAAACTATATACTAACTATAAATTTAACAAACATCCTATTTTATACTTATTTCTATTCTAACTTTGAATGTGTTGTGTAAGATGAAGAGAATTGTTCAACAAAAAACTAAACTAAAAGTTGAAGATCACGATTTACAAGAATTTAAGAACAATGTTAAACATAGTATCTTATTACCCTCTACGATGCGATGTATTATTTCAGGTCCTAGTAATTGTGGAAAAACTTCAACTATGTTAAGTCTTCTTGAACATCCGAATGGTTTAAAATTTGAGAATGTTTACCTGTATTCGAAATCGTTATATCAACCTAAATATATTTATTTCTTCTTTATATTCCCTGTCAAGGGAATAGGATATTTCGCATAACAGTGAACAAATAATAACACCGTCAGAGGCAAAACGTAATTCTGTATTTATATTCGATGATGTAGCTTGTGACAAACAAGATGTAATACGAGAGTACTTTAGTATGGGTCGTCACAACAACATTGACTGTTTTTATTTGTGTCAAACCTATGCAAAAATCCCGAAACATTTAATACGAGACAATGCCAATGTACTTATTTTATTCAAACAGGATGATTTAAATTTACGACATGTCTATTCCGATCATGTTGGTACCGATATGTCATTTGAACGTTTTAAAGAGATCTGTTCTTTTTGTTGGAAGAACACATTTGGATTCTTATCAATTTTTAAGGACAACAAAGTTGATGAAGGAAGATATCGTTATGGTTTAGACAGTTATATATATTTAAATTAATGTTTATATACTATTAATATTCACTTAAACGTCTCTCAGGCAAGATGGTTAACAGGAAGAAAATAAGCTCAAGTAAAAAAAATGTTAAACAAAAATTAACACACAAACGAAGAGATATCAAAAATAAATTAAACCTTTTAAAACATGACCAAATTGCACATGAAACTTTATTTCAACCAATAACGAAACATTTACAAAGTATTGAAAATAAATTGGATCCAAAAAAATATGAAATACCAACAACAACAAAAACTCTTGAAGCACCTCCTGAGTTAAATATAAAATCTGAAGAATCTGATTATGATGATGATGATGAGTATGAAGGAGATGAATATGATGATGATTTGGAAGATACTGATAAAGATTCGATAGCATCTGAACCCATCCCGACAACTTACACCGATACACCTAGAGGAATGATGGCTATTAAACCACCTATGTCAGCAGCAGCACCTATCAAGAGAAAATTGCATTTTACTACAACATCTAAGCCATACAGTTTAAGAAAACATCTCGTTAAAGATATTCAAAAGGAACATTTCGATGAGGAAGCCAAAAGACAAAAAAATTACGAAGATCAATTAAATAAAACCATAGAAGAGAAATCCTTATCAGATTATTATGAACAATATAATCCTTTACCTGCAAAATATATTAAAATGTATCTTAAGAATCCGAAAGGTAAAGGTGATTCTGAGGGAAAATTTAGAGTAAAATTTGATAAAGACATTGAACGATTTTCAATAGGTAATCAAACTATTAATTTCGATGGACCCGATCTCATAATTGGATCTAAAAAATATAGAGGTACCAATAGTTTATATGGACTACTTTTCAATAGAAATCCACCAAATAAATATACTAAAAATGATGCTAAACATTATGCTGAAATTCTATCTGATTCAAGTGCAATAAGAGATATTAAAACTATACAACATAGCAAATTTAAGAAAATTATTAAACCAAATTTAAATAAAATAGAAACAGATTCGGAAGACGAAGAAGAATCAGACAACTCTGAAAGAGTAGGACATGGTATGTTTATGAAAGTTACAAATAATCCAATCGATTATGTATACTGGGATGATCCAAATGAGTTGGTTGAACGATTAAAATTATTAGTTACCTCTGAAACAGTTGGCAATACAAGTCACACAAACGAGATCAACTCTATTATTGAAGAATTACGTGAAGCTAATATTATCGAATAATGTCCAACTATACAACTAAAGTAAAGAAACAAATTGTTGAAGAAATTCATAGACCTGCAAGGAAAAATTTTAAACGTAGAAGAGTCATTTTAAAATCACTTTTAGATCTAATGCAAGCCGATTTGGTAGAAATGCGAGAATTTGAAAAAGAAAATAAAGGATTTAAATACATATTAGTTGTAATTAATTGTTTTTCCAAATACGTATGGGCCTATCCATTAAAGACAAAAACATCTAATGAAGTAACACATGCTCTTGAAAATGTTTTTAAACAACAGATTCCAATCAATTTGTGTACAGATTCTGGTGGAGAATTTACGGGAAAGGAAGTACAAAACCTTTTGAGAAAATATAATATTTTACATTATGTCGTTTACAGTGAAAAGAAGGCATCAATTGTGGAACGTGTTAACAGAACCCTTAAGAGTATGATGTGGAAAGAATTTAGTATTCAAGGATCCTATAAGTGGGTTAAATTACTACCGAAAATCATCCATATTTATAATAATAAAAAACATAGAACTATAGGTCTAAAACCTAGTGAGCTAACTAAAAAACATGAAAAATTTCTACTTGACACGGTTTATAATAATATAAAGATAACTACACTTCAAACAAAATATAAAGTAGGAGATCATGTACGCATATCAAAACTTAGAGGTGTTTTTGACAAACATTACAAACCAAATTGGTCTACGGAAATATTTACTATTAAAAAGGTACAATATACAAACCCCGTTACGTATTTACTTCAAGATGAACACAATCAAGACATTAAAGGTGGATTTTATGAACTCCAACTGCAAAAAGTTAAATATCCAGATATTTATTTAGTTGAAAAAGTAATAAAACGACAAGGAAATAAAGTACTTGTAAAATGGTTAGGTTTTGATAATAAACACAATAGTTGGATCGATAAAACTAATGTTCAGTAATAAGTAGTAGTAGTAGCAATATTTTTCTATATAAGATTGAGATTTATCTAACAAAACTTAGTTCAATAACAGGTGTCTGAGATAAAACTATCATTAAAAATGCCAGTTGTTGTACGAATAAAATGTCCCAAATGTAGAGGAGAAACAGATCTGTATAATGAAAGATGTTTGGCATGTGATTCTAAAACGATTTTCAAATTAATGGATGGTGCAAAACACATGCCATCAAGGTATATTACCAGTAAAGAACAACAAGGAAATGCCAGAGAAGCCAACGAAAGACAAGGAAACAGATGATTTGAATGAATTATATTAAACAATATAAATTTGTAACATTTTGTAGAATTATTAATATATTGTCTTAAATATCTGCTCATACTTGTATTTTATTCTCCTCTCATAATAATAACAACGAGTACAGGCTAGGCTAGGCTAGGCTCATCTCTCTCTACATATATATTTTACTAAGATTTACAATACAACTAGACCAAACTAAGCTCAACAAAACTAACTCTTTGTGAAAAACACACAACAACTTTTACTCTTATACGGTAAAAGGCTAGGCTCATTTAAAATTTTACTATTCTTGACAAATAGGTGATTT
This sequence comes from Pachyrhynchus sulphureomaculatus, assembly GCA_019049505.1. Lineage (NCBI taxonomy): Eukaryota > Metazoa > Arthropoda > Insecta > Coleoptera > Curculionidae > Pachyrhynchus > Pachyrhynchus sulphureomaculatus. Next base: position 114,755,648 of record CM032447.1, read on the forward strand.
ATTTAACTTTTGCTTTCTAACAAAATCTCCAACGAGTTCACCATTTTTCAATTATTTGCATGGAATTTTCCTATTAATACAAGTTTTTGCTATTTCTTACATTCTCACATACATTCACTCATCTCTTATCAACTATTTTTGACCTTTCTTATCTACTTTGATGACCTAACGAGTCACTTGTTTACTCAATTTTACTTACAAAAAGTACCATGAATCACACATTATTCATACATTTTGTTTACATTTTGCCTTATCTCACACATTTTTACAGACTTACGGTACTTGTTTACATTTTCAAGCTTTTTTACCGACTTTTAGACGCCAAACAACTTTATAGGGGAACATTTAACAAATTTTACATCAAATATAATACCTAATAAAGCCTTTTTGCACACATTTCCAACTAATATATTACCTACTCATCCTCTTTCACACCACAGCTTTTACTAGTCAAAATAACAAACAAGTGCTATCAACACACATTCCATCTATTCAACCAACCAAATACAAGTTTCTTATCACACCTATTCACTACAAACCAATCATATACATGCCTTATGGAAGCCATTTTACCTAGTCAACCAACCAACAAATATTTTCTTATCTACCTTTTACACTACATACACATTCAACCTATCAAAATAACACCTTTCTTATCAGGTTACGCCTACTTTCGTACAACGAGACCAATAACAGCAATGCAACTTCTCCTCTAACAGAAGTTTATTAAAGTTTTAATGAAGTTAAGATACCCTGTTTCCACATCTACAGGACTTGTGACGTCATTGACGACACTTCTTGCAGGCTCTTAAGACATCTATTCACACCTATTTACACCTATCTTACACCTATTTACACCTATTCGGAAGACATTTTCAAAAACTTATATTGACAAAAAGGCACTGATTCAACATCCACTGGACAATTTACGTCATTGACAACACTTCTTCGCCTTCACCAATTTTTCAGCACTTCTTGCAGACTTTTCACATATTATTCACCAATCCTTTTTTATGTTATCCCAATTATTACATTCTCTATTACGAATCCTATTTGGCTAAGTAGGTTAAGTCCCCAGTTTTGCAGTTCTACACACAACATATGCAGGTTCTAATCCTACTACGGACATGGCTGTTTTTAACTTATTTAATTTAATACACAACATTTAACACACATATATTACATTCTAAAGACAAATTCATTCCTCAAGGTCAAAAGTGACAAAAAGGCACTGAGCAACATCCACTGTGACGTCAAGACTTCTTCAGCTAATTACAGGTAATTAGGTGTCAACAGGTACAGGTAAACAGGTGAATACAGGTAAACAGGTAAATAGAATACAGGTAAACACTTCTTCAAGGTCAAATGTGACAAAAGGACACTGTTCAACAACCACTGGACTGTGACGTCATTGACGACAACTCTTCGGCGCCTTCACCAATTTTTCAGATATTCTTGCAGATTTTTCAGGGATTTTCAGAACTTCTTCGGCTAGTGGTCAATTCTTGACAAAATGGCCATCCGCAGTCCCAGAAGCGCGTTTGTTATACTACTTATATATATATATATATATATATATATATATATATATATATATATATATATATATATATATGTATATATATGTATATATATATATATATATATATATATATATATATATATATATATGTATATATATATATATATATATATATTTAAAGTTTATCGAGTATTTGAAGAGTAGGCTATGCATATTTTGTTTCGTTGTTCATGACAGAAATTAAAACAATTCGTTTGGATTTACAGTTTTAAAGAATTTTTTAGAAGATAAACAATTTTCTGTAATAATGCGATAGATTTTTTTTAAAAGTAAGCTTATAAATTGTTCCCTTTTTCAAACTAATACGTTTTTGTGGTAGACTGTTTTATTTTTGACCCCGAAGAATTAGAAAAAATGAATCGAACAAGGAATTTAACTGAACACGAGGTAGTGCGAGCCTCAGTTTTATTGGACGAGGGATATTGTCAGAGTTATGTTGCCAATTTGTTAGGCAAACATCGTTCCACAATAAGTCGTATGGTAAGACGCTTGAATGAAGTAGGAACTTATTCTAGAAGGCTAGGGCAAGGGTGAAAACGATGCACTAGCGACCTAGATGAACGTTTTATAAGACAATATGCTTTACGAAACAGGACTGTCACTAGTTCTATAATAAGAAACGAACTCGAAGCTGTTCGCAATGTCACAATTTCTTCTAAAACAGTTAGAAGACGGTTAAATGAAGCTGGATTAAACAGTAGGAGACCAGCTCCTGCGCCCTTGCTTACTAGAGAGAACAGAGTTGCCAGGTTACGTTTTGCTCGAAATCACGAAAAATGGTCTGTGTATGATTGGAAACAAGTTTTCTTCACAGATGAAACTAGGGTTAGTCTAAAACGTCCAGATGGTCGTGAGCGAGTGTGGCGAAGACCAGAAGAGAGGTTTGCTCCTTGCAATATCTCTGCAAGGATTCCATTCGGCGGTGGCTCTGTTATGTTCTGGGGTGGCATCTGCTTTGATGCTCGCACAGAGTTAGTTCCTGTCCGTACGAGATCCATGAATGCTGACTACTATCTTGAGAATAGTGTAATAGAACATGTGATGCCTTTCGGTCATTTTGTGGGGCCCAATTTCCTGTTTATGCAAGACAACGCTCGACCTCACGTGGCTAAGGAGGTATTCGATTATCTTAATCAAGTTGATATACCGATTATGCAATGGCCACCAAAAAACCCGGATCTGAATCCGATAGAACATGTATGGGATCACCTTAAGAAAAATGTGAAACGTCATATACCTACACCTAGAAACCTGAGGGAATTTGAAAATGCAGTTATCACAGAATGGGAGCAAATTCCTTAAGATTTTATCCAAAATTTAATTAGAAGCATGCCTAGGCGCATAAAAGCTGTCATCCGAAGTAGAGGAGGCAACACACGCTACTAGTGTCCCAGTTACACCATTAATTTTGCTGCTAGTTTCCAAGTTTATTTTTTTCATTATTACATAATTTCAACGATTTTGTTATTAGGTCTTAAGAATAATTTCAATTCGAATCTTATAGAGAAATTTGGTAGCTAATTCACTTTTAAAGTATCCGAATAAGTTTTTTCTAACTTTTAGTGTAACCAATGTTCATAAAAAATTATTAAAATTAATTCATTATAGAGATTTGTATGATTTAATATATTGTTGCGTTAATTTTGTCCAGGAGTGTATATATATATATATATATATATATATATATATATATATATATATATATATATATATATATATATATATATATATATATTATAATTTACGTGTTCTTGAAATTAGATCATTAAAACTATTCTTGGATCTGTTATATATTTATTGACGTTTCAACCTTCGGAAGTGGTCTTCTTCAAAATTTGCTATAAAAGATGACATTAGAAGAATTAAATATAGATAAGTAATTAATCAGTTTGTCGCGTATTTCGGGGTTAAAATATTTGTAGCTTTTCGTAGTTTTTAATTTAAGACACTTAACTGTATACATTAATGAGGGTCTTACCTTAGAAAGTAGATCATTGGTTCTAAGGTAAGGCCCTTATTAATGTATACAGTTAAGTGTCTTAAATTAAAAACTACGAAAAGCTACAAATATTTTAACCCCGAAATACACGACAAACTGATTAATTACTTATCTATATTTAATTCTTCTGTCATCTTTTAGAGCAAATTTTGAAGAAAACCTCTTCCGAAGGTCGAAACGTCAATAAATATATAACAGAACAAGAAAATAGTTTTAATGATCTAATTCCAAGAACACGTAAATTATACATATATATATATATATATATATATATATATATATATATATATATATATATATATATATATATATATATATGTATATATATATACAGTAATACCCCGCTTAGCGCGACCCCGTTACGCGCGGTTTCACTATAACGCGAATTTCAAATTTCGCGCTCATGTAGTCATTAACTTCTCTATGGTCGCGGGGGGATCCCCGCTTTCTCTGAATATTCTCTTTGAAGAATTGGGAATTCCCTGTCCTTCGACTTTGTTCTATGGGGATTTCCTCGTTCGTTTCGTGTGTTCATTTGTTCCGTAATGTTAGTTCGGTCGGCTGGCAGTTTTGTTTTAATATTTATTGGAGATACATACATACATAATTTAACCCTACGTTTAAAAATGCCGCCTGTAAAGAAAAAAGAGCGTAAAAGCGTCACTTTGGAATTGAAGATGAAAGTGTTAAGAAGAATGGAAAATGGAGGCAAAGCAACAATTGTTGGGAGAGATTTTGGACTCTCAGAATCGACTGTGAGAACGATTTATAAAAATCGGGAAAAAATTAAAATCTCCAGCGAAGGTTCAACACCTATAAGTGCAACAAAACTTTCTCGTTCGAGATCATCTATCTTAGAAAGAATGGAGAAATTACTGTCAGTCTGGATCGAAGATTTGAATAAGAAGAACACACCACTAAGTCAAGATCTCATATGCACAAAAGCAAAATCTTTGTATGAGATGCTGAAAACAAAAGAAGGAGAAGGGAGTGCCACTCCGACTTTTGCTGCCAGCAGAGGCTGGTTCCATCGGTTCAAGCAGCGTTCTAATCTTCACAATATCCACATAACAGGCGAGGCGGCCAGCGCGGACATTCAAGCTGCAGCTGAGTTTCCAGACAAGTTTCAAGACTTCGTTAGACGAGAGAAAATTCCTGCTTGTCTCATCTTCAATGTTGATGAGACCGCACTTTACTGGAAAAAAAATGCCATCTCGAACATTCATTTCTAAGGAAGAACGTCAAGCCAGTGGTTTCAAAGCTGCGAAAGATCGACTAACACTTCTGCTGGGTGGTAATGCCACTGGTGATTTCAAACTGAAACCTTTACTAGTGTACCATTCAGAAACACCCCGTGCAATGTGAGGCACAGACAAGACAAGTCTACCAGTTGTGTGGCGATCAAACAGAAAGGCGTGGGTTACACGGGAAATTTTTCAAGAATGGTATTCTAATAGTTTTTTGCCCATCAGTCAAATCATACTGTGACAGAAATGGGCTTGAACCTAAAGTTATATTACTCTTAGACAATGCCCCAGGACATCCAACCTCACTTGATACGCCCAGAGACTTAAAAGTGTACGTAAAGTTCCTTCCACCAAACACTACGTGAATATTACAACCTATGGACCAGGGAGCAATAGCAAACTTCAAAGCTTATTACCATCGCCGCACTTTTAGCCAACTAATTCATGAAACTGACGGGGAAGGAAGACAGTCTATGCGAGAGTGGTGGAAGTCATACAACATTATGAAGTCTATTCACAACATAGAAGAGGCTTGGAAGGAAGTTAAAATGAGTTGTATGAATGGGGTGTGGCGTAATCTTTGGCCAGATGTAGTGGAAGCACCTAGAAGAATTGTCCAGATGCAGAGACAAGTGCTTGAAGACATTGCTGCAATGATTGAGGGGTCTGAACTTGAAGATGTCACGGTAGAAGATCTCGTAGAACTTGTAGCAACGCACGACGATCCTATTAGCAATGAAGATCTGATCGAGTTACAGAATAATCCTATCTACGATGAGGAAGAACAAGTAGAAGAGAAAGTTTTATCTTCAGGGGAAATACAAAATGCACTTTCAAAAATTTATTCAGGTTTGGACATATTGCAGAGTATAGACAATAATGATGACCGTGTCTTGACCGTGTGTCAAACAATTAAAAACAGTGTTGGGTGTTATGAACGTATTTTACAAGAACGTAAACAAAACGTTACCCAAAAGACAATAGATGTATTTTTCCGTAAAAAATAAGAGTATGTATTGCATAAAGTGTTCTTAGAATTAAAGTGATTGATTAAAATGATTTGTATTTTTTTGTATTAAATTTTGACTATGTTTAATCATAAACCTCGATATACGCGAATTTCAGTTAACGCGATTTTTTTCGGAACGTATCCCTCGCGTAAAGCGGGGTATTACTGTATATATATATATATATATATATATATATATATATATATATATATATATATATATATCTATATATATATATATATATATATATATATATATATATATATATAACTATCGAAAAGTGTTTGATAAGGTAAAATGAGCAGAGTTAGTACTAAATAAAATGGGATATCCTATCCGTCATACAAGTTTAATTATAAATCTGTGCACCAATACTAAGTGCTATGTCATTGTTAACGATACAAAATTTGAGGAATTTCAACCTCAGTGTTGTGTAAGACAAGGATGCATACTATCTCCCAAACTTTTCAATATATATGGAGAATATGTCATTCGAAGGGCCTTAGATAAGTGGTAAGGAGGCATATCAATTAACGGTCGAATGATTAGTAATTTGAGATTTCTAGATAACACGATTCTTCTAGTTGGAAGTGAAGCAGAATTACTGCAAATACTTAAGAGGGTAGAAAAAGGTAGCAAAAAACATGGACCTGAACTGAATATAAATAATACCAAAATGTTAACGGACCAGATGACCGTCTTGAAGTTGTTAGTTGTGAACTTGGGATCCCTAATTAGTAATGCCCGTACAGTAGAGAGGAAATTCCGTCGGAGGTGTGCTCTAACAAAAGTTGCTGTGGAAATATGATAAGATAACCACATAACCAAACAAGTGAAAATAAGACTGGTAAATTGTCTTGTCTTTCCTGTTCCCACATATGCCTGTGAGCCCCGGACATTGAGAAAGTTGGAAATAAAAAAAACTAGATGCCACATAATGTACTGCTGGCGAAGAATGTTTAGTATTGCTTGGACCGTACGACCGACTAACAACTCAGTTATATGAGAGCTCAATGCCCAACAATGTATTTTGAGTTTCAGGTAGAAAACCCCGAGGATGTTCCCCTTGCAAACAAAAAACCACTTTATGTACCGGTACACCAAGTACAAGATATTTACAATAATACCTAATAGAATATCATTAGGCACGACAGTATTAAGATTCTAAGAGAAATTTTATTCTTCGGATGTCGAAATAAGATAAATCCGCTTAAGTAAAAGTATGTAATCTATAATTTATAGTATTTAAATAACCATGACAAATAACTTTAACGTATCTTAAGTAACACATAGAGATTATTAAAGTAATAAAGTATATTAGGATATGTATTAAACTGTTGGTGATTACCAGACCCTGAAGCCGGTCTCCACGTCGCTGGTTGGATCAGGTGCGAGAGCTGACCGAGGTTGGAGTGCAGTTTACGACAGGGACAAGGCTTAGTGTCATTGGCAGTCACCACACCTCTTCTAAGAGGTTCGGACCGAGGAGTTGGTGATTACTTCGTTTATACATAATATAATTACAAAATAATTGAATTACTGTCTACCCTATAGGATATTTTCGTTTGTAATATTAGTGTACAACTTTACGACACTCTTAACATCTGAGCATTTACGCTTCTTTAATGCAATATTACACTTAAGAAATTTGAGTCATTATTTATTTATTTATTTATTTAATACAACTATCCTACGGAATAATCCAATTATAGGTTACGAACATTCAGATATAACAAATACAAATAGATAAGTATCTATCACATTAGTATTTTAATAATTCTATTAACTACACTACAAGCTAAAGAAAAAAACAAAAAAAAGAGAGACCTAATCTACAGTTAAACATGACCTACGTAAAGATGTTATACTGCAACAGAAAATATCAACTATATGATCCTTTCATAATTCATGCACATAATGTATAGCGGCGAGTACATCAACAAGTTTGTTCTTGTAACAGGCATGTAGAAAAGGGAATGGCTTAGGAGAGCACGCTGAGATGGCACACGAAATCTAATATTTGAGAGGGGTGCAAGGGCATTCGATTCTGTTGTTCAAGATTTTATATAAAAACAAGGTTGTAGCATATTTTCTACGCCGAGTAAGGCTAACAATACTGAATCTTCTCAATAAAAACATCATTAGGGAAACCCAGTGGTGGATAAATACCATCTAATTTAAGCCAGAGGAACTTCACAAATCGTCTTTGGATTTTTTTCAATGTGATTACTGTGGATCTCATATGTTAGGTACCAGATAACTGGACCATATTCCAGTTTAGAATTAACCAAAGCATTGAATAAAGTGATAAGGGTTTTAATGTTTGAAAGGTCTCTAGAACTCCTCATGATGAAACCCATGCACTTATAAGAAGAAGCAAAGGTCTCATTTATATGGTCCACAAAGCTGAGTTTTACCATCAAATGTTTATACCAAGATCTTTGAAACGATAACATTTTTCAAGATCATTATGGTTTATATTATATTTATAAAAAAAATTACTGGTAATTTCTTTCGAGTGAATGACATAGAAAAACATTTGTTTGTGTTCAAATATAAGTTATTACGAATACACCAACGATTTAAAGAATCTAGATCATCGTGAAGAGTTATACACAGATCGTTAGCATAAAGCAAAGAGGACGACGTAAGGCCACTGGTGATGTCATTTATAAATATGTTAATTAGTAATGGTTCTAGGATAGACCCTTGAGGAACACCAGAAGTAGCATTAATAATGACCGACTCAAAACCACGATAATTTACTATCAGTTGACGACCAATTAAATAAGATTTCAGCAGGTTTAATAAATTGCCATTAACTTCACAGTTTGAGAGTTTTTCAGGCAGAATAACATGGTCAAGCCGAACAAAAGCCTTTGAGAAGTCTGTATAAACTACGTCGACTTGTCCTCCATTGACCAAACTTTCTGAAATAAATTGAGTAATTGAAACTAAATTGGTAATGGTTGAACTCCCTGGAAAGAATCTATGTTGGCTTTAGGTTATGAAAACTTTAACGTGATTAAATATAATATCATACAGCCCAATTTCAAAAACCTTTGAAAAGTTGTTCAATATTACCACAAGTCTGTAATTTTCAATGAGGCTCTTATCACCCTTTCTGAATACGGGATATATTGTAGACTTCTTCCAGATTTGTGGAAAAGACGATGATCTTAAACACAGATTGAAAAGAATCGTGAGAGGCTTGGACAAGACAGCTGCGCAATCTCGAATAAAAAAAGCTGGTAGACTGTCAGTTCCAGCGGTCGATTTAGGTTTAAGTTTCTTTAAGGCACTGATCACGTCCCTTTCCTGTATGGTGTTAACAATTAGAGATGAGAGAGAGAGATATGTGAGTAGTTATCAGGAGCGTTGTTCTGAAACATAGAGGAATCAACATATGCTGACTGGAAGAACTCTCCTCCTGAGGAGAAGTATGCAATTCGTTTTCAAAATACATGTTGATGGGAATACTAGTTGTCCTCCTTTTCTCGTTTAGAAAAGACCAAAATTTATTTGGGTTCATAGAGAAATCCCTTTCGGCCTCAGTAACATAATTTCTATAAGCAGCCCCATATAACCCCAAGTACATATAGAGGAATAAATTTTAAAAAAATTTGCTAATCTGAACTAACGTTGTTTAATAACCTAAGGAAGCTGCTTATAGAAGTGGGGGCGCGAATCAAGGGCGGCGCCAATCGACAACCCAGAGGGGAGCTCTTGAAGAAAAAGAAACCGCTTCTAATGAAACTTTAAAATTTTAGATACGTTCCAATATAAGAAACTTAAAATCGATGTCCCGAATGGGGGTGAGATTTTTCACAAAAACAAACTCTTTCATACAATGGAATGTAATAATTTTTCTTCAAATAATTCTCATCACGAGGCACGGGGGTAGATTATTAGCCTTTTCCCTGCTCTTATGTAGATTATAACGCCCCATAGAAACAGAGCGTTTTTTATTGGGAACCATTTTTTGTGAAAAATGTTCACCCCCGGTCGTTCATTTTTAGGATTTCAAAGTTCCACTATGGGAAAGGATTCTTTTTTTTTGAAAAACCTCTCACTTCCTCTCCCTCTCGTTATTGATTTTTAAAGGCCGTGTAAGTTTTTAGAGTTCAACTACAGAAAAGGTGTTTTTTGTGAAAAATTTACATAAAACTTAATATCATTAAAAACATTTTATTAAGATATTTTTAAAAAAATCAGTAAACTGCAAATTGCCCAGGTACTTCAGCAAGCAACAAGCGTAAAATATTTCGGATGCTGTCTAAAAAAATTAAAGACGGATTACCACGTCTAATGTGATTTCTTATTATGATGTATTTTATTTGAACTTATTTTTAAAACAATGATTATTTACGTGTCAAGTTCGGTAGGAGGTATTTTGCAGTAGGAGCAAACATGTTCCAAAATGACGCTATAGATCTTATTATTATTGCATTGAGACGTTTTGGCACATCGTTCATAGGTAACTTTTTAGACAGTTTGTTATTTATTCATAAATATGTATATAGTATTATCTTCATGTAACTAAAATATTAATTCATTCAAATTATTCAGAACTATTCAATTACAAATACTACATTAAACGGCTTTTAAAGGTACCAAACAAATGGAAATTAATAATGCATTGTGGAGTTTTCAAAGTAAATGTACCAAGTCGTAAACAATGCCTAGATTAAACAATAGTTCGTTGATTTTATAAGTTAAGTCGTTTACTTTGAAACAATTTAAGACTAATACCTTGGGAATAAATAATATAAGAATAATTACAAACTATATACCAACATGTCTGACCCTGGGTGGTACTATATAGACTAGAAATTACATATTTTCCATTTTCTTTTACGTATTATTTACCATATTTTTAAAAACTAGAAACCAACAATTTTTCTCCTTAAGAAAATATGAACGAAATATGTATTATTCATAAGAAAAACCTCAATTTTTTTTTGAGGGAAATGCCTTTGGTAAAATACAGAAATTGCAGTGTTTTTTTTCTATCAAGCCAAAGAGATATTCAGCAAAATCAAATGTTCTTGGTATAACTGTAAAAGTCTAGCAAATAAAACAAAAAAATAGAGGGTGCTCGCAATTTTGACCCTAATATTCCTAATTTCTGTTTCTAGAAAATAACATATGTACTGTATTTTACTTATTCTAAATACGCACTTCATTATATTTTATTGTGTGGCGATTGTCAGTCTGTTGACACGATAACTCCTGAACGAAATGTGACATCAGTATATATAATATATATATATATATATATATATATATATATATATATATATATATATATATATATATATATATATATATATATATATATATATATATGTATATATATATATATATATATATATATATATATATATATATATATAATATAATAAATATTGCAGAAATAATAATCTACCCACACATCACAAAAAAGGCTTATTTTTAATTATAAATAGAAAGGTTTTTTCAACATACGTAATTTTTTTATTTCTATCGTTCACATTTGAAATTTATTCTTTAATGTGCACGTATTTCGTTAGCGGAGAGTGTTATTTGATGTGATTCTAAAAGAGGTGATTGCAGTTTTTAATCATTAAATACTTTTTTGATTAACTAACCTAGGTAACATTCCAAAAAATTTTTCTTTTTTAGTTTAAAATTTTTCTTTTTTAGTTTAAAATAATAAACAGCGAAGTTACACAGAGTATCAATAATTTACTATAAGTGGGATAAGCATGACAGTTTAGCAAAGAAAGCACCTAAAATAAACAGTTATGTTGTTATTACTATTTTAAATTGTTATGGTAACGTAGTAGATACTTTTAGATTTTAAACGCATTCACTGGCAACTAATCTTTAAATAGTAACAAATATGCGTAGCTAATTAAAATTAATTCAACAGGAATCTTCAATTTAATGTGCGACTATTATGCAAAAAACGTAATTTAAGGGAAAAAAATTAGCCATAAAAACAGAAAAGGAATAGAATAGAAAAGATACTATAGGTTCTCCAAAATTTGAAGAATTATATTATGTTTTAAATCCTTCTTCTGTACAGTGCTGTCGCTATAACCTTGATCATTTCTAATCGTGTTGCTTGTAATAATGTCTTAGAATTGCTGTCATTTTTGTTGCTGATTTTTTCGTATTTAATGTCGACAACAACTAAATCTTGGCCTTTATCCAAACATTGATAAATCTACTTGCTTTTCTAGTTCACGTCAGTTTCGAACAATCTCAGATTATTTCTGTTATTCAATATAAGTATCGTACGCAAATGTTAAAAATATTCGAAATCCGCCCAAGATGTGGAGTAAATGATGTAAGTTTGCTCTTCGCTAATCTAAACCGAATAAAAAATAATTTTTTCAATTTAACGAAATTACATATTTCGGCTATTTGATACTTTTGTTTTTGACAAAATGGTGACGGTATTAGTATTAGCTTCGCTATGGATTTTCAAAATCTACACTTGCACAACTTATTTGGTGTACAAATCAGTTTATCCATTAGTTTTTTTATGATTTCTTCAAAATTAAACCTTTATGTAAAGTTGTTATGTCTTGAACTTTTGTCTTGAACATAATTCAAGAACTACTTAACCGATTTAGCCTAAAATATTATGACAATCAATTAATATATATTCATGTGGAGTCTCGCGCGAGCTGATTTCAGAAGAGATAATTAATTATTTATTGTTAAAAAAAATTCCGAAGGGAAATGATCGAATATGCATAACAAAGAGAACAACAATAATTTGTAGCTTGATCGTTGGAAGAATTTAAGAATAGTCTTTTCATTTCAATTATTTATCTAGATGCTAAGAATGTACATCTTATAATTTTGAATCATAAAAAGCGAGGAGAGTAACATCTTACTACCGTTTTTAGCAACACATCATGGAAAATTATTTACAATTATGAGTAGTTACATAAAACTGTGTTTTAACTTTTGTTAATTAGAAGATGTCGTCATTAATGCCAACATAAACTAATTAAAACTATCCTAGCTTTATTTGGCCATTATTAATAATTCTTGACCTAGTACCACCAAATTTATAAAGAAATAATATACAGAGTGCCCCATATGTATGGAAGAGTGATTCCACAGCATTTATTAATCAGTGTATCAAAAAAATGTTTAAATAAAAGTTTTAGGGTGTTATACGGCGCATATGCCGATGTTGACAATAACATGTTTTGAAGTGTCAGTCCGAAGAAATGGAAAGCCCTGTACATTATTTTATCTTTGAGTCCTACTAAAAATTTTAGATATTATTTGTCTAACATACCATATGTCTAAACTGAACTGTTTTAGAATTATTGTCATTTGAAATTTAAAATAAAAAAAGACAAAAAACTATTAAGGTTTATTTTTAAGGTAACAATTGCTCAAAATGTCTACCGTTTACAGCGAGGCAATGACCCAATCTATCATAAACAGCCTGAACAGAGTTTTGCAGAGAATCCGTGGTGATCTGTGCTACTTCATATTGAAATCTTTGTTGTAAATCTTCTACAGTTTCAGGTCGACTTCGGGATTCCTTGCAGGCCATTCGCTCAAATTGCAGTTTCACAAAATGCAGCAATAAATGTTTTCGTCAATTAATCATTTTTTGCCGCGTTAAGTCGTTACCTGACAGTAAATGTTTGACGCAAGCCAGCTTATAAATTTCAAATATCAATATTTCCAAAACAGTTCAATTTAGACATATGGTATGTTAGACAAATAAAATCTAGAATTTTTTGTAGGACTCAAAAATAGAATAATATACAGGGTTTTCCATTTAAATAAATTTAAGATGGCGTAATTTCTTCTAGGTGACAGTTCAAAACATTTTATTGTCAACGTTAGCATATGCGCCATATAACACCCTATAACTTTTATTTAAACATTTTTTTTGATACACTGATTAATAAATGCTGTAGAATCATTATTCTATACATATGGGGCACCCTGTATTTCATAACCAATAGGTGTTGAAAATAATACTTTTCATATGGGAATAATACGATAGCGTCCGGGCTGACGACAGGCTAGCTAGTTTTACTGAGAAGGAACATTATTTTTCTGTCGTCTGTTCTCGGGTTAGCGACTTTATAGTTTTGGGGTTGAGTCCACACCTGGAAAATTCGACTGTTAAGGAGGATTTATTGTTTTGAGGCAGGATTTCCGATTTTTTTTTTTTTGACCCTCTGCGGTCATCCATATTTTTTTAATTGGGTAGAGTTTCGTTATACGGGAAAATATATTTTTTAGAGAGATTCCCCCACCACTCTCATGTTTTTTTTTTAAGGTCTACTAAACTGTCTCGAATTTTAAACTTTTATTCTAAGGGCCTTTAAAATTCCACTAAGAGAGAGGCCTTTCAAGAGTTATATTTTTTTTACTGTCCTGAGAAGGGCCTAGTATTTTTGAGAAGGGTGTGTTCTTCCCTGAAAATTCAAGGCCTCTGTCCGAACTTTAATTTTTTTTCTACATTCCTGAGTATCACAGAAGAGTATCATTAATCATATGAGTAACAAGTGCCTTACACATCTCCAGTTTACACATCAGTCACAAAAAAAGTATTTAAATGAAATGTAATAAAAGAAGAAACCTTTTTTTTCCTAAAATACTAAGCATAAATTTGTAAGCCAAGGTAAAGCCTTTAAAAAAAAACGAAAATATGAGTTTCTAATATACTTGAAAATACGTCAGGCTTTAGCTAATGTTGATATTCAGCTGGCGTGGCCTATTTTACATTACATTTCTATATGAAAATATAAGAATGTAAAACGGATTCAAGGCATTATGGTGGTATATATTTATTCAATACGTTCTTACTTTAACATGCATAATATAATAAATTTGCTTCTGTTCTACTATTCCATAAAAGGATATGGATGATTTATTTATTTGTTTTGCAGGGTGAGCAGGTTTATTTCCAATATAAATTTAACATTAATATGTATAAAAGTAAAACAGTTATGGTAAATATCTCTTATAGCCTGTCCCAAAATATAAGATTTTTGCCATTTTAAGTGGGCAATATAAAAATTCTGACCTTTTTAGTGTTCCGTACGGAACACTTATAAGATCACTTCGGTGTCTGTCTGTCGGTCTGTCTGTCTGTCACACCCGATTTTCTCCGAAACTATTTGACATAGAAAGTTGAAATTTGGTAATAATATAGGAATTGATGGCCTCATCAGAGCCATGTAGTTTTAAAAGTTAAATTTTGACTTAAGGGGTTAGTTTTCAAGGTCATCAGATTTCAGTAAAGACTGGAAACAAACTTTGTTGAAAACTCATTTGGGGTGTGTTTTGTGAAGTCACTGATAATTTTATACATCTGTAACAAAAATTTTTATTTTAAAAGCAATCAACGTACGGAACACTAATTGCGCAGGTTCAACTTGCACTTGACCGGTTATTTTATGATAGGTTGCAGAGATGGACCTAGAAATTTTATTCATTAATTCAAATAAATAAAATTATAAGTGTTTTTGGAGATGTTTATTGATAGACGCATGAAAAAACAAATGGATAAGAAGTACAAATATACAGTTTGAATGAATGGGGTTTACAAGAGGGGATATATTGTATAAATAAAAATATATTTTAACTTAAGCCTAATTCGATTTCACTATCACTGTCATCAGCTGAGGTAATTATCAGTGGATTTATATTATTTACATAAACATATGAATCTTCAACTTTAACAACGTGCTGAATGGAATTCTTGCAGCTTTCACAAGGTATATCATTTATAACTTTTTTTACTAATTCAACCACTGACACGCATAAAGTAGGAGAAACATTTTGTGCCATTATTTTTGATTTAACTTGATGCCAAATATGATCAATTAGATTAAAAACACAATAATACGGAGGAAGCTGCAAAACAGTGTGTCCCATTTTCTCAGCTATACTATCACAAACATATTTCTTTTTTAATTTATAGCCTTCAAAACATCCAAAAGATCACTTTTTTTTATAACTAAAGTCAAAATAAATGTCATTTTCTAACATATACTCCTGTATTTCCGATTTGGTGTTGGCTGCATCAGGAACCTTATTTAGTAGGCGACTATGGTAACTTGCATTGTCCATAACTATAACACTTTGTTCGGGAACATTTGGCAAAATGGAATTTTGAAACCAATTTTCAAAAACTTCTGCGGTTATGTTTTCGTGATAGTCCAAACTAGAATCTTTTATGTTTTTTGCAGATAATAGTAAACAATTTGAAACCCAGCTCTTTTCAGATCCAGCATGCAAAATGGTTATTCGTTTACCTTTATTTCAAGGTGTGTTAGTCTGACATTTTGTACTGCTGTCAACCCACCCTTTTTGCACAGTGGCATGGGTATTGAACCATGTTTCGTCAAGGTAAATTTTTGGCCAATTCTCTGATCGATACTTTTTAATTTCTTGTAAATGTCGCAAGATTCGTAATCTTGCCTGTTGTTGATTTTTCGGAACGTGAATCCCATTCTTAAGAGAATTCTGTGAAGGGTTGATCGGCCACGATGTATATTGGTCCCGTCCTGCACCAGTCTTAATTTTATTTTGTCTAGTGTCGGCACCAACTGCTCTTTATACATTCTTTGTATGAGGACGTCTTTTTCATATGATGCATTTGAAAATCTTTCCGTTTTTGCCTGTTCCTGAGTGATGGTTTCCCTACAATACCCTTAATCGTAGAAATTGTAGTTTTTGTTAGCTCACTGGTTTCTTGCAAAGCACTTTGTTTAATCAAATTTCTTTTTACCAAATTGTCGTAAACATTTTTCACTATTTGTTTAGCGTCAAGTGATAAATGTTGTCTCTTGCGATAGCCACTGTTGCAATTTTCCCACGGACGCCACATAATTAAAATAGAACCGTTACGTTGTAAATTGGAGGTAAAACTAAAAATAAAAATAATAAAAATTATCTTTCGAATCTTAATGGGGACCTGTGGTTATTAGGCCTATATTATCAAATACTTAAAGGGCTCCAAACCGGGTTGCCAGGTAGTAAATATATAGGTAAAAATAGATCCAATACGATTGCAGGTGCCAGTGAGGGTGGTATACAAATTAGGTAAAATAAAAATACGTTTATTGTAATACCTGGCAACTATGCACAAAACCGTAATAGGGTCGTTTATTGCCCCATTGAAAAAGCAAAAAGGCAGGTTCTTATATCTTGGGATTTCCTTTACTTATAAGTTTAACTACACTACTACAGTCATTGTAATTTATTTGCTTAAAATAAATTTAAAATATTAAGTAATTTTGGGCTAATTTTGGCCGAATTTCCGTACACCATGTTTTAGCGGTAGTGAAGTTGCATAATCTTTGGCTTGGTTTTATGCCATTGATAACTTTTGAAAAACTTTGTATTTCCTATATACTTAAAAATATTAATACCATAAATAGGAAACAACCCCTCTAATCTCCTCCCCCGTCTTTTTTTATCCCTCTCATGTTTTACTATAAATACTTATGCAAAATATGTGTTTATTAGCAACAAAAAAAAACAGGAAAACTTACCTTATTACTATTAAAACAATAATAGATTTATCGACCCGAACCTCTTTACCTCTTCGTCTCCCGCGTTATCGCTCAAAAGCTATAGACGTTATCCCCACATTAGTTATTATATATATATATATATATATATATATATATATATATATATATATATATATATATATATACACTATATATATATATATATATATATATATATATATATATATATATATATATATATTTATTTATTTATCTACGGGCAGACCCATTTTATACATAGTATTTACAGAAAAATTTCAATAATATAGTAAACTTATAACAATACAATACAATACAATAACAACACCAGTAATTATCATTTCAAAAACTCAGTGGACTGTCAACAGTTTTTCTTTTAAACGTTTTAAAGAGAGATTAAAAAAATCAAGATCCGCTTCACTGGCACCATTAGTGATTCTAGTGATCCGCGAGAATAGGCCATAGTTACATCTGTGGTACCTCGGGGCAAAGAGTACGTGGTCCCTTGTTGATCTTGGTGGGACATGAAAATTTATCAGACTCAAGAGATCAGAGCAGTCTATATGACCATTTACAAGTCGAAATAAGAAACATATATCAGCAACTTTCCTTCGTCTTGAAAGTGATTGCAGCTGAAGTCTTCGTAGCTGGTCCCCATAGGCAGTGATGTTCCACTTAAATTTGCAAGAGACATATCTAGCATACTTCCTCTGTACCCTTTCAACACCCTCAATATGCACAGCATACGATGGCGACCACACACATGACAGATACTCCAAAGAAGATCTCACCAAGGCCTTGTATAAAATATTCACGCTATCTACGGTCCGGAAATCCCTAGTATTCCTACAGACGAAGCCAAGGAGTTTAATACATTTGTTAGTAATAAAGTCATAATGAATATGAAAATCAAGCTTAGTGTCCAAATAAATACCCAAGTCACACAATGAGGAGACTCTTTCGAGAAGACAATTATTAATACTGTAATCATACAAAAGCGGAACTTTCACTCGAAAGAACGACATAATCTTACATTTTTGAATATTTAGTTTCATTTTGTTTCTCCTGCACCACTCACTCACCTTATCCAAGTCTCCCTGCAGTCTCATAGCATCGTCAACAGAATGAATTGCCGTAGACAATTTCAAGTCATCTGCAAAAAACAAGGGCCTTGAAGATAGAATCACCTTTCGTAGGTCGTTAATAAATATATTAAACAGCAACGGGCCCAGGTGGCTACCCTGCGGCACACCCGATGCAACAGACACCTCACTCGACACAAAGCCCTTCACTTTAACAAACTGTTTTCTGTATGTAAGGTAGCAGGTCAACCAATTCAGTAGTGCTCCACCAAACCCATAACCTCTTAACTTCCCTATCAGGATATCGTGGTTGACTGTGTCGAAGGCCTTGCTGAAATCCGTATAAACCACGTCAACCTGACCACCCGCCTCCATTACATCAATAGTACTTTGAACCAACAAGATTAAGTTTGTAGCCGTCGATCTGCCACCAACGAAACCGTGCTGTTCCGGAACCAAAAAAGGTTTTATGAATGGTTTTAATTTGTCGCAAACAATTTTTTCGAATACTTTTGGAATAGAACTTAGAATGGAAATAGGTCGATAATTTTTAGCGTCTGATTTGTCGCCGGACTTAAATACTGGAGTAATGAAGCTATATTTCCATTGGTCAGGAAAAACACCGCTCTCTAGGGACATTTTAAAAAGCATATGGAGGGGTTTGGCCAAAGCATAGACACAGTCAACTAAAAATCTGGGAGATATACCATCAGGACCCGGTCCCTTATTTATGTCAAGTTTAGAGACATAGTCAAACACCTCCCCCAGGGAGATCTCAACAGAGGAGAATGATCCACCACTATCCCCAACATCCTCAAGCCCAGGCTCACCACCGTCAGTATCCGACCTATAAACACCCTGAAAATGAGACTTAAAAATTTCCACAATAGTCTGTCCATCCGTCCCTGTTAGCTCGTCTAGATTTATTGAGGTAGGGGTGGACTTGCCCCCCTTTTTACTGTTAATGAAATTCCAAAATTGTTTGGTGTTATGCTTTAAATTTGTCTCAATATTTTTAACATACTGCAAGTAGCAGTTGCTCTTTAAGATATTGGATTGGGTTCTTAACTCCGAAAACTTCTGATAAGTTTCCCACCGACGGGTTTTTTTGTATTCTTTGTGACACAACTTCTTTTTTAAGATACGATCTTTAAGTTCATCAGAAAACCACTTCGGGAACTTCGGATTTTTGGAACGAACCACAGGGACATACAGACTAATACCAGCATACAAAACTTCATCGAAGGCAGACTTTGCAGTATTTACATCCGCAATACCACCCAAGACATATTCCCAGTCCACTGAGTGATAATAAATATTTAACATATTATAGTCCGCACGCTTAAAGTCATAGAAACTGAAATCATAGTGCAAACGCTCAGGATAGTCATTAAGCAGCACATCAACCACTAGGGAAGGATGGTGCCGGTCGCAGGGCAGCAGACTCTCCAGTGCCACCCGAACAGATGTTCTACTGTCTCGTGTTACCACCAGATCTAATTTCACACCATTCGCATTACTAATTTCGTTCAGAGAGAGAGAGAGAGAGAGAGAGAGAGAGAGAGAGAGAGAGAGAGAGAGAGAGAGAGAGAGAGAGAGAGTTATAGCGTCAACATATCGACAGACATTCCATGAGTAAGAGAAGTAATAGATGAAGTGACTTATGAAGTACTTTCTTTAAAAACATGTAGTTCTGAAATAAGTACTGATTTTGACTTTCTTAGGTAAGGAGAACATCTAACATCATTTATTGATTATTAATATATGGTTGATTACAGTATCATGAGTTTACATATTGGGTCTTAAGATATATACGTGTCAGGGACCTAACTAACCTAGCCCGACCCGTTGAAGCTGTGTGTTGTATACGAACAATGGGGCTTTGGTGATGATGCGGGGTCCTTGTTTTGGACAGTCTGGGGGCTGGATAAGTAAAGAGAAAGTAAATTTCCATAATATGAAAAAAATCATACAACATATCGACACCCACCGCTTTCAAATATTATATAGACCGACAGCCTGAGAGTTCGATAGACACCCCGATGAAAATGGGAATATACATTTTCGCGATCTAAGAACACTAAAACGTAAAGAAAAGCAAAAATCGCAGGGGGTAATTTTTTCCCTTTAGCAAGATACGCAAAAACAAAAATTTACCTACTATGCCAGAGGCCAATTTAACTATTTCTAAAATTTTTTTTAAGGGGTTACGCTACCTTGGTGCTAGGAAACATAGGCATAAAATAAAAATACAATTTAGCGCTTATATTGTATATATAATATAATTTTTATTTTCCATAAATACATTATGGCGAAGATATGAATATAGGACCCTCTTTTGAAATTCATTGCCAACGGTGGAATTTTTTTTCTCGGTCGAGAATCGTCCAAAAACTAAACAAATCATTTTTTTTGGTAAGACAGGTCATAGGTAAGTGGCCACATATGGAAAAAATGTTAATTTTTTTTTTGTAGAAGTGCCAGCCGTTCGAAAATAAACCCGGTTTTTCACAAAAATTTTGAGCTTTAAAAATTAATAAAAAATGAACGGTGCATCCAATCGACTAAACCTTATGTCAACTTCAAGATAATATTGTAAAGAATATGTGGTATAAATTTCGTCAAAGTCAGTTCAGCACATCTCGAGATATTTTGTCCACCAGTTTGAAAAAAGTAGTTTCGAGAAAAACGCAAAGGAAAAAGCACCGTATCCGCGTCTTGAAAGTATATAAATTTTTTTATATTACCTTCAATCTGTGATTCCATTTTGTAAAGCACGAAATATTCTTAAAATTATAAATAATAAATCTAACCAAGAAAAAATCACATTTTTGAAAATTTCAAGGTGGCATAACTCCTTAATCAACCTAATACTTTTGTTTACTTACTCGGTACCAGATCTTAGTCTCTTCTACATGCTATTTCTGTTACAATTCTGAAGAATGAAGAAGCAAGAACACTGAAAGAAGTCTATATTGATATATGTGCAACCATCTTTTTAACACTCTACCCCATTCCTTTCACTTTATATCTGGGGGCACGGCAGTGCCCCCGTCAAGTCGAGCAGAAAGCACAGCCGTACCATCTTTTTCCCCCCTCACAGCACTTTCAACCCCCCTGTAACTTCGTTGTGGATAAAGCTAGAAGCCTGAATTTTCAGTGACCAAGAGGACATACTATACTAGCTATATTCCTAAATTACCTACTATTTCTACCTTATAGTTTACGAACTATCGTCAGTCGAAGTTCTTTAATTTTGTCACTGACACACTCACCGATCATCAAAATTCTAAGATACTTCTAGCAGACACACAAACTTCAAATTTTGAATTTAGTTAGTGTTTAGCCTATAAAGGAAGGAAAAACTGAAACATCCCGAAATTTCGGTCCCGTTTTCTAAATTGTAGTCACTTAAGCCAAAAAAGAGGGTCAACCTCGGAATGAGAGATAATAAGCTGTAAACTTGTATAAACTTTTATTTTGGCATTCTAAAAGTTGTCTTAAAAGTCTCATAAAATCTCGTGTCCGCGTCTTAAGATATTCAAGGTCACAAAAATCGGTTTTTCGTAAATATCTCGCTTCTTATGGTTTCAATGATATTTGCATTTATTATAAAAATTGTAGAGCATAAAATTCTCTATAAATTTTGTTCTAAACATTTTTTTATACGCTTAACCGTTTTTGAGATAGAGCGCGGACAGCGCGCAGTGCTTAGCCATACATAGCATAATGCAAGGTCAACTGTGAGTCCCGGTAAATAATACGTCGTATAAAGTTAATTAAGCACTAAAAAATCCATAATTATGAATAATTTGTATTATTTATTAATTAATATATTATATTTAATAATATTTTTCATTTATCAAATATATTCGTTTAATAATACTTACCTACGTCGTGCAATTAAAAAATTGTTAAGTGAAATACTTTAAGTATATTTTAATTATAAAAAAGTATGAAGATGATGTTTCCATGACAGCAAGGCAAGAAGATAATATAGTTATTAAAATGGAAGCAAAAGTCATGTTAAGTCGAAATATTGACGTGAGTCTTGGCTTAGTCAACGATTCTATCGCTATAATACAAGGGGTAAAGGTTGCTCCTGAAATACCCATAAAATAAAAAAAATACATATTACATTTCATAATGAACATCTTTACGAGCTTGGTACAGTCAAAACTAAATTTGAAATTATTAATAGAGCTTGTGTTCATCGCGCACAGTTTCCGATATGTATAGCCTATGCTATTACCATACACAAAAGTCAGGGGCTAAGTCTAAACAGTGCACTGATGGCCATCGGTTCTTCAGTGTTTACATGCGGTCAAGCATACGTGACACTTTCGAGAGTGATAAGTCTGGGCGGATTACATCTAATTAATGTCGACTTCGGTAGTATCAAAGCTCAGGAGTCCGCAATAGTTGAATATAATAGACTTAGAAGCACTTATCGTCCAGACTTGTCAAAAATTGTTACATCATAGCCTTTGAGAAAAACCAATAGAGACAGGGAGTGGGCTTTAAGAAAATCCATAGCTGACGTACAAGAAATATTACCCCAGAAGAAAAAAAAAAAGGACTACCTACAAAAAGAAATGAGATCCCATCAAAAACATAAAATGTAAAAAATGCCCAATTTCGCAACGCAGTCCTTCCACCACAAAAAGTTGTGAGATCTCATGTAAAACCAAGTCAGTTATTTTAGTTAGTATTTTTGTCATAAATTGTTATCTAATTAGTTACCTACCAACATTTATAGTAACCGTATCAATATTAGACATCTTTATTTCTATAATAAATATAATGACTTGGCAATCGCACGGCAACATACTCACATAAGAATAACCTACTATTTAAAATACTTTATTCTTAAGTGCACTGTTTAGACTTACTTAGCAATCAAAATATTAGATTATTCTGATGTAATTATGTTGCCTTGCGATTGCCAAGTCATTATATTTATTATAGAAATAAAGATGTCTAATATTGATACGGTCACTATAAATGTTGGTAGGAAACTAATTAGATAATTTATGACAAAGTTATTGAATAGGTGCTTCCATAGATACTAACTAAAATAACTGACTTTGAATTGTTGTGGCTGTTACTTGATGGAAATTCATAACGAATGTAATGAAATACTGATTTTGTCAAATTTCTACTTTATTTAGTTTCACAGAAACTGTATGACGCGTTTCGCTATACTATAGCTTCGTCTGATACATATCATTTTGTATCAGACGAAGCTATAGTATAGCGAAACGCGTCATACAGTTTCTGTGAAACTAAATAAAGTGGAAATTTGACAAAATCAGTCTTTCATTACATAAAATAACTGACTTGGTTTTACATGAGATCTCACAACTTTTTGTGGTGGAAGGACTGCGTTGCGAGCCTTGACATTTTTTTACACTTTATGTTTTTGATGGGATATCTTTTACTATAAATGATAAGTTAAATTTTTTAAAAATATACTAACCAAAAATTAAGCCAGGTACTTACGGAACGTTCCGTAGTTTATAGTCAAATAACCTAACGAAGGATTTACGGTCATAGTAACAATTTCTGAAGTAGTGGTTAAAAACAGATCAAAAAGACTGGCGAACTCTCTGTCATGATCAGGAATCTGTGTTCGTTCATTGATAAGCTGAGTAAAGCAACAACTGATTGAAAATAATTAGGTTTTACGGCTTCGTTTATCTCTCGTATTTGAATACTTACGCCAGTTGACATCACAGGCGCACAGGATGGCAATTTCGGCACCCGGATAATTAATCTGTAAATGACCGATAGTGTCTGCACGAGGAGCGAGAAGTGTTGTAGGGTTACTATCATTTAGTGGTCGACAGAGACAATAAAGAAACCTTGTGGTTTATTGGGTTGTTATCTTTAACCACATAACATCAAAATTTGGTGGTCCAGAGCTTCCTCTTGTTGACAAAAAGTTAGATTCGAAAGTTATGCCTGAATCGAGATTAGAAGTCGTACCCAAGATAGAGAAAGTTGACTGTTCTGGTAAATGAACTGATCTTAGTTTCACAGAAAGTGGATAGATCAGGCATATTTGATTGCCCACGTCTACTTTAAAATTATGACCTCCGCATGTTGACGCACCCGAACCATCCTCTACCCGCAAGTTCGAACGGAGTATTGTTTTACCTCTAGAATTTTGTAATTCTGGGAGTTTCATCATGCTATTCTTTTCCCTCACGAGATTCGGAACATCGGCATAGCCATGAAACGTTGTGCAACTTCACGCAGGCTATTGCGATGGTACCACACCGGACCTGCCTGGTAGGATCTATGCATCTACCATCTGGTTTGTTTTTTTAGCATGTTTTTTAGCATATGCAGAACGTACCGGGGGGGTGATCTTCTGTCCCGCATCCCCAGGGGGTAAAACAGAAAGTTTGTATTTGCCAAAACAATATCCTAGATTTTTGTAAGTGGCCCAGTCAAATGCCAATTAACGGACTTAGTGAATCCCCAGAAATAATATTCTTGACACTAATACATATACATTGCTGATACCCAATTTAAGGAAGTGAAGGGTTCTCCAGATCAGAATTGGATATTCAACGCGTTTGATTAATTTAGGAACTATTAAACATTGAAGCAGCTGCAAAAGTTGATGAGATAACGTACCCTCTCGATAATGGCTTTTGAATTGATCGATCATTTGGATTCTATGTCTATGGTACTGGTTAGTTTTTTTTTTCACTTGTAGTTGTTGTTACCACTTAGCCCATGGGCTACGTAGTTTTTGGTTCACTAAACAGCCTTTCTAACCTCTTTCGTTATGATTGCTGGACTTGCTTTTTGTGCACAGTAGGTTTTAGAATCGGACAGTGCTAGTATCTTCTTTTAGTGGTCTCGAAAAATCTTTCACTCGTTCGAGGTTCCAGTATTCCCTGATCGATCTTCTAACGTAACTGTTATTTCGAAAATTCGTAGCTTAGGGTTGACAAATGATAACACGGTCTAGATCTTTCTTGTATTATGATTTACTATATATTATGCAGCTTCTTTATATAATCCCCAAGTACAGTTGTTGGTTTGTTATTCTCAAAAGGGTTAAGCTTACTTTTGGGTTCGTTGGTCCATCTCAAGTATCCATGTCCACAACAGAACTAAACGGCATCGGTAGAAAAAGCGATTTAAGCTCATTTGAGGCCTGTAAGCCAAGAATATTATTATTATTATTATTATTGTTCTTCTTTCTCACATTTAGTCAATGTGGTTTGATGTTTGGCTGACGGGCTTAAGCCGAGTCAGCACAAATGCTATTATCATTGTGTATTTAGGAATCACTTGACAATGTTACATGTTTTCAAAATCACTGACTTCTGAATGTTTTTGTGTATGTATGTGTTAAGTTCTAATTGTGCTA
The DNA here is from genome assembly GCA_019049505.1 of Pachyrhynchus sulphureomaculatus. NCBI lineage: Eukaryota > Metazoa > Arthropoda > Insecta > Coleoptera > Curculionidae > Pachyrhynchus > Pachyrhynchus sulphureomaculatus. The sequence continues at coordinate 114,781,492 of CM032447.1, forward strand.
AGTGTGGTGTGAATGTTATTGGTGTAAGGCCTGTGGCTGATATGACGAGGGGGTCAATGAACTTTTTCTTGTTTCCATAGCCTTTATATTTCTGTTGCAAGGTCTGTGTATTTGGAAATGTTTTCTGTGTATTTCGTTTGGATGTTTGTGTCGTTGAGGACAGCCATGTCAATTAGATAGGTGACTTTTCCTTTTTTTGTATTGAAAAGTAATATCGGGTCTATTGGCGGGGACTCTTTTGTCTGTATGGATACTGATGTCCCAGTAGAGCTTGTACTCTTTATTTTCAAGTATGGATGTTGGTGTTTATTTGTAGTAGGGATCTGTGTTTTCTATGAGTTAATATGTTGTGGTTAGTGCTTGGTGAACTACTTTTGCCGACGAGTCATGTCTGGCTGTGCATTCCGTTCCGGCTAATATTTTACATCCGCTTGTTATGTGTTCGACCGTTTCTTTATGCTGGTGACATTTCCTATATCTGTCTTCTGTAATAGTTGGGTACTTGATGATATGCTTTTGATAGTTTCTGGTTAATATGACTTTAACCTGGATGGCAAGTAAGAAACTTTCTGTTTCAGGGAATAGCTGCCAATCCTGTAACCAGGTGTATGATTGTTTTTTATTTACGTGGTCTTGTTCTATGTTGTGTCTGGGTTTTCCGTGGAGTATTTTTTCGTGTTCATCTTTTCCTGTTATAATTGGGTGTAACTGTGTGTGTCTGCTGGGTGGTCTGCCCGGGATAAGTCGAGAGGTGTGTAGTTTTTGTCTACTTTCACTGTTGCTGTGTAGAGGCTGGTTTGCTTGGCGTGAAAGAATTTCCTAAGTGCGTGTATTTGTGTATAACGATCTTATATCTATGATTCCTCTTCCTTCTGCCTTCCTCTCGATCTGTTATTATTATTATTATTAGTATTAATCTTATTATTTCGAGTGTCTTTATTATTAATAATAATTTTCTTAATGTTATTCTCTTGTTTTTAAATAAAAGCATCGTATAAGCTTCAGACACCCTATAATCTATAACTGCTTTAATATAATGTATACTAAATAGCAACGTATTACACGCAAATACTAGTCTTATTCTTATTGAAGAACTAATGTGTACAATACACAAACATTCTGCACATGACCACACAAAGATATGCTTTCATTTAAAACGTATATTTTATATCTTTTTTATTTGCATGTTGTAAATAAGTATCAGTGTTAATTTCTTTATTTGCAAATGGTTACCAGTAAAGATGTTAGGTGTGTTTGGCAAATAAAAACTTTTACAATGTCTTTATTGTTAAATTTAATCTTTTTCTGGCAGCTGAAGGAAGTGGTCAAAGGTAATGTCTTATTAAACATACAGTTACAAGGAAGTAGTGGATATACTAATATTTAAGAATACGCTCTTTTTTGAGAATTTTAAGTCAAATAACAGGTGCTTGGCTTTTGATTGTATATTTAGTCCCAATAAATGTTCGATTACTTGCTCGTACAAAAGCTTCTAATTGAGATTACAAAAATAAATTAATATTATCCTTTAAATACTTACTCAATAATATCAGTAAATAAAAAACCTGCCAAGTACAAGTTGGACTTGCACAATTAATATTCCGTACTGTGATTACCTTTAAAATAAAATTTTTTGTTACGGAAATATAAAATGAACGGTGACTTTACAAAACACACCCCTAATGAGTTTTCAATAAAAAAATTAAGAGCCCAGATTACAAACATATCTAGTCAGATACTGACTCAGCATGCTGATCAGACCAACCAGAATAAGACAAAATGTTCCATGTGACATGTATACATCTTAATTACGGTGTTCTGGAGCCGAATCAAATAAAAATATAGGATGGTTAGAAAATTTTGATAGATTTTGATTCTAGCACGTATTAAGAATATTTCAAGCCATTATAGAAAAAAATCTGCTATGTGCGTTTTTTAAGCAAAAAAAAACATTTTTTAATATTTTTGCTAGTGTAAAAAAAAAAGAAATTCCGCTGCGGCTAGTTTATATAATTTTCGTATTAAAACAATTCCGAAATGTTTTCTCCCAGCTTATATTAAAAATTATTATGTCTGAAGCAAACGTCCATGGAATTTTTTTTTTTTAAATATTGTTTAACCCATATGCAATTTAATTTAAAAATATTATAAGAAAATCCAAAAATATCGCGAAAATTTATCGATTGCGTATGGGTTAAATAATATTTTTAAAAAATTATAGAAGTTTAAATTAGATATTAAACTTTGAAATAAAAATTAGGAAAAAATTTCACGTTTTCTTTTTTTATGAACATTAGCCTACAAAAAGGTAACAAACAAAAATTACGCAAAAGCGACATATCAGCTCAAAGTAAAAATAAGAAAACCAGGACTATAATCGTTTGTATTAATATGTACGTCATTGTCAGTTGAAAAAGTATAATATCGCCAATAGTCAAAAATACTCCTTCCACTCATCAACTCCCGCCAGCAACCTTAATAATCACTGATTTATTTTCTTATGCTTGCAAGTTAATTGATACTTTATTTTAAAATAAAAAAAGGATGTATGAAGAAAAAATATATTATTATCAGTCATGTAAAGGTGCACGTACAGGGTGGTCCAAATTAGACACTTTTAAAGGTAAAACCCTTTATCTAAAGGAGATAGACGAGAACAATTTTTATGATAAACTCAATGGTGAAAACCGCATATCGATATCTAGTACCTTTTCAGATATACAGGGTGTTTTTCAAAAATCTGCATTTTGGAAAAATGTTTGTAATTCTTTTCCTATTGAAAATTTTTGATTTCTGATTTCTGTAAAAATATTCTCAAAGCACTTTTTCACGTGGATTTTAGCAGTGTAAGTTACATTTTTTTACAACTAATATTTTAATAGTTATTAACGCAAAAATATATATTTTAAACGGGATACCTTGTATATTTTTCCTTATCCGAATAAAGCTTTAAATTACCATTCTAAAAATATAGCACACTTTATATTTTGCTTAAATTTACTTCTAAATATAAAGGTTTTCAGGTTTTACGCGAGTTTTAAATGCACATTTTGTGCACTAGGCTTTGGACGAAGCGGCAATATCAATTGTTTACCGATAGCAGACAATCGTAAAAAAAAAATTCCCAGGAGTAACTCTAAGAGTCATAACTACAATGAAATTTACTAAATGCTATAGTAGTTTAAACTATATAGAAAATAAAACAAAAAAAGAATAAAACAATTTATTCCGAGTAGAGCAAACTAAAACAAAACAATTTTCTATAACAGATGTTCGAAATGTCGACCAGTTTCATTTACACATAGGCGGCACCTTTTCTGGACACTTCTTACCGAGTTGATTAGTTCAAAAGGAGTGAGAGCTGCAAAACTTTGTATCATTGTGACTTCTAACTCTTGCCTGGTGTTTGTCGGCAATTTAAAAATTAAGTTTTTCAATCTTCCCCAGAGATACAAGTCCATGGGTGTTTAATCCGGTGACCTTGCCGGCCAACGGTTCGGACCTTGGTTGACCATCAAGTTATTGTCGAAATTGGCCGATAAAAAATTACTGATAACTGCAGTATTATGAGGGGGTGCCCCGACGTGTTGAAAAAAATATATTTCTAAGGTTCATTAACGTCAGTTCATCAACAAGAGATTCTATTTGCTGCCCACACATTAAATCCAAATTTGCCTTGATTTCTTTGCTCCACAGCTAAATGAGGATTTTCTTGTGCCCACGTATAGGAATTGTAACGGTTAAAAATATCTGCATTGCTTACATAAGCTTCGTCTGTCCAAATGCAATTTAATGAAAAATTGGGAGCATGGTTACAATTCTCCAGAAACCATTGGAAAAAATCCATATGTCGTTGAAAATCTTCGTCTCTAAAGTGATGAACGTTTCTTGTCCAATATGGTCTGAATTTGTGCTTCTTCAAAGTATGACTTACTTTAGTTCTTGGTAGTTCAGTCGATTCTTTTAACTGTCAGGTTGAAGTGTTGAGATTATTTTCGATAGTTCCTAAAACTACTATTTCTTCTAACTCCTTATCCCTGTTTGATGCATAATTTTTGGGTCGTTTCTTCCGGTTTGTATGAAACACACTATCATATCCCATTTTTCGTAATTTTCAAATTTCATTGCGATTTATTTGACAATTCAATAACTGATCCTGAAGTAAAATTAGACAACTACGAGTAAACAATTGAATTAAACCATATGGCGGCTCCGTCCAAAGCCTACTTCATAAAATGTGAAGTAGATTTAAGCAAAATATAAAGTGGGCTATATTGTTAGAAAGGTAATTTAAAGCTCTATTCGGGCAAGCAAAAATATACAGGGTATCCCATTTAAAAAATATATTTTTGCGTTAATAACTATTAAAATATCAGTTGTAAAAAAATGTAACTTATACTGTTGAAATCCACGTGAAAAAGTGCTTTGAGAATATTTTTACAGAAAAATTTTTAATAGGAAAAGAATTACAAACATTTGCAAATGCAGATTTTTGAAACACACCCTGTATATCTGAAACGGTACTAGATATCGATATGCAGTTTTCACCATTGAGTTTATCATAAAAATTGAGTCTCAGACACCGACATCAGTTTTCGTCTATCCCCTTTAGATAAAGGGGTTACCTTTAAAAGTGTCCAATTTGGACCACCCTGTACATTTATAACATATCGAAAAGTAAAATTTAATTTTATATTTATGCTAATAAAAAGTAAAAATTTTGAAATGTATATTATTTAAGTATTGATAATATTATCTATAAATTACACGTAGGTACTATAAACTACACTCTACATATGTTTGAAAAATAAGAAAAAAAAGTATTTATTGTGAGTATCAAAATAATATTTTTCGTAATATTAATAAGAATTTTTAAATAATAAATAGTATCTTTCGAAAAATAAAACCAGCTGAAAAGTATTTTCTTGCGTTTACATATGCAAGCTATTATACTCACACAAAGCTTTTAATAAATGTGTTGCATACTCAGGATGAATTTTTAACACCTTGTAACGTTCACAGACGTTACTAAAGTCACTATTTGCAGACTCTACTGCCTGTTCACTGAAGTATGCCAGGCTTTCATTGATTTGTAAGCAAAACTCCAATACATGGTAGAAAATTGCGTGTATCTTAGGATGAAATAAACAAATGTTATATTATTGTACTAGTATAGCGTAAGAAACTAAATCAGTATTTATTTAGCTTGCAGGCGGCGAGGGAGTTAATGAGTGGAAGGAGTACTTTTGACTATAGACGATATTAAACTTTTTCAACTGATAATGACGTACGTATAATATTAATAGAAACGATTATAGTGGTGATATTTTTACTTTGACTAAATGAGATGTCGCTTCTAGCATGGATTAAATAAACAATATTTAAAATTTTTTTTTCTTCATAGAAGTTTACATCAGACCTAATACTTTTAAATATAAGCTGGGAAAAAGAATGGTTTTGTTTTAATACGAAAATTATATATACTAGCCTCAGCGGAATTTATTCATTTTTTAAAATTAGTAAAAATATTTAAAAATGCTTTTTTTGCTTTAAAAAAAGCGCTTAGCGGATTTTTTTCTATAACGGCTTAAAATATTTCTAATATCTGCCAGAATCAAAATCGGTCTAACTTTTGGAACCACACCATATTTTTATTTGATTCGTTTTTTTTTTTTTCTTGGTCAATAATGTATAATAGTCATAATAACTCAGCTACCTAATAGTCAATCAATCAATTTAGAATCCAGTGGTAACAGTATAAAACAAATATTTACTACCTAAATATTTATTCACTTATGAACAAGTCATAAGTCATCCGACCAAGTGTTCCGTACGGAACACTAAAAACGGAGGACAGCTTGTGCCTTGAGAACCCTTTTCAATCTTTGCAAGGTCTAATGAACATTATTAACCGATAATTTAATCTCACTGAATTTTTCGCTTATAATTGGATTATGCTTGGGCCGAGCTTTTTTAAAATTGAGTCCGTTATTCTTTACAAGTTATGAGATTCTAGTCCCATTTAAACCATACTACAAATTATGTCAGTTAGTTACATATGGCAATAATCTAAATATTTTTCAGAAATTGAGACGTATTACTACTTAATATATAGTGGGAAACTTGGGTTTTAATTTTATGTCTGTGGAAATATGACTGAGTGAAGCATTCATATTTAAAATATTTCTTAAATTCTTTTCAAAATCATAAGAATACACTCTAATATTTTGATGTATACAGTTTTGTATGAGGATTTTTCATTTATAAACATAATTTTTCAGTGGTTGTCGTTTCTGTATCACTGAATGCATTTTTACCTTTTGTATATTTTCTGTCACGAACATTGCCTTGTAGTGCTTCACAAAATTTCACAACATGCATAATATTTTTCTGGATGCTATCTTTATTTTTTGTTCATTGGTAAATAAATTTCCTCGACATTTTTAACGATTTTAATAACTCGAAAAGACTGGCAGAAATTTGCGGTTTTCTTTTATACTCTATTCTATAATTACTCTACTACACACTGAGACCAACTCAATGATTTCTGATTTTTCGGAATTTGCTCATATCGTGTCACCATGTAAATCACACGTCACTCTCTAGTTTAGTTTAAATTATGGAAACTCAATTTATGTATGGGTATAACGTTACACAATCATCACTCACCACTATATCAAACATACTATCTACTCTAGCATCATCAGAAGCGATATTTGGTAAGCCAACCATTGCTCCTGATGATGTTAAATTCACGTAATAGGTATAATATTAATATAATTTTGACCAGAGATGAATCTCACACATTGTAGAGTAAATGGTTTTCTAGAAAGAGTAGATTTTAGCTACTTTATATTATTTAAGAACCAAAGAATATAGGTAGGGTTTACTAGTCAACTATTAGATACAGAACGATAAAAAAAACATGCTTTTGATATTTGTGACATATAGACATAACTCATGTAATTATTTAAATTATATTTTTTTGTGAACAAAACTCTATATTATCGTTATAAAAGTTAGGTTCCTATATAGAGTGAATAGGTCACTAAAGATACACCAAATTGCCACTATATTAACGTTAACTTTGACGGAAAACTTTTACAGGTTACAGAGCTTATAGGAGTAATTCTTTAGACTTCTCCTATGTCGATTTCGTGCTAGATTCCAAAGAAGTCAGTTCTCTGAACAAGCTCTGAAAAAGCCGGCACAGGAGAAATCCAAAAGAATTATACCGTTATATTGATATTATTCACGTTAAGGAACACCATTGAATACAGATATATTATCGTAATGGCAAATCACTTCCGGTTGACTGCCAACAACTAAAAAAGTTTGTTTTGTTTTTTTGAATGTTCTAACTTTCCTTTATAAATATTATTTCAATAGACGATAATATTAATATGAAGTTCCAGTTTTGAACTGAAGCAGTGCTTTGATATTCTTGAAAACTATGACTATTAAAATAAAAATAAGAATAATGTAATGGTAAGTAAGGTTAAAATATAGGAAGTTTTTTGGCTCACCAACTACTCTGCCAAACTCTTTATTAAATACACCTCTGTATATATATATATATATATATATATATATATATATATATATATATATATATATATATATATATATATATATATAGGCTCTCTATATATTATATTATTTCGTTAACGACGACCTTATGACCTTTACTCTTGGAGGTTAGAACTCAGAATGAGCGCGGGAAACTACCGGTGTCAAACCGCCGTCAAAGAAGGCCAAGGTGAGATTATCGGCCAAAGTCATGGCCACAGTGTTTTCGGATGCGTGCGGCATTATCTACGTTGATTACCTTGAAAAGGGTAAAACGATCAATAGAGAGTATTTTATCAACTTATTGGATCATTTTAACCATGCTGTGAAAGAAAAACGTCAGCATTTGGCGAAGAAAAAAAAATTACTTTCGTGTACCCTTCTGTTATTTCCATGGCAATATTCCATGAGTTAAGATACGAATTGCTTCCGTATTCACCATAGTCGCCAGATTTAGCCCCCAGCGATTATTTCCTATTTCCGGCGAAAAAAAACTTGGCTGAAACGATGAGGTGATTGCTGAAACAAATGCCTATTTTGAAGGGTTGGAGAAATGGTATTTTTTAGATAGAATGTAAAATATAGAAAAAGGTTAGACTAAGTGTATCCAGCTAAAAAGAGACTATGTTGACAAATAAAACAAATTTTACATATAAAAATGTTTTTTTCTTGTCAAGGCCAGGTACTTATTTTATAACCCTCGTATATTCAGTATAATAATCTAATGAAACTGTATATAATTATTAGGATTTTTCTCTTTTATATTTCGTAAAATACGATCTCGAAGAAAACACGATATCTACGAAATGCCACTGCAGTCTACAAAGTTTAATAACGTAAATGCATCAACAAAGGAGCTTGTGAAAGACAATATCGTTGACATCAAATTGAGTTTAAATTTGTTTAAACAAAGTCTTGAGTTTAACCCTGACATATGAAGAGAGATAAAAATTGGCCGACAATAGAAAACAAAATTATATTATATCAAATATTATTATTTGAAGACACTTTACTGTATTTATATTTTCTTTCATTATTAGCTAATGCATGCTAGGTTATAAATTTTTGGTATAGATTATTAAATTAGATTTAAAGGGCATATGTCCAAAAGTATTCGTATCAGTAGCCAACAAACCTTAGCGCAACCGGTTTGAAACCGCCAAAACTAATTCAAGAGCAAAGCGTATAGGTATAATATGTCAAGCAAGAACGTAACCGCTCGTATTCTTGAGAAAATGTGTTTCGAGAACGTTTTGTGCCGTCAATGTATTCTTTGGTGTGCTAACAGCAGCGCAATTACCTTAGCAAGTTGTCCAATCGCCACCTGCATCAATAATCGCCTGGCATCTTCGAGGTATGCTGTCGACGAGATTTTCTACATACTCGGGTAATGATCTCCCAATTTTTCAAATGTTGCGAGACAACTCCTCAGCTTTTCCTCCGAGCTTTCTCTTTACAAGGGACCAAATGTTTTCAATAGGGTTGGCATCCAGCGATTGTGAGAGCCACTCTAGTATATTATCGCGAACCCAAGCGAGACATTTCGCGACGTGATTTTCGCCCAGCAAAGGTTTCTTCAACATGCTTCGGAATTTGACATCATAAGCACGAAGATTTTGTCGAATGGTCTGCAGGACACATTCAAGCCCGATTTTCTTAATTTTGCCGCTACTTGATGTAGCGTCAATTTCGGGTCCCGTGAAAATAAAGACACGATTCGTTTTTTGACTTTCGGAGTGACTTTACGTACCGAGAAACGTTTTGGCAAGTCGTCGATATTTTTCGTCTCGTTACAATTATCTCTTCTTCACAAACGTTACCGACTTTTTAATATATTTAGACCGCTTTGGATGGGAACAAAGAAAGACTGCCTCGAACCGACGCGCAAACAAGTGACTGATTTTAGATTTTACGTGATTTCGACGAAAGTTCGGAATCGACTGATACGCATCTACCAAAAATGAATTATCGCGGACACGTTCTTACTTGAAAGACTGTAAAATAAGATTTATTATCTTTCTTATTATAAGCGAATAGGGTACTAATACCGCTATTAAATGAAGAGCAGTAACTGTAAAAATAAAGCACTAATACCAATGATTGGATGTTTAGCAGTAACTCTAACAAATAAAGGCCAATATAGATGGGATCACTGCTAACCCCGGTATAGAGATCTGTTTATTACTTTATCCACCATCTTTGTCCTTTTACTTTGCATCCATCCATTGATTTCGTCGTGTATTTGGTTAAAACTTACAAATAAAATACAGCTTTTGTGTCAGAACGAGTATACGCCTTAAGGATGTTTAATTTTCCCAACGCTTTTACTTATTTATTGTTATTAGGAACAGGGTATATTAAGTTTAAAAATTATGTTTTGAAGACTAGTGACTAAAATGTGATTGACTTGTTAAACTTAAATCTACGCAGATAGTTTTTAAACATAAATCTACTCATTATAATTATTATTATGTTATATATCCTCTCTTAGTTCATTATGCCAAATTTAGATTGAGCCCTATGGAATACCCCTTAGTAAAATAAAATATACACTAACGTCCTTATATCCAGTTCTTTTAAGAATATTCTGTACTTTTTCTCTGATACACTTATATGTATGGTATCAGTATATCCTAGACGGTTATCTAACATCCATTTTCACATGATATTTAATACGCTAATTATTTTTATTGTTGTTCCGAATGGTAAAATTGCAATCACAGTAGTTATACTTGTTTTACGAGTGATAGAGCCATAAGAAGTTAAATACATTCTTTATCAGTTGTAAACTTATCTAATTCTTAACTAAAAAAAAGTTTAATCTCGCAGTTTAAAAATTGATTTAATGTCAAACACTATTTTTTCCATCTTATTGCTAGAGTTTCAATAAAACTAATCAGTTAGGTAATTTTTAGTGTTCCGTACGGAACACTTATAAGATCACTTCGGTGCCTGTCTGTCTGTCTGTATGTGTGTCTGTCTGTCTGTCTGTCTGTCTCCGAAACTATTTGACATAGAAAGTTGAAATTTGGTAATAATATAGGAATTGGTGGCCTCATCAGAGCCATGTAGTTTTGAGAGTTAAATTTTGACTTAAGGGGTTAGTTTTGGGGGGTGAAATCGGAAGTGAAAAAAAAATTTTTTACTAGGTCATCGAGTGTGGTGTCAAATGAAAGCTTGTGAAAACACGAGTAAAAAATGTATCTATAATGTAATACTTGCGCGCACTTTTCTTTGTATTATTTTTAAAAAAATCGCGAAAAATCGCTGTCCCGCGCCTTATCTCGAAAAGTACTTATCTAAAATTTTGAAAAAGTTCCGGAATACTCTGCACGGGGTGTAGATTGAACGAAAATTATCACGAGTGCATTACCTTTAATAATTTATCTGGTATTTAAAAAAAACAAAAATTTCAAGGTCATCAGATTTCAGTAAAGAATGGAAACAAACTTTGTTGAAAACTCATTTGAGGTGTATTTTGTGAAGTCACTGATCATTTTATACAACTGTAACAAAATTTTTTATTTTAAAAGCAATCAACGTACGGAACACTAATTGCGCAAGTTCAACTTGGACTTGACCGGTTATTTTTTATGGGTCCAGCACACGTGCTGCAAGGAAGTCCCTAAAGCGCTACAGGAGTGACATGTGTGAGGAAAAAGCGAATCACGTTGTTCTTGAATCGCTGCAAATTGTACTCGGTGGGAAACACAGTCTTGGGCAGATTATTCCAAAGGAATGATGTTCTCCATATAAAAGACTGCCTGAAAAGCGTTGTACGAGGAGTAACAACCTGAACCTCATACGGATGTGAAGTATTAGCGCAACGTATATTTCTAACATGCACCGCTCTGGGAGGAATTAAGCGGGCCACATCCTTCAAACACTTTCCATTAAAATACTTGTAGAACAGGCTCAAGTTGCCAATGTTACAGCGATTCAAGGCCAGTCAGTTCTGGGTCTCCAATCAGACGAACAGCTCTTCTCTGAATAGAATTCAACAAATGCAGTGTATGTTTGGGAGCGGAGCCCCAAACATGGGAGCAGTATTCCATAGTTGGTCAAATTTGACCTTTGTAAAGAATTAACAGTTGTTGTGGAGTGTAAAGCTTTCTGGTTCGAAATAATATTCCCAACTTTTGAGAAGCTCTCCTTGCAATGCCTGCAACACGTTCATGCCAGGACATATTTGCTCCCAAATTAATGCCCAACACATTCAGTGACGATGTTACAGGAACGGAGTGCCCCGACATAACTATGTCGGGTTCAGCAACGTTAACTTTTTTAAAAAAAAACTGCCGCCTGGGTTTTTGTAGCGTTAAATTTCACTTGGTTACTGTTGCCCCAAGATAGAACTCCTTTCAGGTCTTTGTTAAGTTGAATGACTTCCTGCTGTCTGCTGATATTCGTCTGAGTAGCCGATGTACGAGCGTTCAAAGAGAATGAAAAGACAAGCGTACTGTCATCTGCAAAGCTACAGACTGGATTCACGGTCTTTCCCAGCAGATCGTTAATGTAAATGAGAAAGAGAGTAGGAGACAGTATGGAGCCTTGGGGCACACCGGCGTTGATAGTGGAGGTATTAGAAAGAAATCCATCGACAGTCACTTTGAGGAAACATGAGAGCCACAAACAGAACTTTTCAGACATACCACAAGAGCGTAGCTTAGCCAACAATCCATCATGCCAAAGACGGTCGAATGCCTTGGATATGTCAATAGCAACTGCTCGAGACTCTCCACAGTATTCAATTGCGTTGTTCCAAACCTGTGTTACATAAGTCAGAAGATCTCCTGTTGATCTATGTTTACGAAAGCCATATTGGTGATCGCTAATAATGTTGAATCCTTCAAGATATTTTAGAAGATGCTGATTGATAGCCTTTTCCATGACTTTCGATATTATTAGAAGCAGTGCAATTGATCGGTAGTTTGGCAAGGTCTTCTTGCCTTTTTTAGGTATCGGCTGAACCGTTTCCAGCACGAAGGAAATATTCCCTTTCTGTAGGATAGGTTGAAAAGTCTACAGAAAACTGGTGTTAGTTTCCTCGCACAGTTTTTGAGAACTATGGCAGATATTCCGTCAGCCCCAGAAGCTTTTTTGGGGTCTAGCTTCACTAAAATATGTTTTATGATTCGCTGTCTGAAGACAATATCGGGCATCCTTGGCTGCACCATGGGAATAGTAGGTGGTGTTTTTCCTTGGAAATCGACAGTATAATGTAAAGCAAAGAGTTGAGCCAACAAGTTCGTTTTCTCAACAGGTGTCGTTGCAATAGAATTATCTGGCCGAGTGAGTGGTGGTATGGTGGATTTGGTGAAATTTTGACTAACTGCCTTAGCGACTGACCAAAAGGACCTGGGACAAGCGAGAAGTTTGTTTCTAATACGTTGATTGTGTGCCTCCTTGGTTTCGTCGATAATTCCTTTGCATCTGTTCCGGGGTGTTACGATTTATGGTGTTAGAATTTTCACGCCATTGTCGGTAGGCAAGATGTTTAGAAGCAACAACTTCTTTGCATTTTCGGCCAAATCAAGGCTTGCCGTTGGAAGGGCATTTCTTCAAAAAAGGAATGTAAGTTTCCATACCAGCCAAAATAACATTGGAAACGTCCCTGGCGCAGTCAGATGGGTCATCGGATCGAAAACAAACGTCTAACCAAGGGAAAGTTCGAAAATATTCCATGAGATCTTCCAACTTAGCAGATTTGTAGTGCCACATCAATATCTAATCCTCTTTAACAACATTTTTATGAAGAGAATCGTACTCCTTTGTAATGAACTGCCCAGGATTGTGTTTCTCACCAAGTACAGCAATTTAAGACCAAAGTTTTTATTGTGACTGTAACAAGCGCAATTGTTAAAAATGTAACATCACTTTTGCAACAAAAGACTCGATCTAATAACTCTTTATATTTTAAGTTTAGGTCTCTCCAGGTGCTTTATTCCCATAAATCCTTCAGTCAGTAGGATATCTAAGGAAAGATTCTTTTACCTTTCATATTTCCATATATTTAAATAAAGACACTTAACTTCTTAATAGCTTCCATGCAGTTTTGTTCAAGTTATTTGGACACTCTTTCTAAATAAACAATTCTGTTAATCAATGAATTATCATCAAAATAGTTATTATTTCATTAAATATTTAAATATAGGACAAAACTGGTGTCTAATCGCTAGGGTTCTACATAATTTTAGCAAACAAAATTGTTATGTCTAATCTGCGTGAACGTTAGTGGATGAATTAGATTTTCTATTTTGATTTAAAATTAAATAATACCGGCTTCTAAATAACAAGCAAACCTGGAATAGTTTTTTTTTTAGAATATCAAATTCGATATATAGCGAAACATTTAATTGTTTATCTGCTTCAGTATTCAAAACCCAAAATAAACGATTTATCAAATTAATAACATAGACTAAAGAATTATAATTTTAGTTCCTATAAGACTATGTAACTCATTGTAAATTAACAACTAAAATACTGGGTAGCTGGGGCAACAGAAGCATCTTTGGGTGATCATCAACAACAGAGGTCGCATGGACACTATGTATTGTATAATATGTAGAATTTATCAGAAGAAGTGTCAATAAAATAGGCGCTTGTAAAGTTCTTACGCCTTCTAGGGATTTTTTATTTTCTATTGAATAGCCGTCATTAACCAATCAATTGCCTTACTGAAAATTAGTTACCGTTGAAGAGGTGCCACTTTTTAAAGAGCTTGTATAGCTTCCTCGTCTTCGTAATTCATACTAGATTATAAAATTTTTTATATAGATCATCAAGTTAGATTTTAAGAGCATATGTCTAAAAGTACTCGTATCAGTTGCCAACAAACTTTAGCGCATCTGGTGTGAAACCCTCAAAACAAAAATAAGATTTAGTATCTTTCTTATTATAAGCGAATAGGGTACTAATACCATTATTAAATGAATAGCAGTAACTGTAAAAATAAAGCGCTAATATTACTATTCGATGTTTAGCAGTAACTCTAGCAAATAAAGGCCAGTGTAGACGGGTTCACTGCTGACCCTGGTATAGAGATCTCTTTATTACTCTCCATCGTTGCCATTTTAGTTTGGTTAAAACTGTGGTTATGTATTATACTATCCCCTGTGAAATTGGAAGTACGATTCTGCCAAAAATCGCCAAACAAGCATTCATTGATTTCGTCATCTATTTGGTTAAAAAGACTAAATATTTATAATTTTAGTTCTTATAAGACTATGTATTTCATTTTAAATTAACAACTAAAATAGTGGATAGCTGGGGCAACAGAAGCATCCATGAATAACCATCAATAATAGAGGTCGCACGGAAGCGATGTATTGTATAGTATGTAGTATTTGCCAGAAGAAGTGCCAATAAAATAGGCGCTTTTAAAGTTGTTACGCCTTTTAGGGATTTTTATTTTCTATTGAATAGCCTCCATTAACCAACTGGCTTACTAATAATTAGTTTACCACTCTTTGAAGAGCTTGTATAGCTTCCTCGTCTTCGTAATTCTGCAAAGATCTCAGCTGTCTCAACATTCGCTTAGGGATGAGTTAACATCTCTTGAAAAGCATTTTAGTACATTGGTTATTAGAAAATAAAAATGACATTAACGTTGTTGTTGAAAAACTGAATTCAGGGAATAACGTTTAAAGTTGATGATATTTAATTTTGTTGTAATAAAGTAAAAGGTTTATACATTCTTAAGGAAAATTTACCACAAGGATATTCAAGGCAGATATTGTCAGTATAAAGTTAGTTTTGCTCAATTATTTTTATTAAAGGGTACTCCGGATTAAATTTTATTATAAATTTATACGCCATTATTTACTAGGCTGTTATCGATGCAAATCTTCTTATCTGTTTTATTACTGATACAACGAAAAAATCAACCTGATACTGATAATAAAGCACAATAAGTTGCATCAAAGCTTAGTTCTCTCCAGGTGCTTTATCCGCATAAATCCACCGCCCACCCTCAGTCAGCAGGAAATCTGCAGGAAAGAGCCGACAGCAACGTCAACTTATTTGCGACTTAACACAGTTGGTTCTTGCCGTCTTGTGTGGATACGTTTAAAGATTTAGTTTCCTATTTACGTATCGGTGGTGCTAATAGTATGGGTGCTTAGGTTCGAAAAGACTATTCTCATATTGAATCGTTGAAGAAATAAGGAGTACGAGTGTCCATTTAATAATATGGTGGTGAATTTTAAATAGGTAAGGTATAATCAAGATAAGAAGTTTAACATATTTTCCAATGTAAATAGAGTCTCTTTTAATATGCAGCCAAAATCTGACTTGACAATATATTAAGTGTATGCCCACCTAATAGTGTTAAGTACATTCTATTTTTCAATTTTTCGACTGTCAATTATTTGTACACTCATTGTAATGTAGTGTATATGTAAGCGTAGTTGGTTATGAATGAACCTCCTCTTAATATGTTTTAATGTATTGGGAGAAAAAAGTTCAACATAAAAGTCGCTCCTTTTAGCTTATAGTAGTGTGCATTTTTTTAATAAAATGTAGTTTTTTTGGGAAATATTTTTGAAAATTTTAAATACCAATGTAAATGGGATAACACCAAGTACAGACATCTAAAAAGTAAAAAATCTTCGCACAGTATAGACGGCTTAATAGTACAAAAAATGACTAATTTTTTTTAATGAAATGAAAGTTTAATCAATTAATAATATATATATATATATATATATATATATATATATATATATATATATATATAAATATATATATATATATATATATATATATATATATATATATATATATATATTATTACTCTACTACACACTGAGACCAACTCAATGATTTGTGATTTTTCAGAATTTACTCATATCGTGCCACTATGTAAATCACACGTCACTATCTAGTTTAGTTTAAATTATGGAAACTCAATTTATGTATAGGTATAACGTTACAAAATCATCACTCATCACTATACCAAACATACTATCTATGCTAGCATCATCAGAAGCGATATTTGGTAAGCCAACCATTGGTCCTGATGATGTTAAAATCACCTAATAGATAGAATATTATTATAAAATAGGGAAGAGACTCCAAACATCAAAAGGCCTATTACAAGGATGCTCTACATCCCCAACACTATTCAAAATATACCTCGAACAAACATTAAAAAAATGGAAGCAAAAATGTAGTGGAATGGGAGTCCCAATACGAGAAGATTACTTATATACTCTAAGTTTCGCAGACGACCAAGTAATCATAGCGCAAGATGAGGAAGACCTCAGTTATATGGTAAGAAAACTGAAAGAAAAATACACTAAAGCAGGATTAGCAATAAACTTTGATAAAACGGAATATCTAACAGCAAAGGAGGGAAACGTGGAGAATCTAGAAGTAGATAACGAAATAATAATCAAAGGAACCGATAGATTTAAATATCTAGGAACCATCATTTCAAAAAACGCAACATCAGAAGAAGAGATTAAAGCTAGATTAGCTAGACGATCGTGGAGAGACGATGTGGACGAGGCTATGGAGGACAGGGGTTTAACAGATGGAGACTGGGAAGATAGAAACGGATGGAATCAAAGGCTGAGAGAAGGAAGACAGCGTCAGCTGTAGAAAGTCCTTGTTATATATATATATATATATATATATATATATATATATATATATATATATATATATAAAATTTTGACAAGAGATGAATCTCATAAAGTGTAGAGTAAATGGGTTTCTAGAAAGAGTAGATTTTATCTACTTTATATTATTTATGAACCAAAGAATATAGGTAGGCTTTACTATTCAATTAGTTAGATACAGAACGTTAAAAAAACATACTTTTGATATTTGTGACATACAGACATAACTTATGTAATTATTTAAATTATATTTTTTTTGTGAACAAAACTTTATATTATCGTTATAAAAATTAGGTACCTATATAGAGTGACTAGGTCACTAAAGAGACACCAAATTGCAACTATATTAACGTTAACCTTGACGGAAAACTTTTACAGGTTACAGAGCTTATAGACTTCTCCTATGTCGATTTCGTGCTAGATTCTGAAGAATTCAGTTCTCTGAACAAGCGCTGATATGGCCGACAGGATGATCGACGAAATGTCAGCCTCACTTTTCAATCGGCACAGGAGAAATCCAAAAGAATTATAACGTTATATTGATATTATTCACGTTAAGGAAACCATTGATTACAGATATATTATCGTAATTGCAAATGACTTCCGGTTGACTGCCAACAACCAAAAAAGTCGTTTTGTTTTTTGAATGTTCTAACTTTCCTCTATAAATATTATTTCAATAGACAATTATAATAATATGAAGCTCCAGTTTTAAACTGAAGCAGTGCTTTGATACTCTTGAAAACTATGGCTATTAAAATAAAAATAAGATAAAAATAAGAATAATGTAATGATAAGTAAGGTTAAGATATAGGAAGTTTTTTGGCACATCAATTACTCTCTGCTAAACTAAATACACCTCTGTATATATATATATATATATATATATATATATATATATATATATATATATATATATATATATATATATATATATGTATAAAATTTAGGTATAGTATATGTTACCAAAGTAGTATTTATACCTAAAACCCACTCTTCCACCACTTTCATTAGATTAATTTAAATAGTTGTTTAACGTCCTTGATAATAGATGGTGTCATCTTCTTGAATACTCAAAGTGCATAATTTAAGTCAGTCTTGAAAGAGTCAGTCCGCATTTAAGTATATTTCAGAAGAAAAAATGAAATAAGCTGACCAAAATTCTGTGGGTCGCAAATTATTAAACTGATTTGTAAATCATATTGTATTTAAAATAATCTAAACAACTTAGAGAATATTTGTATTATATATCATAGATATAGTTAGTACTGATGTTTTCCATAATAAATGGAATCATATGAAAAAGAGGTACAATTTTTAGGTAGTTATGGAATCAAGGTATATTTAAATATTTTTTATTTTTATAATCGATTGTAAGATCCAAATAGACGTTCTTAAAAATATACTATGCGGTTTTCAGAAAATCTAGTTCCGCTTTACAATATATTTTGCAGACATTTCAGTAAATTAAGGAAAAATTGTTTCAATTGTTTTTTTCTATTTTATATTAAAAAGAGTAGTAGGCTACTGTAATATTCAAGTCAGTGTTTTAATACATTTGATTATTCAAAATTAAAACATTTTAACATAAATTCTGAATTCTTTACGTTAGTACCATTTTATGGTTGTGACTTTTCACCTCTATATTGCATAGAATATTTATTTACATAATGTCCGCTTCATAACTGACATCCAAGCTAGTTTCATGTCAGTCTTTTTTCTACGATTTTAGATAGTTTTTTTATTCCTTATAATTCAAACTCTACACTTTTGATTGGCGTATATTGTAACAGAAAACGAAATTGTTTATGACGTGTTTCAATAAAAATCTATAGTTCAGATCATAGTGCGATTCTGTTCCTGAAATTAATACAATTAAAATTTTACACGATCTAAATTCATCAAAAATGCTATGTTTTTATCCACATTTTAATTGTAAATTATAAAACATTCCTGTAATTTGTAATTGCATCCGCTGTAAGTTGCAGCGATCCCACAGACAAAAAGAATAGACAAAGTAAGTCATTCATGATATCATTTCCCTCCAAATCAATGATTGTAATGAGTGAGGTCAGGGCAAGTGGTAAACACTGGACAAAATTTCAAAGTTGTCTTATGCAAAAAAAATATCGTATCCAGCGTCCGTACAACCTAGCTAAAAACCTGAATAATCACACGTGGGCTGGTAGTAAAACTAGTTGGGAATTGGTGGTGGTGTTGTCACTAATATTTGTTAATATTAATACCAAGTTATAAGTGGTTATATACAACTTATTAAAGTATAAATGTAGAAAATATTTAGCTGTTTCTTATAAATATAATGGTATTTCCTTTCTTCTCTATTACTTAAAATTATGCCCGATAATTTCACTTCATTAGATTAGACTTTTAATAATATAGCGAAAGCCATTAAATCATTTAATTTTTTAAATTTTAGAAATCTGACAACACTTACATTCAGCGAAATCGTAAATCATCGTTTCCAATCTCCCTTTTTTGAGTCCTCTGTTAATATTGGATAGCGTAACCAAGCCGAACCTTGATTGCAACAATGAGCTTCACTCAAAACTAGAGTAAAAAAAATATTTTATCATAAATAACCTGTGTCCATAAACTAAATTGTGAATATATGGGAATACGCTTTTCTTGATAAACCTGAAGCTGTCCCCTGATTTCGAGAATTCGGATCCAGCTAAATTTAGACTATTTCTCTAAATTCAATTTAACATTCTAAAATTAATCTCAAACGGAAATTTTAATGGTTTTGATTAGATGGAAAATCGTAGTTCTTGGGATTGGACCATATTGATTTAGAGTAACTTTTTGACGTTTCGCCTACGACAAGGTATCTTTAGGGATCCTTACTATTCGACTAATCGTAAATAAACACGGTCTAAACTCAAAAACCACGATTTATTACTCTAAAACCAATTTAGAGGTCACTTTCCGCTTGATGAAGCCTTCAGTGATGCTTAGCTATTCGTCACAATATGGATTGTCCTATTTTTATAGATTCTCTTTTTATTTTCTATTGCACATAGCATTATTGCATATATTTCTGCTTGAAATAGAATGGCATATTATCTTAATGAACATTTTTTTTAAATTTCATGGTATATTTCTACTCCAGTTCGTTGTCCGACCTTTGACTTATACTACATATTAACTTGGAACTTTTGTCTGAAGTTTGGATTTCTCCAATGTCTATGATCTATTGAGTTAACTGAAACAAATGAGTTACGAATGAATATAGAGAGATTCTAAAAGCACCTTTATGAAAGTAAAGTTGAACCACCACTAGACAAAAGCGAGTCAGTTTGAATATGAGTAATAAATGAAGGATCTGGAGATATTCCCAACAACACCAAAAATGGCAAAAAGGAGAGCAGCAGGTGAAGACGGCGAACGTGTCGAAATGTTGCAACAGGGCGGAGAGCCCATATTACGAATGCTAGTTATATTGTATAATAAGTGTCTCGATATGTGCGATGTACTTCGAGACTGGGATAATGCTGTGATGGTCTTGCTCTTCAAAAAAGGAGATAAGTCTAAATTAACCAACTATAGACCAATCAGCGTACTATCTGTAATATACAAGTTATTCATGAAAGTAATAACTGCGAGACTCACAAAAAAATTAGACGGTTACCAACCTAGAGAACAAGCCGGATTTAGAAAAGGCTTTAGTACACTGGACCACCTTCAAGTATTAAGAACCTTAATAGAAAAGTCCAACGAGTATAATTTTAGGATTTCGGTGGCCTTTGTGGTTTACGAGAAAGCGTTTGACTCCCTTACAATCTATGCTACATTAAATAGTCTAAACAAGTGTAGCATTGACAGTAGATACTCCCAGATTATTCAAAATATATATAAAAATGCAACATTTCACGTAGTATTGAAAGAAAATACCAATAAGATAGAAATGAAAATAGGGATACGTCAAGGGGACACCATCTCGCCGAAATTGTTTACGTTGGCGCTAGAAGATTTTTTCAAACAACTTCCATGGACAAGTAAGGGTATAAATATAGGAAGAGAGCAACTCAATCGTTTGCGATTCGTGGATGATATTGTGCTTATATCTAACAACAAATAAGAATTGGAAGAAAGGCTGAACGAACTTAACAAGTCCAGAGATAAACAGCGCCAAAATCTTGTTCATGACAAATGACTCTAATAAAGAAGCAGAACTAAACATTGAAAACGCGAAAATCAGAAGAACGGATTCATATGTATATCTTGGACAAGAAATAATAATATCCAAGAAAAACTTTAAAGCGGATCTATCAAGGAGAATACATTGGCTTGGTCGGCATTAGGCAGATTGCGGAACATCTTCCTTTCCAATATCCCAAATAAACTAAAAGCGAACACATTTGATCAATGCGTGTTGCCAGTATTGACATATGGAACGGAAACATTGGCTTTGAATCAAGACATTATAAATCGCGTACAGGTAGCTCAACGAGCTATGGAAAGAAGGATGTTGGGAATATCGTTGAGGGATAGGCTGACTAATGAGGAAATTCGAGGAAGGTTCAAGATAATTGAAGTAGTTGAGAGGGTAAGCATGTTGAAGTGGAGATGAGCGGGTCATATCGCAAGACCCTCTGATAATCGATGGACCCATAAGGTAATAAACTGGAGGCCCTGGAACGAGATAAGAAGTAGAGGACGCAACAGCAACAACAGAGACGATGCAGTCACGATATAGTTGTAATAGATGCATCTGAAGTTCTTACGCCTTCTAGAGATTTTTACTTGTTGTTGACTGTTGATAAAAATTAATTATTGGATTGATTCAAAGGTTCAGGATGGTGTGCTGACCAAACTTATTTATCTCTTATCTGAATACGACTTAAAACTTGTAAAGCTCCAGGATAAAACAAATAACTGTCAAAACCTTGTTGTATATTGTTTGCTAGGTCAA
Source organism: Pachyrhynchus sulphureomaculatus (assembly GCA_019049505.1). Lineage (NCBI taxonomy): Eukaryota > Metazoa > Arthropoda > Insecta > Coleoptera > Curculionidae > Pachyrhynchus > Pachyrhynchus sulphureomaculatus. Next base: position 114,803,617 of record CM032447.1, read on the forward strand.
GACAATGATGAAAAAAGCAGTATCAATAAGTATTCATATCTCGCTAACTTTCGCTGGTAAAGGGAAATCTTGTATTCGTAATAAAATTTCTCCGAGTTGTTTTGCATTTCTTTACGATGCAGGATCCCTATGTAACGAAAAACATAGTTTCCCATTTCCGTCGATCTGACTGTTTATCCGTCTGTCTGTTAGTAGATCTGTCGGCTTACAGGTTATTTAGCATGATAATTCTCTAACAAAATGAAATATCCATTTTAAATTTAGTACCCACGTAATGCTGGAACTAGAAAGGGAACCTATAGTTTTTAGCAATGTCACTTTAGAGAAAAGAGGTGAAAGGGGAGGAGATCGTTAAGTAACGTACAGTTTCCACTAGTATTATAAGAATTTTCCTGGTTTATGGTTGGATAATGAATCCATTTTAGGCATTACTATTTATAGTCAAATATATAAGGGGCTAAACGAGTGTGAAGGGGACTAGATGAATTCCATAGTATGTATTGTATAGTACGTCCCTTTTAGGTTTTTTTAGGGTAATGGAATCTGAAAATTATTATTTTTCCACTATTTTCAGTTGTAGCAGCGATAATATAGTAGGATAATGTCAGGTTAAATATTTCTGAACCTCTTCCTCAACCGAACTTTTTTTGATATTAATCCCTTGCCATAATAACTTGTAATTTAAAATATCGAGTTGTAACGCTTGGAGCTTTTTCTTTAGTGTGAGTAAAAGCACATTCAGTATTTATTTTAGAATGCTTGTATGTAATGAAAGTACTGGGTAAAATTACTTTACCCATATTTTAAAAAAAGGTTATATCGTCCGCTGCGGCGTCATTTTATAACGTCTCTTTTGCGACCCTATTTTGCCCCTTATGTATATCTTAATTTTTTAGAATGGATTGAGTGGATATTGATACTGATAGAGCAAAAATTTAGATATAAGCTAGCTCGTTTTGTTTGGAGAGATTATGGATAAGAGATAATTTTTGTACGTCTTTTGAAAATAGTCTCTATGATTGTTTAAAACTTGGTTGTACAGATTTTGGCACCATTCATTTTAGAATAAAAAGTTCAGCTCTAAAAATTAGAAAATACTGAGTTAATTAGTTGTTTAAATAAAATTGAACTGGGTACAACCGTTGCGTCCTGGAAGATAAAATGGGTAGTTCAGTGAAACGCTAAATTTAAATATAGAAGGGTATATATATTAATAAAATAAAAATTCCTACCTTTACTACACTCTTAAAATGACTTCTACTAAATAAAAACCCCTTAAGCTACAAGAGTGTACACTATTGCATAGAGTCTTTAAATTAGGATTATTAAGTTTTTAATAAAAGGCTTTATAAAACACGATATTAGAAGTTTGTGAAATTAACTCAACACGTGTTGAGTAGTCGTTGGAAACACACTTGTAGACAGGAAGTGAGATATTTAAACTGGTGTACTACTGACTTACTGATTGGTTTCTCCTCCATAAGCTACTTGGCCTCTCTTGGTGAGATTCTCATAAAAATATTGCCACAGCCACTACCATCCTAGTCTCATTTGGGTAGCTAAACACTTTTTGACCTGAAATGCCTAAGGATGAGCAGGATATTTAAAGAACGGAAAATGGCCTTAAACTTGAGGGCTAGAACCGACACCCACTTGGTGATAAAAACGTTACTGCACTACTGCATCATTAAGAAAAAACCACTCTGGCGTGCTGGAGAAAAAAGGCACTACGGGCTATTGACGGAAAAAGCCACTACGGCCTGGCCGAGGAAAAAGCCCTTAAAAAGTTCATCTGGCCGTTTATATATCCTTTCCCCTTCTTCAAAGTGAAATTTTTAAAATGACTTACTTCCGGATGAAAAATCAACGCAAACCAAACAAGTCAGGTCAGCAATACGTTATACATGAGCGAGCCACACTGTTCAAAAATATAAATCACTGTTTTAAGCTATACTGCTCAAAAATTGAAATCATTATAATAAATATAAACATGTAATAAAATATAAATTACAGGAAAAAAAACATCTAAGAAAAAATGAATGTTACAAGGTCTTGTCTACTAATTGCAATAATTATAAGACAGCATCATCAATAGCGGACAGGAATATTTTCCACTAAAATTCAATACAAGAACTTATGTGTATTACATGGTTATTAATCTCTTCGACTATGTAAAATGGCATGAAGTAATGCCAATAATCTAAAGCAAATATAGCAAAATAAAAATTTAAAAGCAGACGTCAAATTAATTATTGTGACAATTTCTTAATTAGTATTAGATAACTGAGACATGGGATCTCTGTTGGTAGTCGAAAAACAAACAATGTGATATTCTCTGAAGATACTCGTATAATAGCAGCTAACCACTACTCAGGTAAATAGGGGAATATGCTTAAAAAATATAACAAACGTAATATTAATAGTAATTCCATTAACATCAAAGAAGTAACTGGGTTTGAAGTAGTGGATTGGTACATTTATGATATACTCAGGATCATAACAAATAGATAAACATTGCTCGCAGCACAGTTACCAGATTAAGTAGAATTTAAAAATAGTCAGCATTATCACAGAACAACAAACTACAACCAACTAATAAAACGAAGGAAAATCGGAAATGTTGGCATGGAGACAAATATTCAAAATACTTTCGAGCCAACACCAAACCAGTGCAAAGGAACTCATAAGGTATGCGATGCATGAAATAATTCAAGTAACAGAATACAGGGAAGCATGAAGGAACATAGTTGATGCCATACAAATATAATTACACTTAACTCATATTATAACAAGGGCCGAGGGAGAAAGAAATAAGAAAAAACGTCGGGTTTGGAAATACAAAAAAAAAGATAATTTTAGAATTCAAACATATACAAGATGTAAATCAGAGCATATATTTTTAAGAGATTATAGTGAGTATATAAATATGTAACTTCATAAAATTTAGTCATACATGAAAGCTGAATAATATGCAAGTTATAGCCTTTTCACAATAATTAAAAATTTTAAGTTTCATTCTCGATTCACTCTTAGTTTAAACAGTTCTGGAACTCTAAAATTAGAAATTCCATTTTTGTCAATCAACTACAGTAATGATACCGTGGTTTACCTGAGTATGTTTTCATATAGTTTATCTAGGTCGGCCAAAATACAATCTTGGGGTGGCTTCTTTTAGAATATTAGGTCGGCCTAGATAAATTCTACAAAAATATACTCAGGCAAACCACGGTATCATTGCTGTATTTGGTTGCCAAAAATGTTATTTCTAATTTTAGAGTTTGATAACCCTTTAAACTAAAAGTTAATCGAAGATGAAACTAAAATTACTTTAAAATTTTAAATTATTTTGAAAAGGCTTTTTTACGAAGTTATATATTTAGATGCTCACTAAAATCTATTAAAAATATGCTCTGATTTACAGAACATCTTGTATATGTTTGAATTCTAAAAATATCTTTTTTAGTGTTCCGTACGGAACACTTATAAGATCACTTCGGTGTCTGTCTGTCTGTCTGTCTGTCACACCCGATTTTCTCCGAAACTATTTGTCATAAAAAGTTGAAATTTGGTAATAATATAGGAATTTATGGCCTCATCAAAGCCGTGTAGTTTTGAAAGTCAAATTTTGACTTAAGGGGTTAGTTTTGGGGGGCGAAAACGGAAGTGAAAAAAAAATTTTTTAGTAGGTCATCGAGTGTGGTGTCAAATGAAAGCTTTGTTTATATATATATATATATATATATATATATATATATATATATAAACAATGTAATACTTGCGCACACTTTTCTTTGTATTATTTTAAAAAAATCGCGAAAAATCGCTGTCCCCCCATCTTATCTCGAAAAGTACTGATCAAAAAATTTTGAAAAAATTCTGGAATATTCTC